>BSBK01003000.1:0-252500 GCA_027943335.1 Chamaecyparis obtusa
TATATATATGTATATAATATATATATATGTATATATATATATATATATGTATATATATATATATATATATATTTCAAGAGCACATTCAAATTCTAAAACATCTAATATACTATCAATGGGCCCTTGGTCTATTGGTGAAGTTGAATGGCTCCAAATGGGCCCACCAGTGATCAAGTCCTTGTTCGACATCATAAGAGATGAGGTTGGGATCGTGCCCCCAAACAAATTTGTGTAGAAAAGATGTTTCAACCTATAGGCTTGTGCTCTCATATCAGGTAGTTGAAATTATGTATCAAGGGCCCTCACAAAAACATCTATATAAATCGTGTGTGTGTGTGTGGGGGGGGGGGCGGCGATGGCGGGGTTGCACGCATGTTAGTGTGTGTTATGTGAACATACATACATCATCAATTTTAAAACTAAATATGAGAAGATCATATGTTCTAATTGTCATTCATTTGAATTCGCTAATTAAAAATCCACTAAAAAAAATTAGTGGGCCAATAGTGACTCATCTTTTTTGAAAATAAGCAAATAAATAATTGGAATTAATTGTATAACTTTATTAATACCAATAATACATAATTATTAAAACATTTATATATAAATATTCTAATCAATTGTATAATGTTTTTTAATTTTTTTAATATTTTTTTAAAATCAAAGCCAAATTTTCACACTACCCTTCCAAATGACTACTTACAAGAAACAAGAATAAAAAAATAATAATAATAGCATCCCAAAGTGTGATGATTCCTTACAATTACCAAATGGTAGTACCTAGCTCTCAATTATTTTTGACTCCAAAAAGCTTTTAAAGAGAAAATGACGGCCGGCCAGTCGAAAACAAAGTGCCGGCCCAAAATTTCCAGAAGAAACGACAAGCCCTGGTAGGCCCCACAACTCTGATGTTTGAACCATTACAACTGGATCCACGTAGCTTATCGTCACACATACACGTGGCACGATATCATTGAATGATCGCGTGACCCCGGGGCAACGACAGGTCCACGGGCAGCGGGGCAGCACCATGTCAATTATTTGAGGGCATCCCGACACTACTTTTTAGCTTTACAATTTGTGCTTCCCCTGCATCTGATCTCAAGGGTTTCACAGGAGTTTTATCAGGTATTTCCTTCACTTATTTCTGCAGTATTTTTAGGGTTGTGCAGTCTAAATAAGAACTTTGATGAAGCACCTTTCTATTGTTGAAGCGGGTTTTCCTTCGAAAGGCTCTCTGTAACCTTATCGTTTAAGTATGGTTTATCTTTGTTCTTCTGAGTGTGATGGGATTTTGAGCTGCTTGTTTGTTTTTTTGAGTTTTCTTAAGCTTTTTGTGCCTTTATCAGTTAAATCTGGTCCACTTTTAGTTTAGTTTAAGTTTTTTTTGAATGAGTGATGGGATTCTGAGCCTCGGTGAGTAACTGCAATAAAATTTTATGGCTTGTCTATTTTGGGAGCTTTTAGTACTTGTCGTTTAAGTTAGGAGCAGAATATTGAATTTGCTGAATTTGTTGTTTAGATTTAGAGTACTGAATGCACTGTATTTTTCTGGATCTGTTGCGTTTGCTCCGATGGGATTCATATCTTTGTGTATGTGGACCAGTTTTATATTTTAACTTGCGAATGAGTAGTTTTGAGGATACTAAGGTTCAGTTCTTTTGTTTTTTGGTTGTGGAATCAGAGTTCGGAGCTGATCGCTATTGTAACCGGGATTCTCTCCTGATCGGCATACTTTAGGTTTGTGAACTCTCTGCCATAATTTTAGATGCTTAAGGGATCTCATAAGTTCCTTGTAGGTGTAAATTCTTTAGCAGCCATGTCGGATTCTAATTTTGAGCTTCAATCCAGGGTTTTATTGTTAGGATTTACTGTTCATCAGCATATATTTGCAAGAAATGGAGTCATCCAGATTTGCCGTTGCTGTCGCATACGTGGTAATGCTTATCTTTGTATACTTTGGGGCTGCGACTGCGGCGGACGCTCTGGCGCCGACACCTATTCCTGAGAAAGGAGCGGCCTCCATGGCCGTTGTTTCCACCTTTCTCACTGCTGTCATTTCATTCTTTGCTTTCATCCTCTTCTGAGGAATTCATTACACGAGCTTTTCATGTTGGAGACGATATTTTGGGATGCATTGTTCAGACTATTCAATTTGTTCAGATTCTTACTGTTTAGGTTAAGGGCTAGATAGTTCAATATGTGGTCCCCGTCATTTACTGATATATTTTTTGTATATTGTATTGGCTGCCGCTGATTGTTCACACTGAGATACTGTTTCATTTTGTGTTTGAGGAAGAGGGTTTGTTGTGGATTTTATATTAGGTAGATACCGATTGTTTGATCTGTCCATAGTATGATTCAATTTCAATAGACGGTATTATATACGTTGTATACATTCTCCAGTATTTAATTGTGATTTCCTTGTTCTCTACAGTACAATGCCGTTCACTTTTAAACAGAAATTTATATGGATTCTGTTAAGGTAGGTTCACATCGTTTTACTAAAGATATGGTTGTTAAATGTTGATGCCTACGCGAATTCAATGAGTACTAATAACAGATTTTTGGAAGAAAATGTGAACATCCTGGAAGAAAAAAATGTAGTTATCCTTTCATTAATTTTAAAAGAATTAAAAAGGGATAGCTATAAAAATATGGGAGAATCTCTAATCAAAATCAAGATGGAAGATGGGTTATTCAATTTCCATACCAAATAAATGTTTGAAGCACTGTTAGAAATCTTATAGATTTTTATTTGAGAAGAGAAATGAAGAAATGCTGTGAATTACTTTATATGTATGTCATAGATGTTTATTCTTCATATTCTTTTATAAATTAAATGAAATTTTAACAATTAATTTGACTCATTTTATTAACGAGTTGATGTTTAGTATAAATTTATCGTTCAATAGTTAGCATAGATCATCTTAGCCTCCAAATATACTCATTTTTGGATCTTTTGTATTGCGTGAGACTAGGTCAGATCCTTGGAGTAGAGTGCAAAATAGGACTATCTCCCTATTTTAAAGTACACTAACTTAATTATCTTAGAATATATTTAGTAGATACACTATTATTGTGGGAAACTTTTGCCATATTCTCCATATCTTAGCTATTTTTGTTTTGTCAGCACCAGTTTCTTGTTTCTTTTATTCTTCTTTAGGGCTCGGTCTTATGAGAGGTGTTTTGAGATCTATTTTAATGGAGCAAAAGGTCCCATTAACTGAAATAATATTGCAACAAGATTAAATTGCATCTTTTTCTCAAAAGTAGTAGCTTGTAGCTTTTAGAGTTACATATTTGAAAGGAAAATTTAAATTTGTGTAATTAGATTTTTTCTATTTTTTAATTTATTTAATTGATAAGATCGTTAACTTCTATAAATTGTGGAACTTACATATTTAAGCATGAACTCTATTGACACTTCCTAATTTAAATTAATCCCCCTTTCCATGGGATTGCACCCTTACCCAATCACAAAGTCTTCCACTTTTGATCCCTTCAAATGCTTCCATCTATAGCCCTTTTTGTATTGGGTGCCCTTGTGAAATTTTCTACATTTCTTCTTCTCTAGGGCTTCATGAGATATGTAATGGATATTACTCCAAGGTTTGAACAAACTTTTGTATACCACTGAGGAAGTTTTAAATCCATTATCTTTTGCTTCTAATCAATGTTTGGAAATAGTTAATTTACCTAAAATCAATGCAAATGAGTTAAATTTGCTCTAATTTAAATCTTAATATTCATATTGTTAAGATAACTCTTGATTTTGGAGATCTTAATATTCACATTGTTAAGATAACTCTTGATTTTGGAAAGTAGAAAACAACTTAATTATGCATAAAATAAATTTAGTTTTTTTAAAAAAATTAGGGTTAGTAGGGCTGAGATTAGGAGTGTAAAAAATAATTTAGTTGTGTACAAAGTAAATTCACGTATTTCTAAAATGTAGAACAATTTAGTTGTGTAAAATAAATTCACATATCTCTAAAATATAGAATAGTGGGGTACAACTTAGATATGTATAAATTAAATTTAGAGTAGGAGTTATTAATTCCATTTCATTTATTATTAAATGGACATTTATTGTCTTAATTGTACAAAGAAAAGTAATCTAATGATCAAATAAATTAAATGAAAATGGGTATAACTATGAATTAAAGAGGTGATATCCATTATTTTCTATTGGTAGTGTACTTTCCATTATAATTTATTTCATGTAGTCAAAATAAGTATATGCTCATATGTATATATGTGTGTTTGTGTTATAATGTTGGCTAAAAAAATTCAATTGTTATTTTGAAATTATAATATTTTAAAAATTAGAATATGATATTTAAATTCTTATCATTCCATGCTAACATATATTCCACTTCAACTTTGGTTTAATTATTCATTCAAATTTATTATTTATTACACACAAACATTTGTTAATTAATATTATAGTAAATGTATAAAATAATTTTTTACTTTTCAAATATGGAATTTACAAGTGGTTAGAATGCTTTAGTTCTTAGACATAATTTGTCCTCACATTTGGTTTCTAAATCGAATTAGTAAATGTAGAAAATTGTTTAATTTAAATTATGTTTGATTCGTTACATAAAGAATGCAACTGTTTAAAATATTTTTATAATACTATAGTATTTATCACTATTTTAAAAAAAATGTATTAAAATGTAATATTTAATAATATCACAGAATTAAATTGTAATTCTCAATCATATCATAGAATTAAAAAAATAATTAGATTTTTTGAAAATCTAAAGAATTTATTTCCACGTTTGATTTCTAAATTAAATTTTCATGTATAAAGAAATTGTTAGCATCCCAAGTAGCCTGTCTCAAGAATTACCATTGTTCTAGGAGCCTAAAGGAACATCAATGTCATCAATAGGCTCGGTGTCAATCGAATGGACTAGCTACACCCAAAATAACTTTGACATTCTTTTGATTGATATTTTAGCAAATCGTCATCATATTGGTCAACAACTCAAACAAGAATGTAAACATATCCAACATGTGGAAGATTTTTAAATCTAAATGTTCCAAGAGGTGAAACAAACATTCCATTTAACATATAGTGTGCTAGAAGCATATTATGACATATTGAAATAATAATGATACACCAATTATATGGAGTAGATAAGTCCATGGATCTAAAGCTTTCATTCTTCGACTTTTTGGATCAAGTTTGGTACAGATGAACTAAGTGAAGTGGTCTGTGTTAATTAGTATTCTATAATGCTAGAATAATACTAACATATCTTACCTATTGCTTACTATATATGCACAACATTTGAATATACATATTGTTGACTATCAGGCATAACTTAACTTTTGTTTACTGTATATGGACAATATTTTGAATATACATATTTTTCACTACCAAATATATACCACAAAAGTTAGCACTATTTATATACTATGTACTCTTCAGGCACAAAGTGTCACTATTGATGTTATTGAAGAATTCTCTGCCCAAATATGCACACACACACACAATATGGAAGCATATACAAGTCACATATATAGTTCGACAAAAAAAGGTAAAAATGTGGATGCATGGACTTGGCACATCAACTACTTAACAAAATGTTTGAAGAAAATAGAGACAATGCAATGAAAGGATGGTCGACTATATATATAGAATGTGTGAGTAGTATCATATACTTCGGAGAAATATGGTTACAAATGCATGCATATGAAGTGTTTCGATGCTCCAAAGAGATGTTATTAAATGGAATGTAGAAGAGAATTATTTCATGGAATGCAATGTTATGATCAAACGCTATGAATTGATGAGAATTTTGCATAGAACCTTTAAGGACTTTAAAGTTTTGAGACAATGAAAATGTGATGATGGGGAATTTTTGTCAAATGTTTTAAGATACAGATGCTCAAATAAAATCACATGTAGCATGTGGATACATTGGCTAGGCACAACACATTTAAGTGGATATAATTGGCAGAGAGAAGAAAAAATGAAGATGAGTTTGCAAAACTATCTAAAGAAGGGAAATGAAGATTGTGTAAAGAGAGACTTCTAGACTGGGGAATGAGGGAAGATCTGGGAATCAGAAGCAGAACTTGGGAAGCACATAATGTATAGTCTTTCTTAAAACAAAGCAATGGAGATAATTCTTTAATTGGCACTCTATCATTGGTGTTCAATTGTAGAAGGAGAAGGAGAAGAAGGGGAAGGCGAAAGAGAAGGAGGAGAAGGAGGAGAAGCGGAAGAAGGACAAGACTGAGAGGAAGGACAAGAGGGAGAAGGAGGAGGGGAAAAGGAAAAGAAAAATAAGGAGAAGAAGCAAAGAAGACAAAGAAGGAGAAGACTGAGAATAAAAGGATGAGGAGGAAAAGAAGAAGAAGAAGGGGAAGAAGAAAAATAAGTAGAAGGAGAAGAAGAAAAAGGAGAATAAGTTGAAGCAAAATGCAAAGAACTAGAAGAAACATGAAGGAGAAGAAAGAGGAGGGAAGATGAAAAAGGAGGAAGAGGAGGAGGAGGAAAAGGGGAAGAAGGATGAGGAGGAGAGGTAGAAGGGAAAGAAGAAGAAGGAGAAGAATGAGACAAATGAGAAAAGTAGAATAAGAAATAAGATAAGGAGAAAAAAAAGAACAAAACGAAGGAGAAGAACAAGAAGAAGGTGGAGAAGGAGAAGGAGAAGGAGAGTAAGAAAGAGAAGAAAGGGAAGGAAGAGAAGGAAAAGGAGAGGACGAAAGAGAAGAAAGGGAAGAAAGGGAATTGAATAGTGGTAAAATATGAATGGGGTCCTAGAACAATAGTTTGCACATAAAAGAGACCCCAAAGCCAAATATTTTACACATACATGAAATTATAATGATATGAGATGAGATAGGAATAAATATAGGTATGAATGATGATGTAAGAGGGGGAATGTAGGATCTATCCTTAATCCCAATTCCCAAAAGGAAAGATCCAAATGGATTAATCACAAAGAAGTGATCAATGCACAAATGAATCAAACAATGGAGAATATGAAGAAAGGAGGAAATCCTATAATCTATTATAAAAAGTATGTACTTGAAATCTTGAATGAATAGAAGGCAAATACTAACCTCAAAATAGGGAAAATCTAGAAAATGCTGATTTCTGATGTCTGTGTACAGTTTTGGGAGATTCTGCAACCTACTTCAAACTAAAATGCTAAGACAAAGAAAACCCAGAAAACTTTTGTCCTTCTAAGGTCAGGTCAAGTTTGACCTAGATAACGGGGCACAATCTTACCCCCCACTAAAGGTCATCCCTGACTTGAAATAGCTCCGACATAAATTCTGTTCGCGGATCCCGGAAGTCCGCCGAAAAGGGTATCCAGATCTGAACTTCAATTCACTGTTTTGTACTTGTACCTACAAGAAAAATGGTTTTTATTGTTTGGATGGGGGGTTTGCCTTGGTCAAACCCCAGTTTGGAATCAACCTTGAAATGTAATTGAAATTGCAATATGTATAAACAAAGTAAATGAAACTATTCACCTTGTTTATGATGAAGTCCTTGTGGAAGGATTTGAATCCTTGAATACAAGTATGGATGCTCCAAATGTATGTAGAAATGTATCTAGGATGTCTCAAATCAATGGCATTAGATCTTCAACACCAATCTTGAATAGATCTTAGCATAGAAAGAATCTTGGATGAATGTGAATGGAGAAATCTTCAAGGGGGCTCCAAAGAGATTGAATCCTTCAATAGCTAACAATGGATCTCCTTGATGAATGCTTGAATGCTTGAATTCTTGAGGATGAATGAATGCTTTCTTGCTTTCCTTCTCCTTCTTACTTTCTTGCACTTGAGAGCTTGATCATGAAAAGGTGGATGTCAATTTCTTGATCGTGGATGTGAAAATGAGAGAGGAAGGCTTCCTTTTATAGTGATCTAGGGCACAAACTTCTAGAGAGGTTGACATTGGAGAATTAAATCCAAATTAATCTTAACCCCTAGAAATGGACCTAGATTAAATGCAATTAAGGATTTACCATTCCGAAACCCGAAACAGCTGACCCGGAAGAAGGAAAATGAAACTTTTCGAAGCCCGACATCCTGAAACTTCCAGAACCTAGAATTTGGACCTGAGGTCAATTTTGAGGTTGACTCTGCCCTAGGTCAAAGTTAAGGTTGACCTTGACCCATCAGGTCATCCTTGACCCAGAAAGTCAAAGTCTTCAATTTATCAGAGAAAGTTGTTAGAAAGAGGTTGGAAATAGGGGGAGAGAAGCAGAATAGGGGGAGAAATAACTAGATCCATGCAAAGACCTAATCAAGGCGCTTGACATGACCCCAGACCACTTACTCGGAGGGCTAAACGCTCTTATCATGGAAGTGCTTCCATTTTAAGATGATACATTAAGCCCCCACTTTAGCAAGAGTATGGACTCGATGCAAACTCTTGGTAAAGGAGAACATAATGAAAAGATAATCTCATTGAAATCAAAGGGACAAAGGAAACCTCAAGCCCCTAGGGACTCAAGTGTTCATCAACTCCAAGATCACAATAAGAGAGATGTCTCTAGAGAGAGAGAAAGAGAAAGAGAGAAAGAGTGTGATTATCTCGCACAATGAGAACTTATGTCCCATTGTGAACCACACAAGGAAACGACACAATTGGAAAGACGGAATTGAACCTCCTAGTGAATGTGGCTACTCACTATCCAACCCATCAAGGATTCACCCTTAGGAATATTCTATTCCATAAGAGCAAAGCCAAAAACAAAAGAGATCCAATCTTAAAGACACCTCCGACCTTAAGGGATAAAAAATTTGAAACTAGAGGGATCAAGAGATCTTGAAATATAAATCCATGCTTTAAGGATTAGTCACTAATCCAAAAAGGGAGAAAAGTATCTTGAAAAAATAATATATGTGAATCGAAAAGTGCATGTGTGCAAATAGGTGAGTAGAGCGTATGCCCCCACGTTAAAGTCATTTCTAACACTCTAACAAGATTAATGGCTTTAACGGAAACATAAACAACTCCACTGATTACGTTTCCACTACGAGATGCCCCTAGATGAAGACAAATCAAGGGAAATACCACATAAACATATAGAGAACACAAAAGGGATCTACCTACCATGGGGTCAGTATGATCATAAGATAATATATATATATATGATATTATTGCAAATGAATTTACATCATTCCCCAAAGAAAGTAGAACTACAATCACAAAGGAGGAAAGATCACATAAGAGATACAAAGAAGAATATTTTTGGACCATGACATGGAGACCAAAAATAATTAGTGCTACCAAGTCGCAGATCTAAGCAGACTATACAAGGAAACATTTACAAACAATAGCATAGATATAACATAACATGAAACAACATATGGAAGAATAGAGATACATATAGAAGAATTGAATAACAAGTTCGATTCCTTTATCACCTTGCACCAACAGAGTAACAAGGGTTGTATAAAAGAATCTAATAACATTTAGCAAACACATCACGGGAGAAGCACAGTATGTCATGTCCCCTTTTCAAATAATTAAAAATAATAACTTTTGCTAAGGCTGGCAGGCTCAAAAAGTGAAGTTTCAGGAAAAGGGGCTAATCTTTGGAAACCAATGGATTAATAAATGATAATTATTATTAAAATGTGTATTATTGACCCCTCTTGGTCGTGAGTTAGGGTTATGCCCTCTTTTAAAGGGGTTTGGAGGCATTTCGGGCTCATTCTAGAACTTGATTTTTGCTCATTGCTTTGTTGTTCTTCAGAGGCTGCCAAACCTGTGGAGAAGGAGACCCAAAGATGGGAGTTTTCAAGTTTCTAGGAAGGCTAAGGATGGGATTTTGAGGCCATTCCATGTGCAATCTCATGCAGAGTTTTCCCTTGTGCTAAACAGTGCAAATTTGTGAGTTTTCAGGTGTGTTTCTTATAAGAGTTTGGTGTTTCCGGTTGAGTATTTCATATCAGTTTGGTTTGCTACTGTATTGTAGACATTTTGATGTTAAAATAAATTTTTTTGGGTTGTTTTTATACTTTTGTGATAGATTATTAGTGTTTTATGGTGTTTCCAGGCTATTTTGTGTTGTTTTTGATAGCCCGATGAGCATTGTTTTTGTCCTCCGTTTGGAAGTTGTTGTGTAAACTCTATACAGATCTGGAAATGTCATTTTGTAGGCCATTATGTTGGTGAAATTTTTGTAAAAATGTCTACTTTCAGATTTATCAATAATATGTGAAGCTGTGAAGTTTTGGCACTATTTCGAGCATACCCGATTTGGGTTTTATTGAAAAATTGCATAATCTTTCAAAGTGTTGTTTATTTGATTTAATAATCTGATTAGAGGGCTTAAATATGATATAAAAATTAGAAGGGGGACATTTCAGTGGTATCAGAGCTATAATCTTGCCAGCCTAAGAGTTTGTCGAAGTTTGTATGCAACTAAGTGAAAGAGAAAAGAGATATTTGCAGCGAGAAAAGAATAAAAAAATTCTGATCAAACCTCCAGTTGAAAATAGAAGTACAAAATCCAAGGAAGGGACAAGTATGGCTGACCCAGATGAGATGGCAAAAAAATTCTTCCAAGACATCCAGAACACTCAAAAGCAAACAGTGGATAGTTTGGCAAAAACTAGAGAGGCTTTACGATTATTGACAGACAAACTCCAAGGAGTTGTATCTACTAATGAGAGAGGGAGCACTTCAAAGGAGCCAAGAAATCTGAAACCCACACCCTCTAAATCAACAAAAACTATTTTCTTGCCTGCAAATGAGCCACCAGTACCAAATCCAGCCCTTAGTCCTATGGAAGAGGTTACAGATAACTTGATTGCATTAAGAGCTACTTACAATGGCTTAGATGATGACTTTCACAGTTCGGTTCCTTTTAGAGAATGTGTGGATATGATGAACACTTTGATGCCCAAGAAAGAGTATAGGAGGGAGAAAGACATAAGTGGAAGAGAGCTTAAAAATAAAATAAGTTTACAACACCTACTTTTGATGGAACAAATAAAATTTCAGCTAGAGCATGGCTACAAAAATTACAAACCTTCTTCACACTTAACCCCATGAAGGAGAGTGATGTTGTTCAATTCACAAGTCTACACTTGGAAGATGCAGCCTATGATTGGTGGTATCATGGAATGACTACTCAAGGTCATGATCAGGTAACTACATTTGATGATTTTAGTCAAAGAGTGATTGATAGATTTGATCTCAAGGATGATGAAAAGTATTTTAAAGAATTGTCAAAGTTGAGGCAAACCAAATCAGTTAATGAGTATGTAGAAGAGTTCTAAAAAATGGCTATTATGGTACCTAATATGAGTGAAAAGAGGATTGTTTATCTTTTTCTTGATGGTTTGGAAGATTCTGTTAAGGGTTTGGTTAAGCTTTCTCACCCTCAACCTTACAGGAAGCTATCAAAAGAAGCTTGCAACTTGAAACTTGTGTGCCTATTAAACCAGTCACTAATCAAAAACCCCCAAATCTTTGGCAACATAAGGGGAATTTTTAGAAAAAGACTTTTCCAGCACCACCACCAAAGAATGTGATAAATTTAGCAAAAAAGAAGGTAGATGAAGAGACTAGGAGTGAATTACAAAGGAAAAAGCTTTGTTTCACTTGTAGAGAACCATGGGTTCCAGGACACAGATGTTTGGGGAAAGGTCAAGTGCACTATATTGAAGTTGCTTCAGAATCTGATTTAGATGAGCATGAAGAATTTCATGACACTAAGGAGGAGGAAGAAGAAGATAAAGAAAAAGAAATCAGTAAGGATGACACTTTAGCAGCATTATCAGGAGTCCCAAGATACCATCCCTTTCAAATTCAAGGGGTACTAGCAGGGAAAAGGTTGACAGTTCTTCTTGATAGTGGGGCAACTCACAATTTTATTAATGAGAGATTTGTCATGAAAAGAGGGCTTAAAACATAAGATTTTGAGGGATTCAATGTTACTATAGCTGATGGATTCACTATGCCTTGCACAAGGGTGGTGAAACAACTCATGATGACCTTAGGAGATTATGAGTTATGTGATGACTTTTATGTTGTTGGCATTAGGGAGACAGATCTTGTATTGGGTGTTTAATGGCTGCACTCTATTGAAGGCTATTACATGAACCATCAAACTATGGAGTTTAAATTTCATTCCAATGGGAAAGAAGTCTTATTGAGAGGCTTATCAAATGGAGCACCTAAGGTGGTCACTACAAAGAGGATGGAGAGGACTTTTCGAAGAGGACAAGTAGCATGGGCAGCAGGAGTCATAATCCATCCAACAAGCTCTCCAAAGAATCAAGGTAATTTCCATTTTGAAATTCAAAATATTTTTGATAAGCATAGTATAGTTTTCAATGATTTGCCTTCGGGATTACCACCAGATAGAGGTTTTGAGCATGTTATAGAGTTAGAACAGGGTGCCAAACTAGTTATAACAACTCCATACCGCCATCCAAGAGGTTATAAGGAAGAAATAGAAAAAACTATTAAGGAACTCTTGGACATGGGATTCATAAGGCCTAGCTCTAGTCCATTTGCATCATCTGTGGTACTTGTCAAGAAAAAGGATGGTACAATGAGAATGTGTATAGACTACAGGGCTCTAAACAAGACCATAAAAAATAGGTATCCCATACCACGCATAGATGAACTCATTAATGAGTTACATGATGATGTATACTTCTCAAAAATTGACTTAAGATCAGGGTACCATCAAATCTGGATGAGGAGGGAAGATGTGGAAAATACTACTTTCAGATGTCACTATGGGCACTTTGAATTTCTTGTTATGCCATTTGGCCTCACTAATGCACCAGCAACGTTCCAATCTTGTATGAATAAGGTATTCAGCAAGCATCTTCAAAAATTTATTTTGGTATTTTTTGATGATATCTTGATTTACAGTAAAACATGGAAAGAGCATCTAAAGCACATCGACACTATTTTGGGAATCCTGGAGCAACAATCCTTCTATGATAAGCTATCTAAATGTGAGTTTGGTTTGACGGAGATCCTATATTTGGGACATATTATAAGTTCTAAAGGAGTACAGGTTGATCAACAAAAAATTTAGGCAATTTTGGATTGGCCTCCACCCACTAATCTTACATACTTGAGAGGTTTCTTCGGGTTGTGTAGCTACTATAGGAGATTTGTCAAGGGATTTTCTCAGCTTTTTGCCCCCTTGACTAATTTGACAAAGAAAGGAGCTTTTATTTGGATAAAAGAGGCACAAAAAATATTTGATAAGCTTAAGGAGGTAATGAGTTCATGCCCTATGCTTGCAATTCCAGATTTCTCTTTACCTTTTGTTGTTGAATGTGATGCTTCTAGAGAAGGTATAGGGGCTGTCCTAACTCAAAGGGGACATCCAATAGCATTTGAGAGTAGAAAATTAAATCAATCAGAGAAAGGTTACTCCATCTATGATAAGGAAATGTTGGCAATCATGCATGCGCTTCATAAGTTTAGACAATATTTGGTATGTGGGAGATTCATTGTAAAGACGGACCATAATAGCCTCAAGTTCTTCTTGAACCAAAGGGATTTGAATGATCACCAACAAAAATGGGTAAGAAAATTGCAAGCTTATGATTTTGATATTGAATACGTGAAAGGAAAGAATAATGTGGTTGCTGATGCTCTCTAAAGAAAGCCCACTTTGTGTTCCTTAACATCTATCTCTGCTGATTGGAAAGTCTCCATAATTTTAGAGTATGCTAAAGATTCCTTTGCCACCAAGATTTTGGATAAGTTAGTGGATGATAACAGGTACAAGGTTGTTGATGAATTGATTTATTACAAGAACAAGATCTTTTGAGTGTCAGGATCAAAAACTAAGGAGAGGATATTGAGGGCCTTTCATGACACACCTTTGGCTAGTCATCAAGGATACTTCAAGACATACAGGAAACTTTGAGAGCTATTTTCATGGAAGGGTATGAAGGAGGATGTCCTTAAACACATTAAGGAATGTATGGTATGTCAACAAAACAAGAGTGATCAAATTTTTCTGCAGGGTTGTTGCAGCCACTTCCTATTCTTGAACAAAAATGGGAAAGTATTTCCATGGACTTCATCACTGGGTTGCCCAAGGTTCAAGGTAAGGATTGCATATATGTGGTGGTAGATAGACTAACTAAGTATGCACATTTCTTTCCCATCACATCTGATTTCAAGGCATCACAAGTGGCAGAATTGTTCTTCAAGGAAATTTTCAGGTTACATGGCTTGCCTAAAAACATTGTCAGTGACCGGGACAATAGATTCCTCAACTCTTTTTGAAAGGAGCTCTTTCATTTGGTAGGAACTGAACTCACTCCTAGTACTATCTATCACCCTCAAATAGATGGACAAACAGAGATAGTTAATAAATGGATAGAGGGATATTTGAGGAACTATGTTTCAAATCAACAACATGCTTGGGTGAAATGGTTACACCTAGGGGAGTATTGTTACAATACATCTCATCACATGTCTATTGGTATGCCTCATTTTCATGCTCTTTATGGTTATGATGCCCTTTCCTTTGTTTATCTACTACTTCAAGATAGCAAAGTACCTGCAGCAAGTTATTTCATTAAGCAAAGCCAAGACATAATAAGGTCCCTCAAGGATAATCTACAATATGCACAGAACCAATAGAAGTTGTACGCTGATAGGAAAAAGACTAAAAGATCTTTTGAGGTGGGAGATTTGTTATTTTTTAGGTTGTATCCATATAAACAAAGCACCTTGAAGAGGAGTGGGGCAAAGAAGCTCAAGCCAAGGTTTTGCGGGCCTTATAAGATCATCAAGAAGGTAGGAGAGGTAGCTTATGAATTGGAGCTCCCACCAAACAAAAAAATACATAATATTTTCCATGTCTCTTGCCTAAATAAGGTTCTAGGCTAGCAAACCATAGTATCTATAGAATTACCACCTCTTGATGATGAAGGGAAATTAGTCTTAATACCAAAAGAGGTTTTGGATACAAGAGAGAAAAGATTGAGAAATAGGAGCATCACAGAGCATTTGGTCAAATGAAAAGAATTACTATTGGAGGATGCAACTTGGGAAGGAGCACATATTCTTGAGCATCCCAACCTTCATTTCTTGAGGACAAGCAATATTTGGGAGGGAGGACTTGTCATGTCCCCTTTTCAAATAATTAAAAATAATAACTTTTGCTAAGGCTGGCAGGCTCAAAAAGTGAAGTTTCAAGAAAAGGGGCTAATCTTTGGAAAATAATGGATTAATAAATGATAATTATTATTAAAATATGTATTATTGAACCCTCTTGGTTGTGAGTTAGGGTTATGCCCTCTTTTAAAGGGTTTGGAGGCATTTCGGGCTCATTCTAGAACTTGATTTTTGCTCATTGTTTTGTTGTTCTTTAGAGGCTGCCAAACCTGTGGAGAAGGAGACCCAAAGACAGGATTTTTTAGGTTTCTAGGAAGGCTAAGGATAGGAGTTTGATGCCATTCCATGTGCAAGCTCATGCAGAGTTTTCCCTTGTGCTGAATAGTGCAAATTTGTGAGTTTTCAGGTGTGTTTCTTGTAAGAGTTTGGTGTTTCTGGTTGAGTATTTCATATCAGTTTGGTTTGCTACTGTATTGCAAATATTTTGATGTTAAAATAGAGCTGAATATATTTTTTGGGTCGTGGTTATACTTCTATGATAAATTATTAGTGTTTTATGGTGTTTCTGGGCTATTTTGTGTTGTTTTCGGGAGCCCGATGAGCATTGTTTTTGTCCTCCGTTTGGGAGCTATTGTGTAAACTCTATAAAGATCTAGAAATGTCATTTTGTAGGTTGTTATGTTGGTGAAATTTTTATAAAAATATCTACTTTCAGATTTATCAATAATATGTGAAGCTGTGAAGTTTTGGCACTATTTCGAGCATACCCGATTTGGGTTTTATTGAGAAATTGCATAATCTTTCAAAGTGTTGTTTGTTTGATTTAATAATCTGATTAGAGGACTTAAATATGATATAAAAATTAGAAGGGGGACATTTCACAGTACAACAAGCAAACACACAACAAAGCTATCATAAAGGACAAGCAGATCAAGTGTGTCGCCTACTCTCCCCATCTCCTTCTATATCATTTAGAGAAGGTGGGTAATTTGCAAGAGGGACTATATCCAATATAGTAGGAATGATAGCCAGTTCCAAACAAGGATCCTCTTGAGAATCGCAATGTTTGATACTAGGTGTAAGTGTCAATTGTGATGAAAGCATATTAGGTAAATCAATGTCAATGTCAATGGTTTCATATTCATCATTAAGATCATCAATATCATCAAGAGTATCTTCTTCATCTAGATTAATCAAAATAGGATCTAATATATGAATGGAATCATCATATTTATGCATCTTAACATCATTATTAGTAACAACTTCTTCTAACACATCATGCATAGGTTCATCTGAAGAAGGTAAAGAATTTTGAAGAGCAAAATTACGAGCTTTAGCTTGAGCATAATGCTTCTTACGATGTTCATTAGCAGATCGATTTCATTTTGCTTTACTTGAAATATGTTGAGAACTAGGAGGAACAATTACAGGATCCTTCACGAGTTCTATAGGAGGTTTAATAGGATTATCAGCAGATAAACAAGCAATAGTAGGAGCTTGATTAATAGATGTAGAAGCCATAGATAAAGGAGGTATGGAAGGTGTAGGCAAAAGAGCATGATTACAATCCATCGGAGGTACGCTTAATTCAAGAATCTTGCGATGCTTAAAGGCTTGATATGAGCAAAAAATATTATCAAGTCGAGAAGGACATGAATTAGGTAATGAAGGCCAAAAGAAGTCAAGGGTAGCACAATCTCTGGGCCTAGAAGGTTGATATAAACTATGATTAACCGTCTTCACTTCTTCATCATGAACAAATTTGAGATATTTATGGATAGGTGAAGCAACAACATGCATGACATTTAACCACGACAAACCAAGCTTAACTTGAAACTAATCAGAAGTAGGAACAACAACAAAGGTAGTGTTCATAATTTTACCACAAAGTTCAACCAGAAAGCTAATAGAACCAAATGATGGATAAAGAAAACCATTACAAGTTTGAATCCACACATCAGATGTATCATAAGAATCACGTTGCAAATTTTTCATAAAAATATTTTCTTCAGTAATAACATTGACTAAAGATGTAGGATCAACAAGACAACCACGAGTAGGTATCTGAGAAATCCTAGCATAAATTTAAAGGGGACCATCAGGAGCCTTAATAGTCTCAGAATCATCAAAGGTAATCAAAAGTTCCCAGGGTATTTTATTCTTAGGTTGCTTTCAAGGTTTAGGTTGAGTTTTCAATTTAAGCTGCAATTTTGGTTGAGCCTTAATACTCTCTATGCATGGAGTTGCAAGATTTGTAAAATTGCTCTCAATTAGAGTTATAAACTCATGACCTTGTTAGTCAACCACACAATGAGAGATTCTAAATTAAAGACAAGGGAAACAATGACAATATCTCCAATGAAATCAATATGAAAATGCAATGCAATGCAAAATTAATCTAAGATGAGCATGCAAGTATGAAAATTAGGCTATGAAAATGGAAATGAAAGAGTTACAAACCCTCTAATTAAACTATGTGAGATTAATCTATTGCATAAAGAAAATCTATACTAAAAATGTCATTATCATGCAACTATGATGTAAGAAAACAAGCTAAATAAAATGCAACAACAATGTCTTCAAAGCTTGAATGCAAGAATGTCTTCAAAGAGCTCCAAATGACCTAGAAAACTTGCAACATAACATTAGCATAAAAACCTAAGATATGAAAATGAGGAAGAGAGCTCTTCTTTTATAAGAAATGAGATGAAAATGGACCATTGAGATTAAGAGGCAAAAGACTTAATCAACGATAGAGAAAAATAGAAGCTTGATCCTTGTGCACAAATATTCTCCAATGAGAAAAATAGGAGTTGACTTTAGTGTCCCACATAAGACAAAAAGTATTTTTCCCTTTTTATAAAATAAGAATAATGCTTTATTTGTGCAACATAGGATAAGAAGAAAAGTGGAGATTTTTTATTTAAATAAAAGGGGAGGAAATTCTTTTTAATTAAATAAAAGCTTAGGATAAAGTGATTTTATTATTTAATTAAAAGAGATTTTTAATTAATTAAAAGGGAGCATGTTCTCTTAATTAAATAAGATTTTTATTTTTTTCTCTTTTAAATTAAATAAAGCTCAAACCTTAGGAAATACTGAATTGATTATGATTTGATTAAAGAAATTGATATAACTAATATTATTGATATTTGAAAATATTGATTCAAGGATTTGATAAATTGTTGAAATGGGTCCCAAAGTCTAGGCGACCATTTTAGGGTGCATACATTTGCCCCTCTTTAACTAATGTGTGATCATTTCGAGAACACATGTAGTCAAAGAAGAATTGAAATGTGAGATCGATTTGGGATCACAAAACAACCCAGATGTGTGTTCATTTTGGGAACACATCAGGACAAAAATAAGGAAAAAGATGAAAGACAAGACCAACACCGTCGCTACTAGGTGCAAATCAAGCCTTAGACAAAACTATCACCGTCACTACTAGGCAATAATCAAGTCTGAAAAATAGGAGATAAAAATCTAAAGACAAAATCACCACCATCGCTGCTAGGTGATAATCAAGTCTAAAAATAAGAATCTCAAGCTGAGTTGAATGATAAAACTAAATCAAATATTAAAGTTGATAGGTACTACCCCTTCAGAATCAAAATTGAAATCAGGTAGAGGAGAAGCAGAAAATTGATAAACCTGATCAAGTCACAATAAATCATAATCGAAGGATGGAGCATGATAGGATAACCAACAAGCAGTGAAGACATGCCCCAGGTTGACTAGGTTTGACTGGGAAAGATATAGGATAAAAATTAAGTCAAACCTTAGAGAGAAGAAGTGAAAGGGGTGAATGAAAGACTAGAAGTTTGGAAGATATGGAAAGGAAGAAATTCCATCAAAGATCGAAGAATTATGCCTCAAAAGGTCAGTCAACTGCGTAGAAGAATGAGAAAACTTGGAAACGTGACTTAGATTTTGATTTCGAGTCCGAAAATGGATAGAAAATGATGTGATATGAAAGACCAGAAATGAAAGATATGATCAAGAAGAATCAGAAAATGAGCACAGTTGACCAACTAGTCCGGAGATGATAAAAAGGAGAGCTCTCTCCATATGCAAGATACAAAAATTAAACTATGATGAACCTAAGAATGCAAGATACTATGAAAGTGGTTGACTTGCAAGGTCACAACGCCTATAGACATCTAATTATCATCATCAAGCATTATTGGTAGCATCGCAAGATCATACAATATACACTAGTATGACTATGTGAATCTGAATATGATCTATATCAGATAGAATGTGGAAATCCCACCTAGGCATCAAAGACATGGAGGTCAAGATGACTAATGCAGTGAGATTACGTAAGTTTGATATGGCGAGATTATGCTTGTATCAAGACACATGAAATTCAGGATAACTAGAAGCATGCACTCGCAAACAGTCAAGGATAATACCTTGTCAATCCATAGTGTCAAGTAAGACCAGCATAAATGCTCATGACAGTTAGGATCAACAAAATATACCCATAAGCAGATAAAAAAAGAAAACATGTTCTCATACCCTCAGTCTTCTAGCTATGCATCATTGAAAACTTCTCAGGGAGAGACCACTCATCAAAGAAATCCTCATAGACATCACACAAAAAAAAATAAAGTCAACATGTCTCAAGCGAGTTGATTGTCTAAGTGCATGTGTGTTGGTCATAGAGTCAAACTTCGAGGATCAAATTTGCTAATGAGCGGTATCGCATCATACTTAGACTGGTGGGTAAGACATCTGATAAGTGTTGAGAAACACTCGACGCTAGGGTAGTGTTGAAAAACATAGTTTGGGGTGGTGTTGAAAAACACCTGTTTGTGAAATGCCCCAAGAGACAAACGCACCTAAAGGACCTATGCTAACAGGTATGCCCCCTAAACAAAGACAAAGACCAATTCTAGACCAAGTCAAATAAGGTCAAGGCATGATGGAGAAAGGTTCAGTGTCGAGGATGTATGCTAACAAATAGGAGTGCAAAGGCCTCAAGTAGCGCCCGTTTCCAGGTTTTCACCACTTGGAGATTTTTTTTATTTTTTAATTTTTTTGTATTTTTGCTACCAAGGCACCTGTTTTCAGGTTTTCACCAAGGCACTTTTTCTATTTTTTTGAATTTTTAATTTTTTTAATTTTTTTATATTTTTTTTAGGACTGTATATGCTTTTTAGGATTTTTTCAGCATCATATATGAATTTTTTTGGTATTTTTTCAGGACCAATAAGATATATACAAAGGATGCCCCCAGACAGAATGGGCATCAAACTCATGAGCAAGATCACATCGTGTAGTCCCAATGTCTAGGAAGGTGAGGGACAAGAGGGATTAGCAAGTTGGTAGAAGACAAGAGAATGAAGGAGAATGAAGGGAAGAAATCCTCAAGGTCAAACTCCTTAAGAGTACCCAAGCTAGGGAAAAAAATTGTCATGTAAAGCACATCTAGACAAGCAATGAAAGGTCAGCATAGGATAGGCCACAAAAGCGCAATGCAAAAGAAGGAAATGATGTAGTCCAAAGGAGGGTAGACATGTCAAGAGACTTCATAGCATCGTATTTTACTCTTTTTATTAGATCAAGACTAAGGGGGAAAAAGATAGTGAAAGGCTAGAATGAATGGAGGAAAATAAAAATGAATGCTAAACATGAAAGGAATGAAAGCAAGATCATCTTAAGATGGCTCACAAGATAGCCAATTGTTTGTGTATAGTTCAACATTATCAAGATCAAAGAGAGAAGACGAAATGGATGAAATATGTAGAAGAACTACGCATGATGCTTGATTGCCAGGTTTTTATCATGGTACTTATCCAAGGTGCCACAAGGGAGTGGTTTTCACCATAAGATGAATTTATTTCTCTTTATGTTTGCTACCAAGGTGCCTGTTTCCAAATTTTCACCAAGGCACATTTTTCATTTTTTTTTCATTTTTTTCTTTTTGAATTTTTCTTTTTTTTTTTAAATTTTCTTTTTTTTTTAAGAAGGCAAGCTTTTTAGATAGTGCTCCTTGAAAGGATAAACTATGATATGCCAAGGATTCAAAATGATATGCTCAAAGATGTTGATAGGGAAAGGAAGATGAAAGAGAAAAATGGAGGATAAGGTTTTATGTAAAGCGAGTGAGGTTGGAAGATATGAGAAATAGGCAAATGAGGAAAAAGGATAGAAGGTAGAAGGATAATGAATTTAAGGATTGTGAAAGGGTAGATGGAAAGGAAGGCAAGATCAACGTTAACACACACCTTGAAGGGTGGTGAGAGGATGGAGGAAATGTGAATGAAGGAACAGATGAAGGAATATGGTGAATGTTTAGCAGAGGCTATGGTTCAGGCACATGGAATAGAAGAATGTTTTTGGAAGAAGATGAGGCGGAAGCCTTTGGAAGCTTGAATGTCAACTTCACTTTTTGTTCAATATTAGGCTCTCTTAAGAGAGACTTTGGAATCCATATAGCCATAGGCTTTTCATTTCTTTTTGATAATATAGAGAGAATATCTTTAATGATGGATTTTGGAATACTTGTCTTGTAGTTTTTTTCTTAGATATCTCTTTTGACTTTATGCCTCCATGTCGATTAGAGAAGACATGGTGATCATCTTTTTTTGATGGATTCTTGTATTGCTTCTTTTTCTTGTATTGAACATTCAAGTTACTTCCAAAAGACTTGGGACTTGTGGAAGAAGAAAGAAAATATGACTGGTTTAGATGGGTGGGTGGATGAAAAGGATTCAAGGGTATGCATCTATGTTGATCTTGAGGGAAGATAGGAGATGGAGGGATGTAAGGACCCAAAATAGATGACGAATCAGGAGAATTAGCAAAGGAAAGTGAAGGGACATAAGGACCCAATATGGAAGGTAGACGTGAAGTCCTTAGCAGTGGTGGAAGAGGTCCAAGGATGGAAGTGGAAGATGCAAAAGGATAATCAATAAGTTCATCAGCATCTATATGACAACCAAGGATATCAGCATCTTTAGAGTGAGCATTAGGATTTTCAATAGGATCCTAGACATATTGAATAGGAGCAATTTCATTGATAGGATTATTCAGAGCTTGCAAAGACTCAAGAAGAATAGAAAGTGGAAGTGAACATGGAGTGGTAGAACAAGAAGATGGAAGGCTTTGATCTTGACAAGGATCTTTGGATAGCATAAGCGCATCATTTTTTTCTTGATTTTCAATAGGCTTAACATCGGAAGTAACAAAACCATTGTTAATAACCTTAATGGAAGTATCATCTTTGGAAAGTGCAAGTGTAGTAAGGTTATTTTGATTGTCAATAAGCTCAACAGTGTAAGTAGTAGCTTGATCTTGCTTAGGAGATGGTGGAATGAATGTGGAAGAGCATAGAGGATCAAAAGAACCATGAAGCGGATCAGAGATGTCATGAAAAGAATTGGATGACATGGAGGGTTCTTGATCTTGATCCTTTTTTATGTTCTTTTCTTTATCATTTTTAGAGTCCTCTTGACATGGAGCCACTTCTAAGGACAAGGAAGCAGGTTGGGATTGCATGAAAGATTTTGGAAGAGATGGTGAAGGACTAACTGAAGTAGGACTTATAGCACATAAAGGCTTAGGCTCTTTAGGTTTAGCATTATTGAAAGTATTTTCAGCCAAGTGAAGGTTAGCTTGAGTTTCTTTAAGAGGTAGCCCTCGAAGATAATTGTAGGGAACTGCATGAAAAGCATTAGGATCTTTGTTGGATGAAGGATTTGTGAAAGATTTGGAAGAATCGGAAGCTTTAGGAAATGTATGGGTATTGGAGGAAGTAGTGGATGGAAGGGAACCATCACAAGACAAAGGTTTAGCATTAACATGATCTTTCTTGAGAGTTTCTTCTTTATTTTCAGCATGAGAGTTCTTAGAGGAAGAATTATTATAGTATTGACATTTCAAATTGGCACGGTGCATTCTATAGTCCTCAGTAGTAGTAGATGGATCACAATCAAGGTATTGTTCACAGAACTCATCAAAGTCTTTTTTAAATCAGAATCATACAGATCACCATCACAATCTTTCCAATATGAGGACCCATTTCCAGTAAGCACAAGGACATGACTAGGAGGGCTCTTAGGAATAGAGGTGTCATAAGTATCACTACATTGTCCATCATCATAGTCATCATAGTCATCATAGGTGGGTGTGTCACTCTTCATGGAAGAGGTATCATAAGGACTATCACATTGCTCATTATGGTATGTCTTGTGAAGAGAAGTAAGACTCTTTGAAGAAGTAGAAGAAGAATGAGATCGTGAAGAAGAGGAATATAAAGACTTCATGGAAGAAGAAGATTTAGATAATGAGGAATTTCTAGAAGAGTCATGATAAGATTTGGAAGATGAAGAAGATGAATAGTGTTTAGAAGAATCATGATAAGATTTAGAATGTGAGGAATGATGAGAAGATTTAGAAGATGAAGAATATTTGGATGAGATCATGAGTATGATTCTAGCAAAGGTGTCTGATTTAATCAATTTTTCTTTTATTTTTGTCATAAATTCTTCACTCATGAGAATTTTGGAGGAACAACACTTTTCAAATATGTCAATGAGCTCAAGATCATCTATTCTTAATAAAGGTTCCAAAACCAGATAGTCAAGATTCATGGTTATAGAAGGGGAAGAATCAAGCATGGAAGAAATGAATAGATGAATAGAAGAAGGTAGACTAGATAGTAAGAGGAAAAGAATCAAGAACAAGAACAAGAATTTCCCATGGGAATAGAAGATTTTAGAAGAACATGGGAAATGAAGAAGAAAGAAGAAGACTAAGATTCATCTTATGCAATTGATACCATAACGTTCATTGAGATGTTGAGCAACATGTCAGCACCTAAGATCTGAGATCTGGACTGACCAAGGAAGACCAAGCTTCTAAGGAGAACTCACTACAGCATGATGGAACTCAGTTTCAATATTCCAATTAGATCTTTCAAAAGATTTTGCAATGATGATCAAGCACATAGAACAACAACCAAGGAGTTCAAGCAAACAGTCTTCAAGCAATGGGCAAGGGACAAAGCAACCTTGCGCATGAATAGAGATAGTGACTTAGTATTCTTTTCCCTAAAGACTCTACTTGTGTATGTTCTTAAAAACAATTTAGCACGCACATAGAACACAACAACACCTTAACAAGCTATCTACAAGGATACACATGGCTTTCTAAAAGGAGTCCTCGATATACACAAAGTACGTGAGGCCCAAATCCGTAGATGAGAAGAATCCAAAATCACATAGTCGGGGGGAGATGGTAACCCAAATCTCCTCCTTCACTTCTCAAAGGTATAAAGTTCTTTGAAGCTTAGCCAAGAGTGATATCAAACTCAATTCTCAAGAGAGGTGCCTTTCGATTCACCACCCGCTATTTATACTCTATCAAAACACGGGAGTTAAGGTCGTCCCTTGAGGTGGTGTGTTCCCAAGCAGGCCTTCTAAAAATAAAATTAAGTAATTCACTATCAAAAGTATTTAAAGCACTAAAGGTGGAACACTTAACTCTTCAAGTAAATGTGAAGTGAGTCCAAAAGTGGAATATTTAACTCTTCAAGTGAATGTGAAGTGAGTCCAAAAGTGGAACATTTAACTCTTCAAATGAATGTGAAGTGAGTCCAAAAGTGGAACATTTAACTCTTCAAGTGAATGTGAAGTGAGTCCACAAGGTGGAACATTTAACTCTTCACACAAACTCAAAGTGAGTCCAAAAGTGGAACATTTAACTCCTCACACAAACTCAAAGTGAGTCCAAAAGTGGAACATTTAACTCTTCACACAAAATCAAAGTGATTCCAAAAGTGGAACACTTAACTCCTCACACAAACTCAAAGTGAGTCCACACTTTAGAAAACTAATGAGATCAAGAAAGCATAAAAAGGGAGAAACTTTGTGGAACATTTAACGCTTTTTTCAAGTAGACCCCTCCCTCATGTATGAATGCTGATCTTGCACCCAAAGGGAAAAAAATGAGGGGCGATTAGAAATAAGCAAGTCCAACACCCAATTTAGCTAACAAGCTCAATCAAAAGTAATCTAAAGTTGCTTATCAATACTACTCACAAATGAAAAAGGGTTGAACAATGAAATATTTAACTTTCCAAATAAACATAGAGTGAGTCCACAAAGTGGTGCATTTAACTCCCTATGTAAATAAGGAATGAATCCATGCCCTCAATCACTCAATGAGATATTTGATATTGGAACCAAGAATTACGTAAAGTTTAAACACAAGCATTCACTTACACAAACTTGTATGAAAGCAAATCTATGTTCATTCATTTCCCATTAAGAGCATCAATTGAAATGTGTTCTATGAAAGCATGTAAACACTCAAGCCAAACACATGAGAGGTTCAATTTTAATCCCAAAATCTAAATGTTTTAGAGATGAAACAAATTACCTCAATTCCAACGCTTTGTTTTAAGTATTTTCCATGAAAGCAAGAGCACCTTCAAATGAACAAGACAAGAAAACAAGCAAACAAGATATGCAATGTATATCCAGCTTATACAAACCCTAGGGTTAGATCTGAAAATTAATTTTTAGGAGCAATAATAATCAGAAAATAATCAAAATGACAACTCACATCATGCATTGAACCATGTGAAAAATAAGTGCATGCTAATCATCAAATACCCTTTTTTTAATTTTGATTTTTTGACCTTATCAACAAGATTGGACTTATACCACATGAATTTGGACCCTAAACCCAAAATGCAAAAAAGAGACCTCTATCAAAAAATAGAGAGCTTTCCAAAAATGTAAAAATTTTAGAAAAATCTTTTCATTTGTGCCCTAGAAACCCATTTTACCAAAATAGACCATTTTTTATAAATTAACCAAATGAGCTATGATATGACCTCTAAATTAAAAACACAATGAATGGACCCCCTATATAATTTCAAGACCTTTCTAGAAATATAAATTTTTTTGAAAAATATGTTGATTTGCATCAAAAATTGATTTTTTATGAAAAACAAAGAAAAAATCATAAAAAAATAGATATTACCTTTGAAAATTCTGAAAATCTTTTTGGAGCTTTTCTGATATGTCACCAACCTGCAAAAATATTTTTAGACCAAAACACTAAGCCGTTTGGGAGATATGATCAAATCTTTCAAATCCAAAGTTTTTCATCTCCAAACAAATCTGCACAAGGGTTAGCTCCAAAAATAATCAAAACCAACATGCAAGAGGTGGGTTGCCCCATGGTGGGTGCCAAAAAATGTATGGTGAAAATGTGACCACACTTCTATGAATCCATACATGCAAGAAAACTCAA
The DNA here is from genome assembly GCA_027943335.1 of Chamaecyparis obtusa. Lineage (NCBI taxonomy): Eukaryota > Viridiplantae > Streptophyta > Pinopsida > Cupressales > Cupressaceae > Chamaecyparis > Chamaecyparis obtusa. Next base: position 26,378 of record BSBK01003000.1, read on the forward strand.
GAATGAGCCCTTACAAATTGATCCATAGCTCTTTATGCATGGAGTTGCAAGATTTGTAAAATTGCTCTTAGTTAGAGCTATAAACTCATGACCTTGCTAGTCAACCACACAATGAGAGATTCCAAATCAAAGACAAGGGAAACAATGCCAATATCTCCAATGAAATCAATATGAAAATGCAATGCAATGCAAAATTAATCTAAGATGAGCATGCAAGTATGCAAATTAGGCTATGAAAATGGAAATGAAAGAGTTACAAACCCTCTAATTAAACTATGTGAGATTAATCTATTGCATAAAGGAAATCTATACTAAAAATGTCATTATCATGCAACTATGATGTAAGAAAACAAGCTAAATGAAATGCAACAACGTCTTCAAAGCTTGAATGCAAGAATGTCTTCAAAGAGCTCCAAATGACCTAGAAAACCTACAGCATAACATTAGCATAAAAACCTAAGATATGAAAATGAGGAAGAGAGCTCTTCTTTTATAAGAAATGAGATGAAAATGGACCATTGAGATTAAGAGGCAAAAGACTTAATCAACGATGGAGAAAAATAGAAGCTTGATCCTTATGCACAAATATCCTTTAATGAGAAAAATAGGAGTTGACTTTAGTGTCCCACATAAGACAAAAAGTGTTTTTTCCCTTTTTATAAAATAAGCATAATGCTTTATTTGTGCAACATAGGATAAGAAGAAAACTGGAGATTTTTTATTTAAATAAAAGGGGAGGAAATTTCTTTTAATTAAATAAAGGCTTAGGATAAATTGAATTTATTATTTAATTAAAAGAGATTTTTAATTAATTAAAAAGGAGCATGTTCTCTTAATTAAATAAGATTTTTATTTTTTTCTCTTTTAAATTAAATAAGGCTCAAACCTTAGGAAATACTGAATTGATTATGATTTGATCAAGGAAATTGATATAATTAATATTGTTGATATTTGAAAATATTGATTCAAGGATTTGATAAATTATTGAAATGGGGCCCAAAGTCTAGGCGACCATTTTAGGGTGCATACAAAAACCACACTTGGGTTGAAACCCACAATAAGACTAATACCTTGTTAGAAGTATAGACTTATTACAATATAGAGAATGCACATGAATTCAAGCATACTCCCTAGATTTTACACTTAATTTACCCTAGGATACAACCCTAAGGAAGTCTCATTGACTTACAATTAAAGTCTCACTGACTTACAATCACAATTCAAACACCAATATGAGAATTTATGAACTGTATGATAGCATCTACCTATGCCTTGGTCAATTCTATTTTAGTACAATCTGATCCCTTGTTGCAATCATCTCTACCACATCCAAATGAGCAATCTAGCCCTTAGTAGATCTATAAAAGGGCTTCACTACAAACCTCTTGCATTTTCAATCCTCCAAAAATTGGTGCACACACACAACACCTTAAATCAAACCCTAATTTACCATATTTATCAAGAACTAAGTCAGAAAAACCTAATCCTCAAATATTCAACTCTTAGTACCAAAAGTAATTGTTAGGATCATTGTGCACTTGCCAAATATTCCTTAGATATATCAAGAACACCTCAAGATCATAACCATAACCCTAAAACATTTTACCAATCTCACATAAACCATTTTATCAACTTTTCTTGACATGTAGGCTAAGGACTCAAAAACATAACTTAAATCCATTGAACTTGGTCACCTTGATCAATGTAAGATGTCAACTCATCAGGCACATAATCCTAGATCATCCTAAGGCATCATGAAGCTCAAACAAACAATCAAATATTTCACACCCATTGGATCTGTTGGCACCTTATGATAAACTTTGAGAACATTGTTATCCTCAACTAAAATACTTATTTTTCTATTACAGACCATCAAAATCATAAAACTTTTGAATGGTAGACACATTTCTATGTCCTAAACACATTCCCAATTGCACAACCAAAGATATCACCTTGATAACATGCATGAAACCAATCTCTGCAACTCTATAATACTATAATACTAGCAATCAACAAAATAACCAGCCTTCATCTGTAACACCATAACTTGATCAAATCATCATGTCAACAGCTCAAACTTGATATGAACCAAGTAGAAAACATGTTAGAAGCTCAAAATTGACATGAACCATGTAGAAAACATGTACATCATCCCATGAGGTGTGTGACTCCTCATCTTCGGTAACCTTCCCTCACCATTCATCTAAACATATTATGTTACTGGCTAAACTGCATATTTGACATACAAACTGCATAACAGATATCAAAACATCCAAACATCATAGTAAACATGTTGACATCAATGAAAATACATCCAAATTGCCAACAGAAAAGGAGGAGAATACATTCGTCTTCCCCCCTTCAACCCCTAGTATATTAACGAGGTATATCTTATTATCGATGTAACCATTGCACCTCTTTAAGTGCAATTTCTGGTTGGTATCTTGTTTGTAGGCATATAAAAATATTCAAGTACAAGAAAACATATGTTGGAGGAAATCCCCTAGGTCATCATCACTTGTACTTTCATATTATCTTAAAATTTGTATTCATGTTCATGATAGACTAGTTAAGTTTGCTTAGTGTTAATCATAATTATTTGTCCATCATGACATAGTTATGTGCACATTTTCACATTGCATGTCATGTATTGTACTCATGATTATTAATTTTTCAATATAATAGATAATGTAAAGGTATTTATCCATTATATACTTGTCAGATTGACCTTTGGTCTTGTTTATATATATATATATATATATATATATATATATATATATATATATATATATATATATATATATATATATATATATATATATATATATATATATATATATATATATATATATATATATATATATATATGATTTTTATATATAAATAATTTTTTGGTAAACTTTTTAATGTGAATGGTGATGGTGGCATGATATGCCCTTCCGATCTAAATGATGCTTTTTAACTTAGAGATATGAACTAGTGAGGCCACAAATGGGAAACCACATATCCCCATTTAACAAAGTTGAGGTCCAAACAAGCAAGCACATTGGATCAGGGAAAGCATAAGAGTGTGATCACAATAGCCCAACGGGGGTTAGAACTTGGGTAGGGACAATAACAACATCATCACTTAATCAACACACTAAATGGTGAACCCCATATTTTAATTTAATTGATTATCATTTATCATTCATAATATTTTTCTTGTGACCATTTTCTATTTCATAAGTCTATTGTGGAGATTATCAAAATGGACATTTTGGAAGAGAAAGATTATTTAGTCATAAGAAGATGGATTTAGATGTTTGGATGGGCCTTTAATATGATAAAAGTAAATGACTAGAAAAAAGTTTAATATTTCCTTAGAAGATGTAAAACTATCTCTAATACTATTGAAGGAGATGCTTGGAAGAAAATGCTTGAAAGAGACAATTGAGATTATATCATACATAGTAAAATGAGATTTGGATGAAAATATGAAATATTACTTCATCAAGGCTAGAGATGCTTCAAGTTATTTCAAAAAGTTTAAAAGATATGTTTCACAGCAAATGTTACACACTATCTCATCATTTTAATGCACACCCTAACAATCACCCCAAGTTTACTAGTTGATAACCAACATAGATTACCCTAAGCTTGGTATTTGACAGCCAACATAGATTAAGCTACACTCTAAAAATCCTTATTTGGGATCCTACCTCTAAGATTACTAGTTGATAACCAACATAGATTACCCTAAGATTGCTAATTGATAGCCAACACAAATCAACCTACACTGTAGAAATCCATATTTAGGACCCTTTTCCTACTTGAGACTGTTACAAGGTATGACCCAATCTTGAGCCTACTACCTTTTAACCCTCAAATACCTCCTTGACCTTTAGAAATCCTTATACAAAGCCTTATCCCATATCAAACTAGGTTGCAAAGCATGACCTAGTCCTTAGACCAAACTACATCACACAATCTAATGTCATTTTACATATTAGTTTTGAAGAAAACTTAATTTCTTAGAATAGGATTATCATCTCACTTGTTCATTTGCCAAAAAAATACAGGTCGGGCATTTAAGGATGCATATTTAAGGACATAAAAAAAATTTGTGTTCACATTTTGATATTCGGTTAGTGCCTACAAAGAGTGTAGGGGATTGTGTGTCCTATGGGTTTGAGCCTACATACTTAGTAAGAGATTATCATGTGTAAGAAAGTAATTTGTTGTGGTTTTCTCCCATAAGATTTTCCATATAAATCTCTTGTGAATGTTAATATGTTATATTCACATATGAGTCATAAGTGGTAGTTCTTTATTATAATAGTTCTATTTATGTGCACATTCCATGTTATGTATTGTGCACCTAATTTACCACATTTTTTACACATGTTAGATAAACTAATATTAATAAGCAATCATTATGTCATTTCTCAACTATGAAAGTTCACAGGGAACATAAAACGTCAGGGTAACCACAAAGAAAACCCTAATTTCATAAAGATCATAATTTACCAATACAGAAAACAAATTGAAATGTAGATTACAAAAGTTAAAGTAAACCAATGCCATTGCATCTAGTTTGAGAAACCTCTATTATCTTTCTTATTCGTCTTCATATTGGCTCTCAAGTTTTAAGAGTGCACAATTTCATATTGAAAGCGTTATATTGATATGACAAGAAGAAGTCAATAATTTGTGTTTTGTGGTTAGCTAAAATGAGGACTTAAGTGACAATTTATAGGACAATTGAGATTGTTCAATGGATACAATAGAAGAGGTGAGTGGGGTTAATTAATTATCCTCACACAATTGGAGATAAATAAAGGAATTTTTTTTTTACTTTAGGGATATGAAAGGCAATAAATTTAATTAAACTAGTCAATTTACCTAGAAGAATAATTTTTCCTTTTTTTGATAGGTAAAAGACCATAGCCAAATTATTTTATTAATAATTAACCTATTTACAACCTGACTCACTAGGAGCGTTGGTAGGAAAGATTCAAGCAGAGAAAACCTCTGGCCTTCTCCAAAAAGAAGATAAAATATAAGTTCCTTTTTCTTACAGACATCTTGTATGTGCTACAGGTTTTAGATGAGGGAATAGGCTTCCTCATATACATTCTTTTTGCAAAAAGAAAACATTACACTATAATGACTTTACATTCCCTTTTACATAAGGGTTACATTAGCATTACAACTCTTTCTTAATTACAAATATTAAAACATTTATAACTATCCATTTCAAACTGAAGATGCATGTAAAGAAAACTATCTCTTGGAAGACACCTTCAAATCTAAATACTTCATTTGTTTTAGATACTTGTCTTATCACTACGTTCTTCTAATGTGTTCCTACATAAGACATTAAAACATCTTCCACAAGAACTTTTCCAGTTTTATTAGTTTCTATTAGATTTCATCAATTGAATACCATATGTAATACTACGCATCTTTCTCTAATAATGAAAAGGATCCAAGTCGTTAAATAAAAACTTGTTCCTTGTAATTTTCCACTAAAGACAAATACTAACTTTACCTCCATCAGTTTGTAAAAAGAAACAAAGTAACTGATTAGTACCTTCAGAATAGATAAGTTCAGAGGTAATACCTAAATCCAGAGAGAATTAATACATATAAATGTATGCATCAACATTATTCCATTGTAAAACCTACCTTGACTCCTTTCATTCATATATGATGTCCTTATCGTCATTTCACAACTATCAAATATCCTTTGTGTGTTGAGTTTTGTGAAACAACGATGATCGCTAAATCACAACTTATTCATTTTTGTTTAGTATTATGTGGGGTGGCGTACTTTATGGGACCCACCTTACTTTCTGCCAATTCACAATGAAACATTTAAAGTTAATTTTTTATGATAGTGAAATAGCGGTAAGAGCTATTTCGCAACCATCATTTTTGCTATGTCACGAGCTTTAAGCAAATTTACAACATGTAAATTATCATTGAATCACAAATATCCTCTTCAATTTCTCTTCCTTTCTATAAAATTGGTGATATGTCGCTATTTTGCAGCTATCTTATATCCTTTGTATCTTGAGTTTTGTGAAACAACAATTATCACTAAATCAAAACTTCTTTATTTATGGTATGTTTACTATTATGCGAAGTGGTGAACTTTATGGGACCCACCTTACTTTTCTGAAACATCTAGTGAGGTCCAGGCTGTCGCCGTAAATATATATGTGTGAAAAAATATAAAATAAATGTGTGTCAGAATTAATGTAAATTAAGGCAAGGAAAATGCTAGGATGTACACATATAAATATAGGTGAAGATTCTTTGGTGAGAGCCAGAGATACATATATACATAAGTATATATAAATATATTTATATGTCATATTATGTTATATATATATATATATATATATATATATATATATATATATATATATATATATATATATATATATATATATATATATATATATATATATATATATATATATATATATATATATATATATATATATATATATATATATATATATATATATATATATATATATATATCCACAAATTCTCACAGCAATCATCAAATGTTAATGTGATAGTGTGTACATATACATGTTGTAGTATGTAAAATGTAATAAAAAGAATAAGCATAAGAAACTATACTAATTCCTACATTATCAAATACACATCACTATGAAAGATATGGAAGAAAACAAGCATGCATATAAATGAATAGAAATGAGAAAAGAAGACTTAATCTACTCAAAATAACTCATGCAAACCTCCAAATAAGAATAAGTGTTTGAAGTTGTTGTTGAGGGTATGTGGTTTTTCACACTCCCGCAGCATAACAATGTAAGAAAGATCCTTATGGAAATGAGGAGAGGGGCTCTCAAATTATAGGATTTTGAGAGAAATGAAGGGTTGAGATTCAAAATAAAATGAAGGGTCAAGACTGCATAGGATCAATGAGGTGGAAATGAGGTGGATGCCAAATATGCAAGTGAGTTGACCATTAAAAATGTATGAGTTGTTCACACGTGTGAGAAACCTTAAGGAGTGGGAAAATAAATGCCAAGTCAGGGAAAAGTGTAAGAGTTGAGAGGCTCAAGAAATATCACACATGTGAGCATGTCTCAAGGAGAAAGTGGGAGACAAATGTGTAAGTCTTGAGTGGCTCAAGGTAAGTACACATGTAGGGAGTGGAATGTGATGGGACAAGAGTTGACTTGGGTTTGATAATCCATTTAAATAAGATTGTGCAAATGATTAGGAATTTATTAGTTAGGGGATCATGTTTAATTAGTTGGCAAGTGGGTTGGTTTTGGTTAGAAGGATGGATTAGGTTAGGGAAGTGGGGTTAGGTGTGTATGTGGTTGAATGTGGACCTCTAATCCAACTACACACGCAACATAGTCATTACTCACATGATCAAATTACGAGAGAGAGTATGAATTACTCAATTCAAAATTCATGGTGAAGCGACTTGTTGCCTCCTATGTAGACGGCGTGTTTAATTACTCTCAGAACGAGAGTCAACAACCATAAGACCAATACTACAATGGAGGATTTGAAAGCTATGAAGATAAGCAAACTAAAATTGAACTAGAATGAATGCAATTTAATCTAAAATGCTTTGAAGGAAATATGATATTAATCTAAATAGCTTTGAAAGAAATATGAAGTGCAGATTTATTCTAAAGAACTTGAAATAAGATTAGATTAAGCTATGAGCAAATAAGAAAACTAATTATAATGAATATGCAATAATAAACTAAGATGAGAAAATTACACTAATATGCAATGAAAGCTTTGAAATAATTGAGACAAAAAAGTGCTATAGTTTAATTGCTCCCTTTGAATGAAGAAATGAAGTTCATTAAATAGACAAGCCTGGGAAGAGAATGAAGAGGTTCTTGACTTGAAACTCCTGACTCTTCATTCCCATTTGAGACAAAAAGACATGAATTACTTAATTAAAAGAATGGAAATTGCCACACAGGGTGACCTTTCAAATATTGTGAATTATTAATTCAAATAGGAGTGTCCATTCAAACAACAAGTAATTATTAATTCCTTTTTATGTGTATTAGCCAAATGGGGTGGGTTTAATTTAATTTAAAGCACTTAGGGCTTTTAGAATTAAATTAATTTATCATAGGGGTAATTTAGCTAATAAAAGTCAAAGAATTTAGGAATTAATTTTAATATTTGATAAATAAAATTTAAGGTTTTTTGCAATTGACATCAAGTCAAATTAAGTCAGGTAGGAGAGAGAAAATTGCCTAGGAAACTAGGACTTTGGAGATGTAAAATTGATGAAAATGCACCAAAATTGATTAAATTTATTAGGTGCCAATTTTGGGGTATTACATTTTCCCCTCTTTGAATTGATGTGCGAACAGCGCGTTGATTCAAAGAATAGTCTGAAGTGATAGATGACGAGAAATTTGAAAGTCTAGGTTAGGTTGCCAAGACACCGAACAGATCAAAGCATGATTTTCTGAAGTCCAAGTTAGATTGTGAAGACAACGGTCTTGAGAGAAGACCAGAATCAAGGTTAGATTTCCCCAATGCCCAGAATGAGATTCAGATGCAAACTTAGGACTGTCTCTAGAATCAGGGTTAGATTGCCCCAATACAAAGCTCAGCCCTCTGAGATCCGAGTTAGATTGCCTAAATAACGGTCTAAGAGAGATTTTGAGAGCCATCTCCCAAATGAAGCTTGACTTCTAGGAATTAGGGTTAGATTGCCCCAATACCTAAAACATTTCAAGAACCATCTCCAGAACAAAGCTTGATTCTCGAGGATCTAAGTTAGATTGCTTAGATACCTAAAAGATAGATGACCAGATAGCAAGATGTGAGGTGCCGAGATGCCCCTAGCAATGAGAACTGATAATTTAGATCAGACTGATTCAAGAATTGTTTTGACAAGATTCAAATGATGCAATCATCCTGCCCCCTCAGGAGAGAAATCAAAAGATGATATATCAGAAGGACGATTGACAACAAGAGGTTGCAGAGCAGAAGTAATTAAACTAGATTCAAGAAACTACAAAAGCAAATCGAAGCAAACCAGAGGTGCTGTTGACCAAGTTTGACCATGGTTGACTAGATTTGACTAGAGTTGACTTTGATGAAAAGAGCAAAGATCTTGAGAACATGATGCAAAGATAAGGGTCTGGCAGGAAGATGACGCCAGAAGGCTGACTGCACAAGCGTCCGATCCCAAAGGATTCCAGAATTTAAAATGTCATTTCAAGCTATCTAGAGATGTCAAATTTCAATTTTAATCCTGAAAATGGATTCAGAGCAGTCAATTTAGCCAAGGGTACAATTTTCACGCAAAATGAAGCACTTTTGAAAATTAGGTCAAAAGCTATATACAGCCCAAAGGGGTCATTTTCAATTCATTATTCACCTTCGTCTTCTTGTGATTTTGAGCTCTGAGAGAGAAATGGAGGGTCTTCCACTACATACACATCGATTTGAGTGCTCCCGATGACACGTCCAGCCAGCGAAGTATGGCACACTTGTAAGTAGTCGATAAACCTCCTTGCATTTCAATTTGTAACACTTTTTAGGTCAATTTAGGATAGATCTAGCAAGTTTTAAGTCATGTTCTACCAATCTCACACGAGGAAGTAGTTTCCTCGCACCGGCCTAGATCTCCCTTCATGCGAGGAAGTAGTTTCCTCGCATGAGTTCGGGCTTCTTTGTGCGGGCTATGTCTGGAAGCTCGTGCGAGCTGAAAGCTAGTCCCGTGTGAGATATCTCCTATTTGCGCAAGGACAAGTCCTACCTTGTGCGAGGAAATAGTTTCCTCATGTGAAAATTTATTGTAAAGTTTGAATGCTTTTGTTAGAATTTGTCAAATTTGCGTAAAATCAGCCAAGTAGAGCGTTGCAGAGTCATGTCTAGGATAGATGCCTTGCTGCATTTGTTGTTGTTGTGTTGAAAAACCATCATGTTGAGATACTGATCTGATGTCATCGCTTGCTTTGCAAGTTGACTTCCCCGGCGTTGCTTTCAGGACACACCATCCCATTATCACTACATTAGTGTAGAGACTGACAGATGCAGAGAGTACTCACATTGAGCGACTTGGTCTGGGATACTTGCATGATCTACCTGACATTCAAGTAAATCACAGTCTTCCTGGTGCACTCGTAGAGCATTTCCATTTAGAGATGAACACTTTCCATTTTTTGATGGGGGAGATGACTATGACTCCGGAGGACATATACAGGATTCTGTGGATACCCATCCATGGTGCTCGAGTAGAGTACAACACACAGCCATGACAGAGTACAATAGCCTTGAGGACTATCTTCAAGGATGATTTAGTGATGGGTCGAGCCATCTCCTGGGAGGATCTCATGCGTAGATACAATGGTGCTCACCCATTAGCCATTGTACTTGCTATGTTCTTGAGATGCTACATTATTCTAGATCAAGGTCAGCATGGTCTAGAGTACAGTTGGGGGATGATGTTGCAGAGGATGCTAGCTAGACCAACAGTTAGATTCAGATGGGGCAAGTGCATGCTCACACAAATGTACCATGAGCTTCATGAGATTGTGTATCAGGGTGCGAGGATGATGGCGGCAGGTGTCTTCATCTTGCAGATCTAGGTCTGGGAGCATCTCCCTATTTGCAGGCCTATATATCATGATACATGATAGGCTCTTGAGCCTTATATTTACACGTATGCAAGCCCAATGACTCAGCCTCTATTGGGTAAGACGAAGCAGTGGAGAGGATAGTTGGATGACATGGTAGCTATTTTCTAGAGACCTTGGGTTGCCACTGAGCCCTGGGATGATGCTCGTCGAGAGCTTTCCTTCATGTTTGTGTCACGCCCACTGATTGGATGGAGTGTTACCATTATTGAGAGATTTATTGTCATGTGTGTCTTGCACCAATTTGGTAGGCAACAGGACACATCACATGAGTACTACCCCTATGCTCGCTTCACCGATGAGGAGAAGAAAGGGTGGCACACGAGACTAGATCCAGGGTGGTGTACGATAGAGGAACACATTCCAACTGCACGATGGGACTATATGGTGGATGTCACCAATGTAGGGGTGATGCCTACATACAAGGACCAGTTGATAGCATGACCTCATCTGAGATTTACTGATCTTGTTGGTATGGGAGCACAGTAGTAGCCTGTGCAATAGTAGCAGGTACCAGATCAACAACCACTAGTTCAGTAGCCTGCACAGCACCAGGTTGCACAACAGGGATCATAGGGACATTAGTAGAGAGTGTTGAGACCTCAATCAAGGTAGACTAGCATCCTTACCAGGACCATGGGCTCAGATGCAGGAGTTGTGAGTTGTGGGCCCCCCCAAAGGTCTACTAGGCAACGGATAGGTGATACATCACAACAGGCACCTCTAGATGATGATACTGATATGCCTGATATTCTGGCAAGAGCAGGTACACCACAGCTGCAAGAGGCTCTCAGGAAGAGTCGTGAGAGAGTTAGATATGTCTAGAGGGAGTGGGATGACTACCACACCCGAGTCATCAGGGATGAGACCCGCGTAGCTGATAGGGATGCTAAAATTAGGCAGCTACAGGAGGAGCTAGCATGATCGAGGATTGAGATGAGATATGAGGCTACTCAAGTAGATTATTACTATGTAGCTTACGATGGAGTCATGTTGGATCTATCAGAGCAGGTGCCACCATTTACTGATTACGCTGGAGCTTCGCAGGCACCCCCACGAGCACCTCCACAAGCACCACCACAACAGGCACCTCCACAGCGACCAATGCCCCTTCCATAAAGACCACTACCACCACCTCCTCCAGGTGGCACTGGGCAGAGCTAGCACATTTTGATATATATTGTGACTCTACGGGAGAGATTCTTCCCCCTCCCTACACAGATTATGACTCCTTTCAGAGGTGAACCGGGTAGGCCACTAGCTAAGGAAAGTTTTTAATAGGTTTTCATTCATGCTAACCTTTGGTGCCCCCAATACAAGGTTGAGGCCTCGCAGCCACACCAAAACCCAAAAGTCATACACCCCCACAAGCAGGGCTAGGAGCGGCATCACTTAGTTGGAGCTACCATTTTCTGATTATGTTGGAGCTCCGCAGGCACCCCCATGAGCACCTCCATAGGCACCACAACAAGCACCACCACAAGCACCTCCACAGCAAGCACCACCACAAGAACCTCCATAGCAGCTAATGCCCCTTCCACAGAGACCACTACCACCACCTGCTCCAGGTGGCACTAGGCAGAGCGAGCACATTTTGATATATATTGTGACTCTGCAGGAGAGATTCTTCCCCCTCCCTACGCAAAGATTATGACTCCTTTCAGAGGTGAACTGGGTAGGCAACTAGCTAAGGAAAGTTTTTAATAGGCTTCCATTCATGCTAACCTTTGGTGCCCCTGATACAGGGTTGAGGCTTCGCAGCCACACCAACACCCAAAAGTCATACACCCCCACAAGAAGGGCTAGGAGTGGCACCGCTCAGTATAATAGATAGAGCCTCCTCAAGATGATAGTCAAAATCTTGAGAAGGAAGCTAACATGGTTTTGGAGTCTTTAGACTCAACAAAATGTTCTTTATTAGAGTGAGGTGGAATCATTGGCGATAGGTGCGTACTCACTTGGGTCATTCCCGGAGGTTCAACTTTCGGCAAGCCCTCTAAAGGTGACATAACTTGGCTTAGATCTGAGAGTTTGATTTTATGTCACAAACAACACAACCTTAAGTGTCAGTCTATGACCTCACTCAAGACTGCCCCCGTAAAAACCAAAAAGATTTGAAATCAAGCACAATGCTAAAATTTAAAATTTAAAAAACTAAAAAAAAAGAATAAAAAAATGGCAAACACATTGGAATTCATATAAAAGAAAGGAAACAAAGAATGTTTACATGAGAAAATCTCAAAAGATTCATTGTAACTACCTTATCATCAAAAATATCAGAAGGAATTTCTTGAAAAGTGTCTATAGGAATAGGAAGGAGCTTCATGCGTTCCCTAACAATTTCCATGTCCACCAGTGAATCATCCTCAAAATTGTCATCCTTATCAGGCCCCTCCGTTTCCAATTTCCTTTTTCCAAGGATATCTCGAAAAAAAAAAGAAAAATTAACACAAGGGAATCCAACTCGGAAATCTCATATTTGAATGGCAGTAAATAGAGACAATTTCTCAACACAAGGGAATCCAACCTAGAAATCTCATATTTGAATGGCAGTAAATAGAGACAATTTCTCTCTATTTTGTGGCACGAAATTAGGAATATTCATGAGTTCTCATCATTTAAATGTGAAATAAATATTTGGGAAAAATAGTATGAAGACAAGGATTTATCTGATATATAATAGAAAGGGTTTATCTTAAATCCAGCTAAAGACGGCATCACTGGCCAATTCATTTTTACGCTGTCACAAACTAATATGAGGGGGAAGAATCTCTCTTGTAGAAGCTTCTACTGGATAATGCTGAATAAACTTCTTCTTATTAGAAGATTTTGCTTGTCCATTACCCTGAGGATAATAGATAGATGACCAATGCTGAATAATTTTGAATTTGGTGCATAAGTCTGTCAGGTCCTTATTTTTGAATTGTCCCCCCATTGTTAGTGATAATAGATGAGGGTATACCATATCTACAAATGATATAGTTCAGTATCAACATAGTAATAGTCTTGTCATCAACTATAGCTAGAGGCACTACCTCAACCCACTTGGTAAAGTAATCAGTAGCTGTGATGATAAACTTGTGCCCTCTTGAAGAAGAAGGATGTATCTGACCGACCAAGTCAAAGGCCCATTGCTGAAATGGCCAGAAACTGATGAGAGGACTAAGCTCTTTAGCAGGAGCATGAATCAGATTTCCATGAAATTGGCATTGCTTGCAAGTCTTATTAATTGAACAACTTCTTTTTCCATGTTCGGCCAGTAATAACCAGCTTTAATAAGTTTTCGGGCTAATGTTAGACCACTAGAATGAGACCCACATATACCTTTGTGTACCTCAACTAGCGCATGTTTAGACTCATCAGGTTCTAAACACCTAAGGAGGGTACTGTCTAGACCCCATCTATAGAAGTCATTTTCTATGAGGACATACCATGAAGTAGTATGAATTAGGTGACGCTTTTCATTTTGAGTATAGGTGTTTGGAATGATCTGGTCACGAAGGTAGGAAAAGATATGGTGGTAGCGGGATGAATCATGTCCAATGACTGAATAGATCATGCTAGATTCAGGAATATCATAGGCAGGGTAGTGTAATGCTTCCACCAGGAATTCGTGTCTGAAGTCATTTTTTGGCATTTGTAACATTGAAGCAAGAGTGGCCATAGCATCAGCTACTTTATTGTCTGCCCTTGTAATCTACTGGAAAGAAATGTGTGCAAAGTACTGTTTGAGATCATCCACCATTCTTTTGTAAGGTATTAGCTTGTCATCTTTAGTTTGGTAGACATCATTGACTTGGTTGATGATTAACTAAGAGTCTCCAAAGACCTTGAGCTCATCCACATGCCATTCAAGGGCTATCTTCATTCCATTAATGAGAGCTTCATATTTAGCTATGTTGTTTGTGCAGGGAAACAACATTTTATATGCTTTTGGCAATGAGTATCTTTGAGGTGTAACAAATAGAATGTCTACACCGGATCCTTGCTGAGTGAATGATTCATCAAAGAACATGCTCCAAGATTGATGTGTGAGAAGCATGATGGATTCATCTGGGAATTCAATACTCAAAGCCTGGTGATCTTTCAAAGGAGCTTCCACCAGCTAATCAGCAATTGATTGTCCCTTAATACCCTTTCTTTCCACATACTCAATGTCAAATTCACTAAGTATCATCACCCATTTCGCTAATCTACCCATGAGGGCAACCTTGCTAAATAAGCCTTCTCAATAAAAAAATAATTCATTTCATAGGAAACCAATGTTCTACTGATATAGTATATGGCTCTCTCTTTGTTGTTCTGATCTTCTTGAGCTAGGAGAGCACCCAAAGATGTGTTTGTTGCTGAGATGTATAGTATAAGCGGCTTCCCATGAATAGGAGGCATCGAAATTGGTGGATTAGCAAGATACTATTTTATTTGAGTGAGTCCCTTGTCACATTCCTCATTCCATTCATAGGTCACACCCTTATGCAAAGTTTTAGTGAACGGTTGTGACTTGTTGGCCAACTATGAAATGAAGTGTCGGATAGATTGTAGCCTTCCTTGTAATCCTCTCACTTGAGTGATATTCTTGGGTGGAGGCATGTCCATAATAGCTTGCACTTTTTCGAGATCAACTTCTATGCCTTTAGCTAAAATGATATAACCCAAGATTTTCCCAGAAGTAACACTGAAAGCACATTTCTTTGGATTAAGTCTGAGACTAAATTGTTCCATGCAGTCAAGGATGGGACCCAAATCTGCAAGATCAGTTCTTCACTGCATACTTTTGGCTAAAGTATAATCCACATAATCCTCCATCATTTTATGCACCATATCATGGAAAATAGTAGTAACAGCTCTCTGATATGTTGCTCCAGCATTCTTAAGCCCAAAAGGCATGACATTCCAGCAAAAGGTGCCCCAGGCACATGTGAAAGCAGTATTTTCTTGATCTTCTGGCATAATTTTTATTTGATTATAGCCAGAAAAGCCATCCATTAAGGAATACATCTCATATTCTATTGTCATGTCTACTATCATATCAATATTAGGCAGTGGGAAGTCATCTTTTGGACATGCCTTATTTAGATCTCTGAAATCTATACACACACGAATGGATTTATCATGTTTAGTGATTGGAACAATGTTTGAAATCCATTCTGCATAATTAATAGTTCTTATGAAACCAGCGTTAAGAATCTTTTCTAGCTCTACTTTGACCAAAAGTGCTACATGTGGATGCATCTTTCGCAACTTCTGTTTAACAGGTTTGATACCTGGTGCAATGGACAAATGATGCATGATAAGATTGGGGTCTAATTCAGGCATGTCAGAGTAGGTCCATGCAAAGTTTATTTTCTTTCTCTAAAAGAAGCTCGTGAACTCTTCTTTTTCTTCAGCAGACAATGATTGTGCTAGATGAATAATCTGTAGAGCAGCCTCTATACCTAAATTTACCGACTGTGTCGGCTCAATCAATACTGATGACCTCTCTTGAAAGTGGCACGGAATCGTATCAATTATCTCATCCTTGGGCACCTCAGAGAGGTTTTCACCCTTGGATACATCTTTTATTTTTACTATTTTTGGCTTTGATACTGCCACAAAGTGGTTTTCACCATCAGAGCATCTATTTTTTATTCTTTTAATTTTTTGACTAAGATACTTGATATCCGCCTCTATCATGTTGACACTGCTTTCATTGGTGGAAGACATCATAGGTTCAATAGCATGGAGGTAACAGGCTAGATCATAATGATTCTAGAACATTAGGACTTCATTGGATGTTAAAGGGGAGTTCTAGTTTATCAGATCGGGACGGCGAAGTGAAAGGGAAGTAGTGACTGGTTCAACTGCGTTCACGGTATAACCATCAAAAGTGTTGATGAGAAAGTCAAGACCTAGAGTGATCTCATCCAAAGGAGCGTTTGAATCCCTATAAGACCTTATGTCAGAAGTAGAGGACAAGTTAATACCAGTGGCATCTAATTCGTGCAGCCTAGCGCTAGACCCTTCACCTACTTTGAGGATTCTTTCATACACATGAATAGTATCTATGTCTACATCATAAGTAGCAAATGTGGAAGTGGATGTGGAAGTATCGGGTCTCTTATCCATTATTTACTTCGAAGCAAATGTAGAAGTATCGAGACCTTTCAAAACAACTCTTCCTCATGATCGAGTGACAACATTAGCACAGTCTTGAGATTGTTCAAATTCAGATGAACAAGACGTAAAACTATGCAAGATAAAAGGAATCTTAGAGTTGGGAGCATCATCGCTCCCTTTAGAAGTGATCACGTCACAATACTCTATCTCGATAGGTTCAATCATACCAATAACATTGTCATCATTAGTGTACATGTAATTTACTTTAGCATTGGTATTCTTGGCGTTTGAAGGATCACCCTTCTCATGAGGAGGGAAGGGATCCTTAAAATCTTGATGGTCTAAATTATTATTATGGTTCTCCATAAGGATGTCACCATTGTCAATGAGATCTTGAACTTTATGCTTCAGTTGGAGACAAGTAGAAGTCTTATGATCAATGTTTTGGTGATAGTCGCAGTAAGCATTATCATTCCACCAATGAGGTCATGGTTGTGGGTCATAAAGGCCTCTATTCGCACTACTTATTTGATCATACTATCAAAAGTTAGAGGACCTTGCAATTGCACTAGGTACCCAAAGTCTGGGACAAGATTGTCCAAGAAAATGTCGAGTCTCTCAGACTCTGGTAGTTTGTTTTCAAATCTTTTTGGTTTTTATGGGGGTAGTCTTGAGTGAGGTCATAGACTGACAATTAATGTTGTGTTGTTTGTGACAAAAAATCAAACCCTCAGATCTAAGCCAAGTTGTGTCACCTTTAGAGGCCCTGCCGAAAGTTGAACCTCTGGGAACAACCCAAATGAGTACGCACCTATCATCAGTGATTCCGCCTCACTCTAATAAAGAGCATTTTGTTGAGTCTAAAGACTCTAAAACCATGTTATCTTCCTTCTCAAGATTTTGACTATCATCTTGAGGAGGCTCTATCTGTTATACTGAGCGACACCGCTCCTAGCCCTGTTTGCGGGGGTGTATGACTTTCGGGTGTTGGTGTGGCTGCAAGGCCTCAACCCTGTATCGGGAGCACCAATGGTTAGCATGAATGGAATCCTATTAAAAACTTTCCTTAGCTAGTGGCCTACCCAGTTCACCTCCAAAAGGAGTCATAATCTTTCTGCAAGGAGGGGGAAGAATCTCTCCCATAGATTCCCATCATAGGCATACACCTGGATGCTTGAAGGTGGTATATGACATTGGCCCCTACCACAAGGGTAACCTTTGAACTTATACTATTGATTCCTTGGAAACACCAAAAACATGGGCACCCTCTAGGGGGTGACATGGCTGTGTGAGGTGCACGTATGTGCATAAGAAATGGGGCAAAGGTTTTGTCTTCTCACTATTTTTTTTGTAGGACTAAGCTATGTGTTTGTTATCAAGTCTTAAACATTGTCCAATCATTATCAAACAAAGACTCCCTTGATGCTATCAAGTTTCTTTGTCCTTGATAGGTCTGTTAACGACTACTTGTATCACAACTGCTTGATCTAATTTTTTGTGTCTTTAAACAAATGCTTGAAACCTCAAAACAAGATTATTGATTAAACTGTTCTTCAAACCTATGAGGAAACTAGATTTTATGTCAAACATCAATTCAAGTTGTACCTCAAAATTCAACTTTTACCTTGAAAACTACATCAGACTGTCAGATTTTAGACTTCTCCCGCTTGAAGTTTCACTCTTTAGAGCACTTTCTCGAGTGAGACTTTGTTCTCTCACATGAAGGTTTGTGTTCTCTCACACAGCCTGGTACTCTCTCATGCAAGACTGTAGCCCAGTTTTCAAAAATAGAGACTTGTTTGCCATTGACTGTTTCACTTTTTACCTGATCTGCTTTTTGTCTGAGGTCTATTTTTCTATTTTCCTGTCGTTCACTGTAAGAAACTGGTTGTCTCGAGTTAGGAATCAATCGATCTTTTCTTTGAATCATGTTGTCTCTCATTGGTTTACCTTATCTCTTTATGCCTTTTGTATCTCGTGTTGCAATAGTCTTATCTCAGCTATTCTAGCCACCTCTTTTGATGATTCATACCAAGTCCATCTCGCATCTTGGTTGTTCTAGCCTTTATCTCCTTTGCATTGTTCTTAGAGATAGAGTCTAGCATTATCCCAAGTCTTCTCTCATTTCATCTTTGTCTATGACTATCACGACTAGAAGTGGCAAGACTTATCCCATTCAAAATGCTAATCAAAGTAGAAGCGAACCTCCTAATCAAGAAATAGATCATCCTAAATTTGTTGTGAAATCTGAACTTTGTGAGATATCCTCGATTTCGTCATTGAATACTTTGAAAGATAGTCCATCTCAACCATCACCTCTGGTGTTTCAAGAGTGTTTTAATCTGTTGTTTGAAGTGCAACTTGGTTTCTCATTTCAAGAGCAAGACAACTCATTCTTCTAAGACAACTCATTGTTTCACAACTTTGGAAGACCTCTTCCTTAGACTAATCCTATTATCATACCTGTTGATCCTACTGAGAATAGTCTTATCATTGAACCTAGTGATACTGTTGATGATATCTTCTTGCCTAAATTTGTTAAATCTTTTGATCTTGTTCATTCACCAAAGCTTACCATGGTCACGCCCTTTCAACATTGGGCATATCATTTTACTGATTCTTCATGTACTGCGCAAGCCTACAACAAGATGGGAGATCCATTTGACTCCCAACCATGCAAGTATAGTCAAACCTTTGATCAATCTCAAAACAATCAATATCATGGTCAATCCTCTAATGACCCACGTCATGCTCAACCTCAAAATGAGTAGCCTCATGGTCAATCTCAACATGACCAAAATTAGTCCCACAATGATGATCAATCTTGAAACAAACCTCAAGGCGATCGACAACCTACGTACTTATATCACCCTCCTCCATTTGATCAAAACCAAGATGATCAGCAACAAGATCAAATTCTGAGTATTTATGAGATTCTTGGGAATGAAAATGAGGTGATAACTCAACATGATATAGATGATGCCAAAGCTAATAAGAGTCTTATTAAAATGATAGAGATCCTTCTCCTAGAGGAGAAAGAAAAATACTTCCTTAAGTTAGCTAAACAAGGGGCCAAGTTACCCCGAGACTATCAAGTTGAAACACTCGTAGCTAAGGAAGAAGAAACTAAGACCACAAAGTTGAAAAAGATGGTCCGAGACATGCAAGATTAGATTAGTCAACTTGCGAAGAATAAAGACAAACATGCCCAACAATTCATGATGGAAAGCATTTGTCCTTTCCCTTTTAACAGAAGTCTTCATATGCCACCTTTTCCCAGAGGTGTAGAACTCCCTAAATATGACAAATACTTGCATGCAACCAATCCCCAAGATCACTTAAGGGAGTTTGGCACATTGTCTATGGAATTTATGCACGATCAAACCTATCTTATGCGTCTATTTCCTCATAGTTTGGGTGGACCCGCGATGGACTGGTTTTCTAGATTGCCTACTAGCATTAAGACTTTTGATGAAATGGCTAATCTTTTTCTCCAGCACTACTTGCATAATATTCAGCATCTGGTCAACATTCGGGATCTTTTCAATTTAAAATAGTGACAAGGAGAATCTTTCCTAACATTTCCCCAAAGGTGGAGACAATTATGTATGAAGTGTCCTCACAAGCTACTAGAGTCTGAGAGACTCGACATTTTCTTGGACAATCTTGTCCTAGACTTCAGGTACCAAGTGCAATTGCAAGGTCCTCTAACTTTTGATAGTATGATCAAATAAGCAGTGTGAATAGAGGCCTTTATGATCAAGAAGGGAGAATTAACTTTGAATAAGGACAATAAACAAGGATTCTCCACAAACAAGGATAAAGGAAAGACTGTCAATAAGAACAGAGATGTAGTAAATGATTGAGTGGTGGATAATGTTATTGTGAAGCCTTCAAAGCCTATTTTTAATCTTACTTCTAGTATACAAGTAGCTAAGGCTATCGAAA
Organism: Chamaecyparis obtusa; assembly: GCA_027943335.1. Classification (NCBI taxonomy): domain Eukaryota; kingdom Viridiplantae; phylum Streptophyta; class Pinopsida; order Cupressales; family Cupressaceae; genus Chamaecyparis; species Chamaecyparis obtusa. The sequence goes on from BSBK01003000.1 coordinate 47,083, forward strand.
AGACCACAACAGATAATCAACAAACTTCAAGATTTGCTAAGAATAAACCTTGGGCCTCTCGACCCAAACGTGAATTCACCTCTTTGGGAGAGCCTCTTGATGTGGTCTATAAAACTCTTATAGAGAATCAACTTCTTACTCCTTTGGAAAAGTGTACTTATGACCCACAACCACGACCTCATTGGTGGAATGATAATGCTTACTGTGACTATCACCAAAACATTGGTCATAAGACTTATACTTGTCTCCAACTGAAGCATAAAGTTCAAGATCTCATTGACAATGGTGACATCCTTGTGGAGAACCATAATAAGAATTTGGACCATCAAGCTTTTAAGGATCCCTTCCCTCCTCATGAGAAGTGTGAGTCTTCAAATGCCAAGAATACCAATGCTAAAGTCAATGACACGTACACTAATGATGACAATGTTATTGGTATGATTGAACCTGTCGAGATAGAGTATTGTGACGTGATCATTTCTAAAGGGAGTGGCGATGCTCCCAAATCTAAGATTCCTTTTATCTTGCGTAGTTCTATGTCTCGTTCATCTGAATCTAAACAATCTCAAGACTGTGCTAATGTTGTCACTCGATCACAAGGAAGAGTTTTTTTGAAAGGTCCCAATACTTCTACATCTGCTCCGAAGCAAACAGCAGATAAGAGACCTGATACTTCCACATCTACTCTGAAACAAACTACAGATAAGACTATTGTTGGCCCCGCCAACAAGAACATGAATTTTTTTTCTACAGCTAGCTCAACTAGTTATAGCATCTTAGATTAACTCCAGTTAACCAATGCTCAGATTACCATTTTTGAGTTGTTGAAGATCTCGCCTGCTCACAAGCAGATTTTGGATAAATCCCTTGCCAAGGCAAATGTTCCCAAGGATCTTGATCTCAACCGGTTCCAATCTACGGTGGGTCATTTGACCTCACCTCACTATCTATCCTTCTCTAAAGAAGATGATTACTCTTTGAGTCACCCGCATAACACTCCCTTGCATATAGAGGTCATGATAGGTCCTAAGCGCATCCATTGAGTGCTCATAGACAATGGTGCTGGTCTTAATATCTATTTCGCTAAACTACTCACTCAGCTAGGTTATGATGAGAATTGCATAGACCCCCGCAAAAAGATTACCATCAAAGCTTATGATGAGGAAGAACGCAAGTCCCAAGGCTTAGTTGTGCTACCTATCCACATAGGTCTTGTTGAAAGAGATGTTACTTTCCAAGTGCTTGATATTCCTCTTGCCTTCAATATCTTGTTGGGTAGGCCTTGGATTCATGAGATGCAGGTTGTTCCATCCACATACCATCAATGCATTAAATTTTCATTCCATGGGGTGGAAGTCACTATACTTGCTAATACCAATTACTCTTGCAACACTCTTGCACAATCCACAAATAGATTTTTTTGGAAAATAGAGAATCCACTGATTTTTATGATGCTAAGCTAAAAGAAATGGAACAAACTTTGAGACTTAAGGATACAGGCATGGGAGAATACCGAATTGAACCTGTGCTATCACTAGCTGCTCTACCTCTATCTCCATGCTCTTATGGGAGACCTTCCAAGAATAAAAAACTTTCTAATGCTCCTCCTCAAATAGTTTATGATGGCACCTTTGTAAGGGCCTCTACACCTTTAGAAGATGAGGATGAAGAGAGAGCTATCAGAGTTTGGATCTATAAGGGAAAAGAAACAACTGAAACAACTACTCCACATCCAGATTTAGAGCAAGAACCATATAGTGAGGCCTTCAAGATCATGAAGCACTTCAGTTATCAGGGGAGTGGTCCTATAGGAAAGAATGATAATGGCTTACTAAAACCCATTGAGGCTACGGGTCACCGCACAAAAGATACTAGTGGCTTAGGCTTTAAAAAGACTCCCTTTCATTTGGGGACCAAGAAATTTGTGTCAGCTCCTGAGCCTGAACCTGAACCTGAACAAGAAATTGAAGATGCCACTCCAGAAGTGAATCCAGAGGCCAGCTCTGATGAAGATACATTTCCATATCCTATTCCTCCAGATTTTGTGGCACTCTTTGCAGAACCTGATGAGCCTATCATACCGGTCCATATGGTAGAGATAGATAACGATACTGATAATGATTCTGATAAAAATTCCTCAGTGTATCAATTCACATATGAGGAATGGAAAGCAACACTAAATGATGATCCTAATTTTCAAGGTGAACGATATAGGCCACAACATTTTCAAAAGTATTTTGAACAAGAACAACTTCAGCAAGCTATTAATGCCACAAGGGATAATAATGGGTCTGATGATGCTGCTAGTACTAATAAAATTCCCACATCAAGTACTGACTCACATGAATATGAGTTTAACTCTTTGTTTGATGCTACTTATGATGTAGACATAGATACTATTCATGTGTATGAAAGACTCCTCGAAGTAGGTGAAGGGTTTAGCGCTAGGCCGCACAAATTAGACGCCACCAGTATTAACTTGTCCTCTACTTCTGATGTAAGGTCTTATAGGGATTCAAACACTCCTTTGGATGAGATTTCTCTAGGTCTTGACTTGCTCTTCAACACTTTTGATGGTTATACCATGAACGCAGTTGAACCAGTCACTACTTCCCTTTCACTTCGCCATCCCGATCTGATAAACTAGAACTCCCCTTTAACATCCAATAAAGTCCTAATGTTCCAAAATGATTATGATCTAGCCTGTTACCTCCATGTTATTGAACCTATGATGTCTTCCACCAGTGAAAGTAGTGTCAACGTGATAGAGGTGGATATTAAGTATCTTAGTTAAAAAATTAAAAGAAGAAAAAATAGATGCTCTGATGGTGAAAACCACTTTGTGGCAGTATCAAAGCCAAAAATAGTAAAAATAAAAGACATAGTTGAGGGTGAAAACCTCTCTAAGGCACCCAAGGATGAGATACTTGATATGCTTCTGAGCCACTTTCAAGAGAGGCCATCAGTATTGATTGAGCCGACACGGTCAGTAAATTTGGGTACAAAGGCTACTCCACAGATTATTCATCTAGCACAATCATTGTCTGCTGAAGAAAAAGAAGAGTTCACAAGCTTCTTTCAGAGCAAGAAAATAAACTTTGCATGGACCTACTCTGACATGCCCGAATTAGACCCCAATCTAATCATGCATCATTTGTCCATCGCACTAGGTATCAAACCTGTTAAACAGTAGCTACGAAAGATGCATCCACACATAGCACTTTTGCTCAAAGCAGAGCTAGAAAAGCTTCTTAAGGTTGGTTTCATAAGAACTATTGATTATGCAAAATGGATTTCAAACATTGTTCCAGTCACTAAACATGATAAATCCATTTGTGTGTGTACAAATTTCAGAGATCTAAATAAGGCATGTCCAAAAGATGACTTCCCACTGCCTAATATCGATATGATAGTAGACATGATAGCAAGATATGAGATGTATTCCTTGATGGATGGATTTTTTGGCTATAATCAAATAAAAATTGTGCCAGAAGATCAAGAAAAGACCACTTTCACATGTGCCTAGGGCACCTTTTGCTGGAATGTCATGCCTTTTGGGCTTAAGAATGCTGGAGCAACATATCAGAGAGTTGTTACTACTATTTTCCATGATATGATGCATAAAACAATGGAGGATTATGTGGATGATACTTTGGCCAAAAGCATGCAGTGAAGAACTCATCTTGTAGATATGGGTCCCATCCTTAACCGCATGGAACAATTTAGTCTCAGACTTAATCCAAAGAAATGTTCTTTCAGTCTTACTTCTGGGAAACTCTTGGGTTATATCATTTCAGCTAAAGGCATAAAATTTGATCCTGAAAAAGTGCAAGCTATTATGGACATGCCTCCACCAAAGAATATTAGTCAAATGAGAGGATTACAAGGAAGGCTACAATCTATCCAGTGCTTCATTTCACAGTTGGCCGACAAGTCACAGTCATTCACTAAAACTTTGCATAAGGGTGTGACCTATGAATGGAATGAGGAATGTGACAAGGGACTCACTCAAATAAAATAGTATCTTGCTAATCCACCAATTTTGATGCCTCCTATTCATGGGAAGCCTCTTATACTATACATCTCAGCAATAAACACATCTTTGGGTGCTCTCCTAGCTCAAAAAGATTAGAACAACAAAGAGAGATCTATATACTATATCAGCAGAACATTGGTTTCCTATGAAATGAATTATTCTGTCATTGAGAAGGCTTGTTTAGCAGTGGTATTTGCTTCTCAAAAATTGTAGCATTATATACTAGCTCACACTACAAATCTTATTGCAAAAATTGATCCACTGAAGTACCTACTAAGCAAGGCTGCCCTCATGGGTAGATTAGCGAAATGGGTGATGATACTTAGTGAATTTGACATTGAGTATGTGGAAAGAAAAGCTATTAAGGGACAAGAAATTGCTGATCAGCTGGTGGAAGCTCCTTTGAAAGATCACCAACCTTTGAGTATTGAATTCCCAGATGAATCCATCATGCTTCTCACACATCAATCTTGGAGCATGTTCTTTGATGGATCATTCACTCAGCAAGGATCTAGTCCAGGCATTCTGTTTGTTACACCTCAAAGATACTCATTGCCAAAAGTGTATAAAATGTTGTTTCCCTACACAAAAAACATAGCTGAATATGAAGCTCTCATTAATGGAATGAAGATAGCCCTTGAATGGCGTGTGGATGAGCTCAAGGTCTTTGGAGACTCTCAGTTAATCATCAACCAAGTCAACGATGTCTACCAAACTAAAGATGACAAGCTAATACCTTACAAAAGAATGGTGGAGATCTCAAACAGTACTTTGCACACATTTCTTTCTAGCAGATTCCAAGGGCAGACAATAAAGCAGCTGCTGCTATGGCCACTCTTGCTTCAATGTTACAAATGCTAAAAAATGACTTCAGACACAAATTCCTGGTGAAGGCATTACACTACCCTGCCTATGATATTCTTGAATCTAGGAAGATCTGTTTAGTCATTAGACATAATTCATCCCGCTACCACCATATCTTTTCCTACCTTCGTGACCAAATCATTCCCGACACTTATACCCAGAATGAAAAGTGTCACCTAATTTGTACTGCTTCACAGTATGTCCTCATAGCAAATGACTTGTATAGATGGGGTCTAGACAGTACCCTCCTTAGGTGTTTAGAACCTAATGAGTCCAAATGTGTGCTAGCTGAGGTACATGAAGGTATCTATGGATCTCATTCTAGTAGTCTGACATTAGCCTGAAAACTTATTAGAGTTGGTTATTACTGGTCGGACATGGAAAAATAAGTTGTCCAATATGCTAAGACTTGCAAGCAATGCCAATTTTATGGAAATCTAATTCATGCTTCTGCTAAAGAGCTTAGTCCTCTCATCAGTTTTTGGCCATTTAAGCAATGGGCCTTTGACTTGGTCAGTCAGATACATCCTTCTTCTTCAAGAGGACACAAGTTTATCATCACAACTACTGATTACTTTACCAAGTGGGTTGAGGTAGTGCCTCTAGCTGTAGCTAATGGTAAGACTATTGCTATGTTCATACTGAACTATATCATTTGCAGATATGGTATACCCTCATCTATTATCACTAATAATTGGGGACAATTCAAAAATAAGGACCTAACAGACTTATGCACCAAATTTAGAATTATTCAGCATTGGTCATCTATCTATTATCCTCGGGGTAATGGACAAGCAGAAGCTTCTAATAAGATGATTCTCAAAATCTTGCACCGAACAGTTCATAAATCTAGTAGAGATTGGCATCTCCAGATTAATCTGACTTTGTGGGCCTACAGAACAAGTATCCAAACACCAACAGGGGCTACTCCCTTTGCCTTGGTTTATGGAGCAGATGTAGTGTTACCTATTGAGGTTGAGATTCTGACATTGCGAATCTCTCAGAGGGGCCTCATCATTGATGAAGAAAAAAGAATATCCTGGTTTCAAGAGCTTGAGTTACTTGATGAATGTCGAAAGGTGGCATTTGATCATCTAAGAGCATACCAAAAGAGGATGTCTAAAGCCTACAATAAGAAAGTCAGACAAAGAGAATTCCAAGTGGGTGACCTCGTCCTGAGGAAGAACCCCAAAAATTAGCAGCAGCGAGTCCAAAAAGGGAAATTTGAACCAAATTGGCTTGGTCCATATGTCATTACTGCAGCATTTGGGTCTGGCGCTTATTGACTCTCCACCACTAAAGGAGAACAGCTCAAACAGCCTATCAACACTCTTCACTTGAAGAAATTCTACAGCTGAGGCATTCTCTATGTGCTTATGTACATACTTATTAGTCCTGAAAAAATTCAAAAAAATGTTATATTGGCAAAAATCCTAAAAATTGCAAAATGTCCTGGAAAAATGATCATCTTAGTGAAAACCTGGTAAACAGGCACTTTGATGCATCTATTATCTTGGTGAAAACCTGGTAAACAGGCACCTTGATAATAATTTTAAAAAAATACAAAATTGAAAAAATATTAAAAAAAAAGTGAAAAATCAAAAATACAAAAAAAATGAAATATTCAAAAATACAAAAAAATCAAAAAAGAGAAAAGTACAAAAAAAATTGAAAAAGAAGAAAATGTGTCATTGATGAAAACCTGGTAAACAGGCATCATGGTAGCAAAAATAGAGTCTCTACCAAAATGGTGAGAACCTGGTAAATAGGTGCCTCTTGTTTACTGAAGCTACATCTCATCTCAGCATCACTTGGCTCTTATTTTCCTGCTTTAGTCTCTTTGGTTTCCTGCCTTAGTTTGCTTTCCAGCTTTCTTGCTTTAGTTTGTTTCTTGCTTTTAGTTCATTTCCTACTTTAGTTTTCCAGCTCATCCACTCTTGCTTTCAGTTGTCTTCAAAATTTTCCTCGACTCTTCATGGATTGGAACTGGTTCACACTTGGGGGCACCTTCCTGGTCTAGGGGGCATTGTCCTATCACTTTCAAAAGTTTTGTTTGTGCATTAGTCACCAGCGGTTCTCACTATGTCTGCCTGCTGATGTTTCACTTGTGATTTATTCTCTCTTTTGAGAATCTTCCTTGTATCGGTCACCAATGGATCTCACTGCGTTCACCTGCTAATACTTGGTTTGCACTCTGATATCTTCTTGAGACTTCATCTCTCGCAATGGTCACCAATGGTTCTCACTGCGTCTGCCTGTTGTCGCTATCCCATCAAGACTTCTAACGTTGTGCACTTCCGATTTGACTTCAATCCACTTGAACACAAATGTAAACTAAACTAAAAATTGACTTTTTATTCCTCTGAAGCACGCTGAGCTTTTCTTGTGTGTTGTTCTTTCACTTTATCATTTCCCCTCGAGAAAATTTAAGACATATTTCTTGACTGAGAAGCGCGAAGACTGGGGGCATGATCTTTCCTTTGCTTTCTATTTTCTATTTTAGTTCCAATGATCCAATGAATTCACATAAGAGGGGTGTCCATCTGTAAGAGCCTTCATCTTGTATTGGATGGCCATACGTACTGCGACTCCTTTTATATGGACACTTCGGTGAGGTTGGTTCTTCTCCTTGTCTGTTTTGAGTGACTTCCTTTTGCTACAAGTAAAATTGCTAACGCTCATCCTACTAAGTGAACGTAAGGGTCACTGTGAACACTCTTTGGAAAAAGAAGGAACTCTCATGTGTCTGGTGTGTTTTTTCACAAGTAGCATTCAGGTCATTCTAGCAATTGTGCTTTGATGCTTATGTTAACTTGCTAGATCAAAAGGAATATGTGTTCAAGTTATTCTGGCTTCTTGTGCCTTAATGCTTACACCTCATTCTGACAAATCTAAGACTTATGTCATATTCATAGTCTCATAATTGCAATGTTAGTGAGGATTGTATGGCATCTTGTGATCATCCTGTGCTTAAATGAACTCGATGATGATTAATACGGTGAGGTCCAACAACCAAGTCCTAGGGTTTGCATTTTCATTCTAGGCTTGCATTTTAGCTTAGGCTTGCATGTTCATGCTAAGCTTGCATTTGAGATGATATCTTGGTACTCTCTTGATTGCTTTCTGCTCATCAAAGGCTCTCATCTTTTGTCACGGTTTCATCTTGGCTACACAAGTGTCCGGTCCTCAATCTCGATCTTTGAAATGTAATCTTTTTTATTAGTACCTGTCATATATTGCAACAATCCTGCATGAGATGATTAGTACCATATACATTACATATCCATTGCATTTTCATTTCATTTCCATTTGCATTCATAAATTCATTTGCATCTACATATACATGTGCATCCACTATAAGCATAACTCAAATTATACATTACACATATGCATACATTCTATCCATCTATCACTGCATTTCACATTGCATCATCATAAAAATAACCATGTGCATATTCATATTCATAAAAGGAAACATGTGCATTTCATACATTTCTATCCATACATCTAAGCATATAGAAACATCTCATAAAACATCAATATCAAAGCAATGTAGCAACAAGTATGATGATATCAAAACTATCGATCTTATATATATATCTCGAAACAATGTCATATACAAAAGAGAAGGTGCTACTCGAGCACGGTATCAAAAATGGGGCTACAATATATATCAAAATGTGCTAGCTCTGCCCAGTGCCACCTGGAGGAGGTGGTGGTAGTGGTCTTTATGGAAGGGGCATCGGCCGCTGTGGAGGTGCCTGTTGTGGAGGTGCCTATGGAGGTGCTCGTGGGGGTGCCTGCAGAGCTCTAGCATAATCAAAAAATGATGGCACCTACTCTGATAGATCTGGTACAACTCCATAGTAAGATGCATAGCAATAAGCTGCCTAAGCAGCCTCGTATCTTGTCTCAATCCTTGATCGTACTAGCTCCTCTCATAGCTGCCTGATCTCAACATCCCTGTCAGCTACGCGGGTCTCCTCCTTGATGACTCAGGTGTGGTAGTCATCCTGCTCCCGCTGGACCTATCTCACCCTCTCAAGGCTCTTCCTGAGAGCCTCCTGTAGCTATGGTGTACCTACTCTTGCTATAATATCAAGCATATCAGTATCATCATCTAGAGGTGCCTGACGTGATGTATCACCTATCTGCTTCCTAGTAGACCTATGGTGGGCCCCACTACTCCCAACTCCTGCATCTGAGCCCATGGTCCTAGTAGGGATGCTAGTCTGCCCTGATCGAGGTCTCAACATTCTCTGTTGATGTCCCTATGATCCCTATTGTGCAACCTGCTATTGTGCAGGTTGATGAAGTGGTGGTTGTTGATCTATACCTACTGCTACTGCACAGGTTGCTGTTGTGCTCCCATACCAACAGGATCAGTAAATCTTGGATGAGGTTGTGCTATCAACTGGTCCCTATATGTAGGCATCACCACTGCATTGGTGACATCCACCATATAGTCTCATCGTGCAGCTGGAATGCATGCCTCTATCGCACACCGCCCTAGATCCAGTCTCATGTGCCACCCCTTCTTCTCCTCATTGGTGAAGTGAACATAGGGGTAGTACTCATGTGATATGTCTTGCTACCTACCAAACTGGCACAAGACACATGTGACAAGAAATCTCTCAATAATGGTAACACTCCATCCAATCAGTGGACGCGACACAAACATGAAGGAAAGCTCTCGACGAGCATCATCCCAAGGCTCAGTGGCAACCCAAGGTCTCTAGACAATAGATGCCATGTCATCCATCTATCCTCTCCACTGCTCCATCTTACCCAATAGAGGCTAAGTCATCAGGCCTACATACCTATAAATATAAGGCTCAAGAGCCTATCGTGTATCATGATATATAGTCCTGCAAACAGGGAGATGCTCCCAGACCCAGATCTGCAAGACAAAGACACCTACTACCATCATCCTCGCGCCCTGATACATGATCTCATGAAGCTCATGGTACATCTATGCGAGCATGCACTCGCCCCATCTGAATCTAACTACTGGTTTGGCTAGCATCCTCTGCAACATTGTCCCCCAGTCGTACTCTAGACCATGCTGACCTCAATCTAGAACAAGGTAGCATCTTAAGAACATGGCAAGTACAATGGCTAACGGGTGAGTACTATTGTATCTGCACATCAAATCCTCCCAGGAGATGGCCTGGCCCATCACTAGATCATCCCTGAAGATAGTCCTTAAGGCTATTGTACTCTATTGTGGTTGTGTGTTATACTCTACTCAAGCACCATGGATGGGTATCTGCAGAATCTTGTATATGTCTTCGGGAGTCACAGTCATCTCCCCCATTGAAAAATGGAAAGTGTTCATCTCTGAATGGAAATGTTGTACGAGTGCACCAAGAAGATTGTGATTTACTCAAATGTCAGGTAGATCACGTAAGTATCCCAGACCAAGTCCCTCAATGTGAGTACTCTTTGCATCTGTCAGTCTCTACACTAATGTAGTGATAACAGGATGGTGTGTCCTGAAGGCAACGTTAGGGAAGTCAACCTGCAAAGCAAGCGACAACATTAGATTAGTATCTCAACATGATGGTTTTTCAACACAACAACAACAAATGCAGTAAGGCATCTATCCTAGACATGACTCTACAATGCTCTACTTGGCTGATTTTATGCAAATTTGACAAATTATAACAAAAGCATTCAAACTTTGTAGCTACTTTTCACGTGAGGAAACTATTTCCTCGCATGAGATAGGACTTGTCCTTGCATGAACAAGAGATATCTCATGCGGGACCAACTTTCAACTCACGCGAGCTTCCAAACAGAGCCCACGCAAAGATGCCCTAACTCATGCGAGGAAACTACTTCCTTGCGCGAAGGGAGATCTAGGCCGACGTGAGGAATCTACTTCCTCACGTGAGATTGGTAAAACATGACTTAAAACTTGTTAGATCTATCCTAAATTGACCTAAAATCCAATACAAATTAAAATGCAAGGAGGTTTATCGACTACTTATAGGTGCGTCATACTCTACTAGCTGAGCGTGTCGTCGGGAGTGCTCAAATCGATGTGTATGCAGTGGAAGACCCTCCATTTCTCTCTCAGAGCTCAAAATCACAAGAAGACGAAGGTGAATAATGAATTGAAAATGACCCCTCTAGGCCTTATATAGCTTTTGACCTAATTTTCAAAAGTGCTCCATTTTGCGTGAAAATTGCACCCTTGGCTAAATCGACTGCTTTGAATCCATTTTCAAGATTGAAATCAAAATTTGACATCTCTAGATAGCTCAAAATCACATTTTAAATTCTTGGACCCTTTGGGATCGGACGCTTGTGCAGTCAGCCTTATGGCGTCATCTTCTTGCCAAACCCTTATCTTTGCATCATGTTCTCAAGATCTTTGCTCTTTTCATCAAAGTCAACTTCGGTCAACCATGGTCAAACTTGGTCAACAGGACCTCTGCTTTGCTTTGATTTGCTTCTGTAGTTTCTTGAATCTAGTCTTATTGCTTCTGCTCTGCAACCTCTTGTTGTCAATCATCCTTCTGATATATCATCTTTTGATTTCGCTCCCGAGGGGCCAGGATGATTGCATCATTTAAATCTTGTCAAAACAATTCTTGAATCAGTCTGATATGAATCATCAGTTCTCATTGCTAGGGGCATCTCAGCGCCTCGCATCTTGCTATATGGTCATCTATCTTTTAGGTATCTGAGCAATCTAACTTGAATCCTCAAGAATCAAGCTTTGTTTTGGAGATGGTTCTTGAAATCTTTTAGGTATTGGGGCAATCTAACCCTAATTCCTAGGAGTCAAGCTTCATTTTGGAGATGGCTCTTGAAATCTCTCTTAGACCGTTATCTGGGAAATCTAACTCAGGTCTCGGAGGGCTGAGCTTCGTATTGGGGCAATCTAACCCTAATTCTGGAGACAGTCCTAAGTTTGCATCTGAATCTCATTCTAGGCATTGGGGTAATCTAACCCTGATTCTCATCTTCTCTCAAGACCGTTGTCTTTGCAATCTAACTTGGACTTTGAAAAATCATGCTTTGATCTGTTCGATGTCTTGGCAACCTAACCCAGACTTCTGAATTTCTCACCATCTGTCACTTCAGACTATTCTTTGAATCAATGCGTTGTTTGCACATCAATTCAAAGACGGGAAAATGTAATACCCCAAAATTGGCACCTAATAAATTCAATCAATTTTGGTGCATTTTCATCAATTTTACATCTTCAAAGTTCTACTTTGCTAGGCAATTTTCTCTCTCCTACCTGACTTAATTCGACTTGATGTCAATTGCAAAAACCCTAAATTGCATTAATCAAATATTGTAATTAATTCCTAAATTCTTCAACTTTTATTAGCTAAATTACCCCTATGATAAATTAATTTAATTCTAAAAGCCCTAAGTGCTTTAAATTAAATTAAACCCACCCCATTTGGCTAATACACATAAAAAAGAATTAATAATTACTTGTTATTTGAATGGACACTCCTATTTGAATTAATAATTCACAATATTCGAAAGGTCACCCTATGTGGCAATTTCCATTCTTTTAATTAAGTAATTCATGTCTTTTTGTCTCAAATGGGAATGAAGAGTCAGGAGTTTCAAATCAAGAACCTCTTCATTCTCTTCCTAGGCTTGTCTATTTAATGAACCTCATTTCTTCATTCAAAGGGAGCAATTAAACTATAGCACTTTTTTGTCTCAATTATTTCAAAGCTTTCATTGCATATTAGTGTAATTTTCTCATCTTAGTTTAATATTGCATTTTCATTATAATTAGTTTGCTTATTTTCTCATAGCTTAATCTAATCTTATTTCAAGTTCTTTAGAATAAATCTGCACTTCATATTTCTTTCAAAGCTATTTAGATTAATATCATATTTCCTTCAAAGCATTTTAGATTAAATTGCATTCATTCTAGTTCAATTTTAGTTTTCTTATCTTCATAGCTTTCAAATCCTCCATTGTAGTACTGGTCTTATGGTTGTTGGCTCTTTTTCTGAGAGTAATTAAACACCCCGTCTACATAGGAGGCAACAGGTCACTTCACCACGAATTTTGAATTGATTAATTCATACTCTCTCTCGTAATTCGATCATGTGAGTAATGACTATGTTGCGTGTGTAGTTGGATTAGAGGTCCACATTCAACCACATACAAGGTGAGGGTTAAAGTTAGGAGCCATGTGCTGAAATAGAATTAAATATATTATTTAATTTCAAGTGGGAGGATATAGATTAATTAAGTAAACAAAGCCATTTACTTAATTAAATGAAGGATTAAGATGTAAGTGGGATGAGGGGAAATAGGCTAGGTTAGTTTAATTAATTTAATAATTAATTAAACACTTCAGAAAAAGGGATAGGATGATATTAAATAAATATAAATTTATTTAATCAAGGATAGGGAATGAATAGGATTGTTGTAGATATTATTGGTAGTATTTTTTATATGATTGTTGGAATTAATAGGTACTAAGAGGGGGGATGAATTAGTACTTATAAACTTACCACATTTTTATTGATTAACATTAATAGCAATAAAATTAAACTTGTAAATTAACAATGCATGCAACTGTAATCAAAATATAAACATGTAGCTCAACCACACAAGTAACATTTACACATAAGACCGGTTTTTTGTAGTGGAAACCTTTGGTCAGACAGAAAAAACCATGGTGGGAATTGTCACCCATGAATCTTCTCATTGTAGTTGTGAAGTTTGCCATGTTCAAGGCTTACAATGTCTCTTCTGGAGACTCACCCTTTTAGAAGTGATTAATACCCAGTTAGGAGTATTGAAAGATCTATTTAAGTCTACCTTTTTAGAGTATTTTTACAACTCTGTCAAGAGTACACTTGGTTAAGGGATTTACAAATAAGTCATGCTAATAACTACCTTGTTATAGGATTTTAAAACTTGTTGTAATAGTTAAGGAACAACAAGATTAATGACCTGAATAGTATCCTATACTTGTTAAATCAAATCCTTTAAGCTCATACACTACTCTATATTGACCTTCTATGACCTATCCACTGAATCACTTGGTTGCACCTTCAAATCTGTCTGATACTATACTATTATGTTTCTCCAACACCCCTTATTTTGTCTATCTCACCAAAAGATTAAATAGACTTCATACCTTTGCTCAATAAAATGTTTAGGGTTTTGATCATCAACCCTAATCACCATCAAAAATATTTTCTCCAACCATAACATGTTTTACCTTCACCGCCTTATTTAATTCTTGTGTCTTTGTTTTCATTCCCAAGAAAACAAACTTATTTCTCATTCACTCTAAATCTACCCAGGAATCATACACATTCAAGTTTGTAATCCAAGTAAGTGTAATGAAGTGATTCCTTATTGACCATACGTTACTTCTTGAATGTTTGGATTCAGTGCATCTACAAAACTTGTTACCATTCACCGATCTGTCCAAGTCAACTTCATAAACTATGAACTTTATTGCTGACTAGTTGAAACATAATCAAACTAGCTACTTGTCTGCCATACTGAGTTGCAGTCACAAAATTGTGTTCACCTATTTTCAATATAGTTATCCCTTTAACCGCTCTATACTAAAGGTCAATTTCCTTTATGGGTTCCAATATTTGACTTCACTCTATTCACCAATTTGTACTTAGTCAATTTTTTGGTTTACCGATCTTACTCCCTGTTTACAAGTTGAATCAACCTACTCACCGGTTTGACTAACATCTTGTACTTTTAAAAATTATTTGTACCTATTCATCTTATAACATCAAATTACTATGATTCACTATCTATCTTATTTCTTCATCTGATTAACTATTTGCTTCTCAAAGTACTCAACCAAGTGCTCAACTATTTGTCTGCTTGATTGCCATCAATGAAAACCAACATCAAATATGCACTAAGTATTCACACCAATTTCTCCTTACATCATCTACAATGTCAATATTTTTCCCCTTTGGCATTGATGGCAAGACTCAACATCCCAAATAATATATACTCCCCTTATGTATATATACTAATCTCTTTTAAGTATATTGACTATCCTCTTCTATATATTATCTCCCCCTTTGACAACAATGCCAAAGGTATATAACCAACTTGTATATACATCAAAATTTACATCTCATAATATACTTACATTTTATCAAAAATATCCTTGTAGTTTGCTTTTGCAGAATCTATAGATTGTTGCCAAGACTCCTTTAATGTCTCCAAAGCTATAATATGTCCATTTAGTCCATATGCTAACTCCTCCATACTCTCTAAGATACTCATATCATGAGTTTATATGATTTCTTCTACATGTTTGATGCTCTACTATAGTATGTTCATAGTGGGTGTTAAGAATGATTGTAATTCTAATAGAGTCATTACCCTTTTGTCTTCTTTTGCTTTCAACTGTCAAATCTAATAGGTAATCTCTTGACCTTCAAGCAATACAATGATACTAAATTGTTTATAGGATCCATAGTATTTTTCAGGTTCACCAGTTCCTATTTTGTTTTTTCTTTCTTATCCTTTATCTCCTTAGTAAAATGAGAGGTATTTTCTACTTTTTCAAATAATTTTCCAGCTTCTTGCAAGTTCTCCTTTAATTGTTTGAAAAGTCCAAACAATGTCACTTTATCAATGGCATTTTTCTCAAGTAATTTGTCCAACATTTTCCTTTCCAATATTTTCTCAACCATTTGTATCATTTCCTCCTCTACATCATGATCATTAATTTCTTTTACAAGTGTTTCAATATTATCAATGATGGGGGCATTATCATCATAGTCAAAATTAGGGACTATGTCAGATAGTATCTCTATCCTTTCCCAAAAAAATTTCCTCCCTCTTCTTCTTCTTTTTTCTTTGTATCTCTCTTCCTTGAGAATAAGTTGGTCCTAATAATTCCTTAGCTCCTTTGGTTTAAGTTTAGTGATATAAATGTTTGATATCACTACCTCATCTTTAGATTCTTCTTCTACTTCCTCTTCATCTTCAGCTCTCTTCCTTTTCTTATTTTAACTTGACTTCTCACTTGCTTAGGTTTCATATTGAGATACACTATGTGTATGTTGGTGTTGTGACTCTCCTTTTTCCTTAACTAGATTTTTCACTTCAATAGCCTTTTGTTCACTCTCCTTCTTTGTTGTCTTCTCCTTATTGGGATTATCATTTTGTTGCTATGCAGTAGGAGTGATTTGGGAGGTGGAAGGGTCCACAACCTTTCGTGGATTCACCACACTTGTATTGTATACTAGTTCAAAATTCTTATCCTTATCTTCCTCTTCCACTTGTTTACTACCCACAATTGTATCCACATCCATCATATCAGTATCTAACAAAGTTTGTATGGATGATAAATTACTAATGTTCAAAGTATCATCACAAGATGGCGGTTTGTCTTTGATGTCCTCAATGATAACTTCATCTGTGTTGTCCTTTTTCAAGACAATCCTTTCAATTGCTTCAATAAGACCTGGTATACTTGAAATTACATTTCCAATCAATTGATTTAGGGTAAAGGTGTCATCCACCTATTATGTACTTGCATCTATGTCTTGTTGGGGTTCCTTTTTATCAATGTTGAAATTTTCCTTCCATATGTCAATTGCCTCATTCTCCTCTTCCTGTGATTTTTTTACCAAGATTATCGCAACTCTATTTTTCACTTTGAATTTATTTATATTCTTCTTTAGAGCTTCATCAATTTCTAATGTTGAAATATTAAGAATAATTATTACAAGAGTTCTTTCTCCGATCTCCTTTTCTATTTTCAAAGCATATTTCCATCTTACATCAACATTCTGATATAGTTCCTCAGGAATATGAGCTTGCAACTCTAGTGGCACTCTATGAAATATATGCATATGTTTAATGATAGCATCTTTTAATAGTTTCTTATGTTCACGAGTCATAACTTTGTATTTGTGCTCACTAATATTCCCAACTCTTTCATGTTTAACTATCCCTTTAGCCACTTCTTCAATTTTGGGTATTATCCTGTAAGCACTACCCTTATTGGCTAGTTGATAGATTTCCTTATCAGAATCAGTTATCTCATCATCTAATATTTTCTTGGTCTTTCTCTTTTTATAAGTTTTGGGGGCAGGTTTCACTGGTACTTGTGCTTCTTCTCCTACTTATACAATGGAGGGTAAGGGTTTCTTTGTCACTGGTTTGACTTTCTTCTTGGAATATACCTCAAGAATGTTTTGTGACTCTCCCTCTGCACTACTACCTTCACCTATAAAAAAAAAATTCTTAAGGTCACTGATCATTTTTCTTATTTTTCTCTTAATTCTAGGTTTCTTCAATTCTAGTTGTATCCTTGCATAGGCCTCTTCATATGTTCATGTATCATCTTAAAATGGAAACACTTCCATATTAAGAGTATTTAGCCCTCTGAGTAAGTGGTCTGGGGTCATGTCATGAACCTTCATTTGGTCTTTACATGTATCTGGTTGTTTCTCCCCTATTCTACTTCTCTCTCCCTATTTCCAACCTTATTTCTGGCAACTATCTCTGAGAATCTGAAGGTCTTGACCTTCTGGGTCCAAGATGACCTGATAGGTCACAGATGACCTAGTCCCTGACATAGGTCAGAGATGACCTTGTCCTTGACCTACGACAAAGACTACCTCATCCCTGATCCTAGATCTAAATTTTGGGAGTTCTGGGATGTCAGGTTTCAGAAAGTTTATTTTCCCGCTTCGGGGTTAGCTGTTTCGGGTTTTGGAATGGTAAATCCTTAATTACATTTAATTTGGGTCCATTTTTATGGGTTAAGGTTAATTGGGATTTAATTCTTCAATGTCAGCCTCTCTAGAAGGTTGTGCCCTAGATCACTATAAAAGGAAGCCTTCCTCCTCTCATTTTCATGAAGCAATTTCATGATCAAGAGCTCTCAAGGAGATATTCAAAAGCTCTCTCTCAAGAAAGATCAATCAAGCATTAAAGAAATCATCCTTTCAAGTCTTCTTCTCCATTCAAGTTCTCCATTGAAGATCAAGGATTCAAGCATTCAAGCCTTTGAAGGGATTTGGTTCAAGCATTCAAGATTCATCATTCAAAACCCTAGATCTAGCCATCATGGTGGTGTGATCTTCCTTCAAGATACTTTGTTCATCTTCAAGATCCATTAATTCTCCTTTCAAGGTGGACTCCAAACATACAATCATGGAGGTTTAGATTTACATTTACATTGTTGAATTCAAGATTTCATATCAACATACTTGTTTACTGTGTGTGTGAAAATTGTACCTGATCTGTAGACACAACACTTCAGTAAAACATTAGAGGTTAGTGATAATCAAAATTGTGCATAATTGAAAGCTATCTAACCAAGCAATTTACTGCCTTCTAATAGGTGCGAGATTAATGTTCTCAGATTATTATCGAGATCAGTGACCTAGACAACACCTAAATGAAGGATTTGAATGCAAAAGATGGATATGGAATTGAATGCAATTAATCTATATTTTTGATATTTTCTATGCAATAATAATAATGAAAACTTGATATGAATCTATGCTAGATGAAATTGATATGCTATGAATGCTATTGAAAATTGATATGCTATGAATCTAACAATGATATGTAATATGAATGCAAAAATAAGATTGATCTCACAAAGATGTCGATTCGCAAGAGCTTTGATTCTTCAATTCCAATTCTCCAGCGTGATTGTGCAAAATATGAGATGATATATGAAGAGCTGAAGCCTTTAATTTATAGAAATCCAGGGCTTTGGAGGTGCATGGATAAAATCCATAAATCACTCAAATTAACTCATCTTGATTTTTGAGTTATCTGATCATGAAAGATAGTTAATTCTCAAAATCATGCAAAAACATGCAAAAATAGCTTTTTAACTCAAATTAGAGTTTAGATCAGCTTTTTGAACTCCAAAAGGATGTTGAGTTCCAAAAAGTCAATAACTTGCATTGATTTTCTAATTTGGAGTTTAACTGTTTCTTTTGAATATGCATAATAATTAAGAATTAAATAAATAAAGTGATTTATCCTCAACTCAACTGATTTTTGAAAATAAATAATTAATTTATGGGTTAATTAACTATTTTACCAAACTTTTATTAAAAATTATATTATTAAATAATGACAACATGCTTTAATTAATTAAATAAGAATTTAATCAATTAAAGATAGGAATTTTGATTTATTGTCAAAATTAAATAATACAATTAATAATAGATAGAATTAAATTTAATTACACAATTAAGTGACAAATATTAAATCTAATTAATTAAATATGAAAATATTCAATTAATCAAACTTAGGATAAATGTGATTTATCGCCAAATAATCATTAAATTAAAGATAATTAAGATAATTAGGAATATTGCTAGGAATATTCCCCGATGCAAAATTTAAGATAATCAATTTTGATTCGATGATGTTTAGATGTGCCTTAGGTTGGGACTTTGATGTCGATTTTGTTCGATTTGTCGATGTAGGAGGTTAATGAACTTATAGCCCATTTTTGGGGTATTACATTTACATTTCAAATACAATTGCATATCTATTGAATTTCATAGCTTCATTATTAGATCTACTTCTACTACTTGCTAGCATTCTCTATTTCAATTCCATTATTAAGGTTGATTCCAAACTAGGGTTTGACTAAGGCAAACCCCTCATCCAAACAAAAAAACTATTTTTATTGTAGGTATAGGTACAAGACGGTGAATTAAAGTGCAGATTTGGATACCCTTTTCGCCAAACTTCTGGGAGCCATGAACAGAATTTCCATCAAAGAAGTTGGGTTAAGGACGACCTTCAATGAGGGGCAGGATCCTGCCCCAGGGTAAGGTCTTGCCCCACTATCTAGGTTAAAGATGACCTATCCTCTGAAAAGAATAATATTTTTGGGTTTATAGATCTTGCCGTTTCGATTCAAGAATCATGAAAATCAATAGTTTCTGAGATTGTTTGATAGGGTTTCCAGCAGGTTCTTTTTCAGAGGTGAGTTCTTTTATTTCTTCATTTCAATACTTATATTTCCAGATTTACATTCCATCCCCTTACAATTGAAATGAATGAGTAAAATATGGGTTTAGGGTCTCTTTCATATGCATTATTCTAAAACCCTTCTTATTCATATTTTATCCTATTTATTTTGGTGAACTCGACAAGCTTACCCTCTTTCTTTTATGGTGTTAGATCTCCCTTTGCATTATCTTGTATGTTCACCTTCACTATTCATTTTGGTGTTAGATTTGCATTTTGTGTTAGATCTTACATGCTTATAAAAGTAGATTTCTTTTATGCTCTTGCATTTCTTTTTCAAAAATACAAAAAAATTGCAAAATTCCTTTAAAAATACAAAAACATTTACATTTTTAATGCTTGTAGTGTTACTTTGTGTTCAACATGTATGATTTTTGTTTTAAATACTTTGATGAAGCTTTTATTGCAAAAGAGGATAGATCCCTTAATGAGGCACATGGCAATGAGGATGAAAATTGTTCGAATGAGATCTCCATTGATCCTATTCCTATTTCACCCTCCTCCACAACCTCTTCAATTGACCTTTACAAAGATGATTTAGGGATTGATGTTAATTCCTCTTCTAATTTATGTCTTTTCTATGAGCTTACTCTAGAATATAATTTACCTTCTTTTCCCTTTAAGGATCAAGCTTTAGTGACTTATAGAACTCCTACAATGTGCTTTATGGGTAGAGATGATAATCCTCCTATTTAGGATGAACCTTTGGATTTGGATGTTGATTATTCTCTTCCTCATGAAACCATTGTGGATGATTCTAATTTTTGGGATGAACCCTTGGATAAAGACATTGATTTATTCCCTCCCCGTGAAGAAACTTTGATACAAGAGGGTGATTTATTAATGGATGACATATTCATCTATGATGGTAACTCTTTTTCTAAAACACACTCCCCTTATGAAGATATTTTTATAGATGCTTTACCTCCATTTGAGATTCCTTCTAGTGATGAGGCATTAGTGGAAAATGATATGAATTACCTTAATGTTCTCCCTTTTAGTGATGATCTTATGGAGAATCAAGATCCTATCTCATTTCCTCCTTGGATATCTTCTTTTCTTCCCTCTTATGAATCTATTTGTAGTGTTGATACAATTAACATGGTTTATCCAGAACCCTTGTTGACTATCAAATGTTGTCCTCGCATTACTATCAAAAGTAAACCTATGGAGTCTTTAGATTCTTTCAATGATCAAGATTTGATATCTCACACCTATCATACAAGAAATAACCCTCAACCTAATCTGGTTTCTACTTCTTTACCACCTTCTCAATCCATAATTCCATCTTATCTTACATGTTCTCAAGATCACCATGATACCTCTCAAGATGTGGCTAAGAAGGTGAATGTTAAGTTAATGAATTCTAAGAAGAAAATCTTTAAACCTATGCTAAAAGATTTTCTCTCCAAGTACAAATATCCTCTTCAATATAGTAATACACATTTACTTGTTGATTAGGTGCATTTCAAGATATATATTATAGAAAGACCTTCTTTAGGAATTATATCTCACTCTTGTGTGGTATTACAATTTCTTCATAATTTTACCCCTCATTTTGATATAATATAGATCTCTTCTCCTCTTGTCTCTATACTGGGGGGCAAGAGGTATATTTCTATCCAGTCTCCTAGGATCCATTAGGCTTTTTATTGAGCTTAATTATTATTCTTTCTATCCTATCTCTCTATGGTTTTGTATTATGTTTATAATCATCCATAGATCCTATTCAAGATATCTTTTCTAAGACATTTTTTTTGCAAAGGTGTCCCTTGTCTTCATCCCTGGGGGGAAAAGTTCTTCCTTCTTTCTCTTTGTCTAGGAAATTGCTTTCCTTAGCTTAGTGGTATTTGTTTATATTGCAATATTATTTTATTATATTGATAGATGTTTTGATTATGGATAACCTTTTTATACAAGAGGTTGTTGTCCTAGGTCATCACCTCTTCTCTATGTTGTAAAATATGTTCTTTATAAACTCTTACCCTTGCTTTAGTGTTAGAGTTGTTTCCCTCATTCCAAATATTCATCTTCCTCTTCTTTGTAGGGGGCTTGATGATTGAATCTTTGTTCCCACCTTTGAAAGATTATATTTTATCTAAAAGCACTCCTCTATGATGGGGGTCTTGTTGATAAGATCTCTTTCTTTGAGGATCCAATTTCTATAAGTGACATATCCTTTTTCACAATTATCTATACTCTTGGATGTAGGGGTCAATATCCCTTGCTAAGAATATGGTGTATATTGATGTAAAAAGGATATCTCCTTACATTGTGAGGTAGGTATTCTCTTCCTCTTCCTTATCCTATCTAGTAGACTACCATGATAAGGAGGGGGTCATATATAGGGTCTCCCTTGTACTATAGGTTTTTATTTTTATGCTAAATCTTCCGAAGGTAATGCACATAAGTTGCTAAATCCTGAGGAGACACGCATTTTTCAATTTTCAATATGCTAAATCTTGGAAGGTAATCCACATAAGTTGCTAAATCCTAAGAGACACACATTTCCAATATGCTAAATCTTCTAAAGGTAATGCACATAAGTTGCCAAATCCTGAGGAGACATTCATTTCATATTCATAGTGATACAAGAAGGTGGATCTATGGGTATTCTAGAAGCCGTCAAAAGACACATTACAATTTCAAGCATAGTTTATGGGTGAATTATCAGGTTTGGTCACCTGTTTGGCTCTCCCTCCCTTGGTGATTCACAGTAAGGTGGGAATCTTACTAGATGAGGTAATCTCTCTCTCTCTCTCTCTCTCTCTACTTTCATGCTAGTAGGATTGGATCATGAATCTATGTTATTTATAGTGTTTCTTTTGTCTTTCTTATGTAATCATTTATGCTTTTATGATAGCTTTCCAAATATGATATTAGTATAGGAAATAATTCTTAGCAAGGTTTCCTCTACTAGTTGATTTGAGTTTGTTCTAACCCCTATTCTTTTGGTTTTCTCTTTTTGCACCCTCGTGCATGTATGTTGAGTTAGAATCTTTAGCCTGGGGGCTTGTGTCCTTATCTAAGTGTTATTTTATCTCATTGAAAATCCACTTGGATCTTTTCTTTCTTCTCCTTTACCAAGAGTTTTCATCCAATCCATACTCTTGCTAAAGTGGGGGCTTAATGTATCGTCTTAAAATGGAAGCACTTCCATGTTAAGAGCATTTAACCCTCTGAGTAAGTGGTCTAGGGTCATGTCAAGAACCTTGATTGGGTCTTTACATGTATTTGGTTGTTTCTACCTGTTCTTCTTCTCTCTCCCTGTTTCCAACCTTATTTCTGGTAACTATCCCTGAGAATCTGAAGGTCTTGACCTTCTAGGTCAAAGATGACCTTCTGGATCAAAGATGACCTAATAGGTCATGGATGACCTAGTCCCTGACCTAGGTTAGAGATGACCTCATCCCTAACCTAGGGCAAAGACTACCTCATCCCTAACCCTAGATCTAAATTTCAAATTCTGGGAGTTTCGGGATGTCGGGTTTCAAAAAGTTTATTTTCCCGCTTCCGGGTTGACTATTTCAAGTTTCAGAATGGTAAATCCTTAATTGCATTTAATTTGGGTCCATTTATAGGCATTAAAGTTAATTGGGATTTAATTCTCCAATGTCAGCATCTCTAGAAGGTTTTGCCCTAGATCACTATAAAAGGAAGCCTTCCTCCTCTCATTTTCACCAAGCAATTTCATGATCAAGAGCTCTCAAGGAGATATTCACAAGCCATCAAGTTCTCTCTCAAGAAAGATCAAGAAATTATTCAAGCAATCATCCATTTAAGTCTTCTGCTCCATTCAAGTTCTCCATTGAAGATCAAGGATTCAAGCATTCAAGCCTTTGAAGGGATTTGGTTCAAGCATTCAAGATTCATCATTCAAAACCCTAGATCTAGCCATCACGGTGGTGTGATCTTCCTTCAATATCCTTGCTTCATCTTCAAGATCCATTCATTCTCCTTTCAAGGTGGATTCCAAACATACAATCATGGAGGTTTAGATTTACATTTACAATGTTGAATTCAAGCTTTCATATCAACATACTTGTTTACATTTCAAATACAATTGCATATCTATTGAATTTCATAGCTTCATTGTTAGATCTACTTCTACTACTTGCTAGCATTCTCTATTTCAATTCCATTATTAAGGTTGATTCCAAACTAGGGTTTGACTAAGGCAAACCCCTCATAAAAAAACAAAATCATTTTTCTTGTAGGTACAGGTACAGGATGGCGAATTAAAGTGCAGATTTGGATACCCTTTTCACCAAACTTTCGGGATCCGTGAATAGAATTTATGTCGCAACACTTGGGTTAAGGACAACCTTCAGTGAGGGGAAGGGTCCTACCCTAGGGTAAGTTTTTACCCCACTATTTGGGTCAAAGATGACCTATCCTTAGAAAAGAAAAAGATTTATGGGTTTTATAGATCTCATCATTTTTGTTCAAGAATGTGAAAATCAATAATTTCTGAGACTATTTGACAAGGTTTCCAATAGGTTCTTTTTAAGAGGTGAGTACTTTTATTTCTTCATTTCAATACTTATATTTCCAGATTTACATTCCATCCCCTTAAAATTCAAATGAATGAGTAAAATATGGGTTTAGGGTCTCTTTCATATGCATTATTATAAAACCCTTCTTATTCATATTTTATCCTATTCAGTTCCAAACCTAGATTTTGACCAGTCTAATGGTTTCATCAACAATTAAATCTATGTGTATTACTAATATATTCTCATCCACTTCATATCCCATAGGAGGTACCCATGAAGTTCTAAGATCTACTGCTTCAATGATACAAGAATCGATATCGACCATGAAACACATTATGTCCTTGTTCCTTTCAACTATATATGTTGGGATCCTAAGCTTCTTATGCATTATATCCTAAAAATCTTTGAAGTATGTGCAAATGGTATTGTTGAATTTATCTCCTAATTCCTTAATATAATCACTCATTTGATAAATGACAGGTTTATCAGTTTTCCAAGTTACATGACCTTTACCAGGAAATAATTTTTTCACATAAAAGAATAAACATACTAGGAGTGTTTCATACTTTAGTGATTTCTTTTTTTCCCTTTGAATTCTTTACATATTTGAAAATAGTTGACTTTGAACCATATCGTCTAGGTCATATTTTATCCCTTCCTTCACAATTTTGTATGCAACATGAATTGCACCGCTTGGTATACTATTAAATATACTAGATTCATACACTTTGTAGCCTATTGTCATCAATGCAAATATGACCTTTGGGTCTTCAATGTCAACTATCATCATAGCTCTATGATTTTTTTTTATTTTGTCAACCGTGATACTTCACTGGTTGTGACTCACCTTGGTGTGAAAGGATCCCCATCGGTCATGAATCCTACGACCATATGGATCATTTCCTTCAAGATTTTAATAGGTCTATCCAACCAAATGAATTGGTAATGGAATCTTCTCAAAACATATTGTACCCATTCTTTATAGAACTACATTGACATATGCACACAATGCATTAAACCCTTGGTTTCCAAGTGTTTGAATTCATCTTTCAATACTCCACGGACACACATGTTGTTGAAGTCCTTCACAATTTGTTCATTTCCTAGCTTCTCAATCTTGCAATGGATAAAATTCTTGATGTCTTTGACTAACAACACTTGTGAAGGTATGGAAGATAGGGCTCCAACTTTATCAACCTCAACAACTTTCATTGGATGCAACTTATACTTTGGTTGCAGTTTCTCAACAATGTCAATCAATTTGGGGTTTGTTACACTGCTAACCATGATGATTAACATGATCACACTAAAAATTTTCTTGTCAAGATTAATCTCACAATGCTCTACTCAACCAATGGCTAGGGCTCCTTCAAATTCTTAGTTCAATCTCAAATCTCTAATATTACAACTCAGATTGCACTTAGTATTTTCTCTGAAGTTTGCTCAGAAGCTCTCAAGTAATTTCACCAAATCACAAAGTGACAAATGACTTCACTTTTTACAATTATATTATAACAAATAGTTCTAATGGTTATAAGAAAGTGTAATAAATTCTCTTACTAGTTAACCTTACTCATTCCCTATACCATTTGATACCGCACATATTCATAAGGGGATCAATTTATTGATTTTACAATGAAGTGCCCCCCTAAGAAAGTAGTCTGCTTAGTTTGAAGTAGAATTCCCTGCACTTCTTGATGTTGTGGAGCTCTCTATCAATTCAGAAGAATTGAGTTCACCTATCTTAATCCATATTATCTTCATCTCATTTCTCACTTCTTTAGGATTAACAATATTTTTACCTTTCCTATCCTCATTGCTTAGTAAGCGGTTCATGTACCTGTAATCTCTAGCTAGATGTTCAATGGTGCAAGAGCACCTAGGCTCTTTAGGATACCCTAGTCTAAACATTTTGGCTTGTAGTGACCTTATCCAAGTCACTGATTAATAAGGGATATGAAGAGTCCCAAGTGTGTGAATTCTAACAAGTCTTAGGAAAGTTGGTTAAGAGTTATGAAAGGTCTTCTCTAGGCTTGGTTAGTCTTGGTTTTCTTTGTATAGTTGCTACCTTAGTATTCTAGTTGTTCAAAGGTTAGTTTGACTTCCCAAAATGAGGGAATAAGGAAGGAAAAGGGTCTCAAATAGTTAGGTCCACCATTGAGGTCACCTAGAACTCATTTGAGTGATCTAAACAAGCTTGACAACAAAAGTTGTCAAAGTTGTCAATGCCAACTTTACAACTTTTCAAAGTTGTCATGACAAGAATTGTTAAACTACCTCTTGAAGGATAAAAGTAGTTAGTGATCCATTTGGATAGTTTTTCCCAGTCTACCTAACCTACTTAAATTTTTTTTCGACCAGAGATGAGGGTTGGAAAGTTTTGTAACTCTTGATTTTTGAATTGAATTTACTGGTGTGCTCTATAGAACCAAAACAATGCTAATAGCTCAATTATCCTTGTGCTATGGATTGATCTGAGCCTAGTCTCTACATGTGTATTTATCCTTTTATTTCTATTTTATTTTGTGTGTACATATTTATAATTAGGCTTGTTTTACTTTTCTTTTCTTAAAACTTTCCTCTGAGACCAGTTCACTGGTCTAGTCAAGGTTGAGAGTCTAAAAATGGTTCTAAGCATGAAAACCACTAGAGGGAACTATAAGGCCCTATGAAATATGCTAGATAAATGTATATGTGTTGTAAATATGAAGTTTTGTGGCCAAGTGTGCAGAGGAGCTAATTTTACCATCAAGCCCTAGGTGAGCCACAATGTGCCCAACTAGGAAGCTTGACTATTGCAAGCAGTGGATAGAAGGCTTTGGGGATTGAATGACTCAATCCAAGGGTGAAGGAGTAAGGAATAGTGTCTAAAGACTCTATCTTGTAAAGGAGAGGTGATGAAAAATATTGCAAAGGGAGAAAGAGCCATTTCTCTACTATGGCCAGTGATAAACAAATAGGCACAGTAATAGGAAGGTATTGTATGGATGCTATGAGGTTCTGAAACCTTGAAAACATTTAAGAACTTTGAAAAGGGTGTCTGGATATCAATTTTTTTCAGGCACTTGTGTGGGAAGTTGGAGAGTTATAGTTTGGAAGGAGTGTTGAAAGACCTAATTAGGCCTAATTGGGGCTTTTAGCCTTTTAGCCTAACTTTGGTGAGATCAACTATTGAATCAAGGGGTTTGAAGACTTAAGCATCTCAAAACCATTCAAGAATAGCTCTTAGGATGAATTATATCTAGTTGCAAAGAGTTTTCAGTTTGAGAGTGTTAGGTGATGGACTTAAGGAAATGAGTCCATGGAAGGGAATAAGGAAATAGAGTTGTGTTGGTAAGTTGGTAGAGAGGTCTTGGAGAGAGAGGTGATTGGGAAGAATACCTCATTGAAGTAGGGTCTTAGATTAGCCCTGACTAGGCTAGGAGAAGGACCTAGTGGAAGTCCTAGGAGAAATAGAACTAGGCCAAAGAGACCTCCCTATCATTCAACCTTGTGATAATGAAAACATGTCATACCTATTGTCCTCTAGTGGCCATCGTTACCTATAGGGTTTCTTAATCAAAAATTCATATCCATGTGCCCTTAGTTCCCATAGATAGTGCATGTGACATTCATGTTTCCCTCTCCTCTTAAAAAACTCACCAATTTGTTAAGAAGTTTTGGTGATGGTACTCTTGATCTGCAATGTTCTGCCTTGTGTCCAAATTTGTTGCATGTGTAATAATATCGATTAAAACTCCCTTCAAATGATCTACTACTAGGTCTTGATCTACACTTATAAGCTTGATTACCATACTTATTGTAGTTATGACAATAACCATCAAAGAAAGTAGTTCTTGGAACATTCACTGGTGTACTCCTACATACATTAGCAATGTGTCCAGGCTTTCCACAACCATAGCAAGTGGGTTTAGTAGGATTCTTACCTTGTGGGATTATATTCAGTTTAGGTGATTGTTGAGATGGCTTGAAATTGGAGTTTGAAGATTCACCTTTCTCAAATGTTCCACCTGTGTATCCTAGACTAGATGTATATTTAGGGTGCCTTTGATTGTTCAATTGCTCATCAATTTTTTTCATGCTTTGATCAAACTATTTCAACTTCTCATTGACTTCATTTTCAATCTTCAAATCCTTTTTGAGTTGTTCATTTGCTTGCCTCAGTCTTTCATTTTTAGTGCCCATTTGTATATTCTTATCATTATTTTCACTTAGTTATTCATTCAGTGCATGGTTCTCATGATTCAACCTTTGAAGTATAGCATCATTTTCTCTGATTAGATCTTCAATATTCTTCTTTGCAATTTTAGCAGTCCTTTTTGCATCTTCAACAACTCTCATGGCTTCAAGCACTTCACACATCCTTATGGCTTGAGTTTCTTGTTCTCTTTTCATCTTGGTTACTTCTTCTGTTAGGATCTTGTTCTTTTCCATCACATATTCTATTGCTACTTCAACTTCCTCAGAGTTAAAACTTCCTTTAGATAGTTCATCAATGTTGTCCATACTTTCTCTCAACTATTCAAACAATTCTCTTCTTTTTTCTAATTAAGCCCTTAGCTTGTTCTTCAACACTCCAATCATCTCATTGGCTTCCTCCAACTATTTCTCATACCTATAGTTTTCCATATCCTCAAAACTACTCCTCAAGTTGTCAAAATTTTACTTTAGGGAACCAATGCTCAGATACCAATTGTTGAAATTAATAGGTACTAAGAGGGGGGTGAATCAATACTTACAAAATTATGACATTTTTACTAATTAATAGTAATAGCAATAAAATTGAACTTGTAAATAAACAATACATGCAACTATAATCAAAATATAAATATGTATCTCAACCACACAAGCAACATTTATAAATAACACCCATTTTTCTATATCATGGAAACCCTTGGTTAGAGGGAAAAAACCACAGTTGGAATTGTCAACCACAAATCTTCTCATTGTAGTTATGAAGTTTTCCCTATTAAAGGCTTACAATGTCTCTTTTGGAGACTCACCCTATTAGACATGATTAATACCTTGTTAGGAGTATTGAAAGACCTATTAAAGTCTACCTTGATAGAGGATTTTTACAACTCTATCAAGATTACACCTAGTTAAGGGATTTACAAATAAGTAGCTTATACTTGTTGAATCAAATCATTTAAGCTCATACACTACTTTGCATTGACCTTATATGAATTCTCCACTAAATCACTTGATTACACCTTCAGATATATCTAATACTATATTGTTATGTTTCTCCAACATGCCTTTTTTTGTCTATCTCACCGAAAGATTAAATAGACCTCATACCTTTGCTCAATAAAATGTTTATGGTTCTGGTCATCAACCCTAATCACCATCAAAAATATTTTCTTCAGCCATAACATATTTTACCTTTACCACCTTATTTAATTCTTGCATCTTTGTCTTCATTCCCAAGAAAACAAACTTATTTCTCATTCACTTTAAATCTACCTAGGAATCATACACATTCAAGATTGTAATCCCAATAAGTTTAATGAAATGATTCCTTATTGACCATACTTTACTTCCTGAATGTTTGGATTCACTACATCTCCAGAACTCATTACCGCTCACCGATTTGTCTAAGTGGACTTGATAAAATGTGAAATTTTTTGTATTAACATAGTGAAAGTAGTTGGGTTACATCATTGAAATATATGGTAACTAGGTTACCTTATAGATTTACAAAATAAAAAAAATTGTAGGGTAGTACGAGAGTAGCCACCTATTGAGAATAATTACTTACAATTTAAAGTAGCTACCTATTGAATATATTTACTTACAAATTTGAAGAAACCTACAGTCTATAATAATTGTTAATACAAAAAGATTCAAAATCCACTTAAAGAAGTGTCCTTCCAAACAACTAAAAGTATCATGTCATTCCTCCAACTCCATATGTTCTAGTAGTGTTTGAGCATGGAGATCTCTTCTTGGATCAGCATATCTATCTTTAATACTTAGACCTTTGATGAATTGGTTAAGATTATCCATTTCTCTATGACTGAGCATATCCTTGTGGATAGAAAATTATTGGCATGAGACTAAGTCCTCCTTGTGGATCAAGATATGTCCTTCTTGTATCAACACCATGAACCTATCTCTGGAGATGTCCAATGCAATAGAAACATGTGATATGATTTGAAAATGTATGAGTTTACATCCAAACTTAGTAAGCTGCCTCATTTTCTTTTGAAAAATATCTCCATTTCACTCCTTCCAAAGAAGCCATAAAATTTCACAGGTTAAAGTAGACCAAAAAGCGTTAGCTTTAAGATCAAAAGACTCCACAAAACCAGCTAGGATTTCACTCCAAGAAAGACTAGGCCTACTGTTCCAAACAATGCGTGACCCAAAAAAATTGGCCCAAAAACCACGGGAAAAGGTGCACTCAAAAAATAGATGCTCATAAGATTCTAGGATAGAACACACACCACATAAGATAGGGTTACCTGAGTTATGGGGCAAGGTATTACCCACAACAAGTTTTCTCAATAACAGTAACCATCGGAAACAAGATTTCTTAGGCTCACAAGGAGAATGCCAGAAAAAAGTTAAAAACAAATTGCCACATAGAGACCGAATACCCTAGCCCCTAGCCATGGTTCACCCTGTCAAAAATAGAACAGTCATCCTTGAGCATATCATAAATTTTCTTAGTAGAAACCTTACTAAGTTGATTACCATCATTCAATTTGGTCCACTACACAAACTTTTTAGTATTCATAGTATGCCTGGGAAATAAATTGCCCATGGCTTTAGCAATAATAGAGTAAGTTTTCTTCTGAGAATTGGGAATGTGAAATTTATCTAAGATTTCATTCCAAGGCCCTAACCTATTGTAAACCAACATATCCTTGACTAGTGAGATGCCATTTTTATTCCAATTTTTAGCATAACAACTTTGAGTTAATGCAAGAGGTTTACCATTAGCTTCAATTCCCCACCAAATAGATCTATCTAGAATAGAATATGTAGGAGAACCACCACTTGCACCCCTGAAGAGGATAAGGCTTCTAACCTGAGACCAGGCCTTCCATATAGATTGAAATACATTGGAGACAAAGAATGAAAGTTGAAAGTTCCCAAATACTCTATCACATAGAGGAACATTATTCCAGCTTTTACCTTTCTTGATTCCCGATCTGGTGATGTTGTTTCTGACCAAGACTTTCCATTGTTTCTCCCCTGAAAGAGCTTGAATAATCTATTTAGAAGCCAAATCCATATTGGCATAGGTCAGGGATGGACGATCCAATAATGGATTGATCCAAACCTACACTTCCAATTAACTCAACAACAAACACAACCGAATATAACAATATACTGCTTCAAATTGGAATTTCATTCAACATGCCGACTGTGAGGCCTTTCGAGTTTAGGCCTTATAAAATGAAATTACAAAGTATATCAACAATCTCCTAGCTAATCTAGCTTTGAAACACATCAGCAACTAATAGAAACACTAAGGCAAGTCTAAAATTGAGCTTGCAAGCCTCCAAGAAATCTCCTTGTCTCCAAGTATACAAACCACTAGCTCTACTATTACAATATCAAATAAACATCTGATCTTCAAGATCTCACAGGATCCAATTATGGCTTCAATCTACTCTAATCCACTACTAATCATCTAATATTCTTCCCTCCTCCCACTACTGCTCTCCAAAACAACAACGCAAGCTCTAAATATATAACCAAATAAGCCACAAGTCGGCCAGTCAGGTATTAATTACATTATAGGTCTAGCCTATGGCGAGATACCAAAACTAAATGCAAAAATAACAAAACATGATGTGTCATTACATTTAGGTCCACACATGATCCAAGAACCAATCCCCAACTGCACAAGGCAAAATACCACACATTACATGAGCAAAACTGGCGGAAAATCAATGTCCAAGGAAAACTATGATAAATCCCAAGTCTGAATGAATTAGGATGTGTGACCTTAGGAGAATGCTCAAAATTAGGTCCACTACATTGCATTAATAGCACAAGGTAAGAAACCAACAAAATCATTAGCGCCAAATCAAATAATAGACAGGTATAGAAAATAGGAAATATTTTTGGTGATGCAAGATTGCTCAAGGCCCGAGATGCTCCTGTATCAGACACCCTAGGTAAATAAAAGAATGTTCTCATGAACATTTTAAGGGAATCAGAACAGGTATGCCATATCTGTTCTTAACCCATATCTCCTCTTGTCCTTCACTCCATGTTATCTTCACTTTATCCCCTGTCATACTTAGCAAAGTATCTTGTCCTACACTTTTCTCATCTTTCCTATCTACAACTGATAGAAATTGATTCTAACCATCTTTTCCACTGTCGATAACACCAGCACTTTGGTGAATCACATCTTTGCCAGACTTACTAATCAACTCGACATCATCTGCATCTCTCTGTGTCACTAGTGTCATAATTTGTTGCACTATCTTTGTCAAAAAGACCATCTGCCTCTTCATCTCTATAAATTCCACAGCCATGTCATGCTCTTTTTCTTTCAAACTCGGCTTCCTTTCACC
Organism: Chamaecyparis obtusa; assembly: GCA_027943335.1. Taxonomy (NCBI): domain Eukaryota; kingdom Viridiplantae; phylum Streptophyta; class Pinopsida; order Cupressales; family Cupressaceae; genus Chamaecyparis; species Chamaecyparis obtusa. The sequence goes on from BSBK01003000.1 coordinate 80,025, forward strand.
CATAGGAATAGGGTCATCAACCTTCTACTCATGATGTTTGTCACTGTCACAAGGACAACACCTGATAACTCCACATCCCTTAGCCCCAACTTCCTACAGGGGTAATAACTTATGCCTGGATCCACCATGCATTACCACATATGTATTTGCATGACCATCAAACAAAACATGTATATCAAATTGCCAAGGTCTTCCAACCAACAAATGACAAGCATCATCCATAGGCAATATATCACATAATATTTCATCATGATAAGATCCAATCTGGAAATTAACCAAGCATTGCTCTTCAATCCTAACCTTAGAAACATCTTGTATCCAACTAATCTGATAAGGTTTAGGGTGTTTCCTTCTTTCCAAATTAAACTTACTAACCATTTCTTTTGAAACAAAATTCTCAGAATCACCACCATCAACTATGACATTACATACCTTATTCTTGCACTTACATCTGGTTCTGAACAAATTTCTTCTTTACACTAGTTCCTAGACATGTGTAGCCAACCTCCTAGTGATCAGACATTCACCTTTTTCTGCAACATTCACAATGTCTTCTTTGGCAGTTAGTGCAACTCTTTTTTTAGGACATTGAAAACTTCTATGACCCTCTTCACCATACTAAAAATAGGTACCGGTGAAATCATTTTTCCATCTCCCTCTCCGTCCATTATTTTAGTTCTTAGTGACTTGACCACTTCCAGATCCTTCATCAGTCTTCTTAGGATTTTCTACCACATTACTTCTAGCAATTATTTTATTAGTCTTGCCACCTTGATTCCTTTTTTTTTTTCCTTCAAATATCTTGTTCAGCTTCTCATCAATCTTCAATGCCATCTGATAAGCATCTCCTATAGTTTTCATTTGAACAGTAACTCTTTTGAATACTAGGTCTCAAGCCATAAACATACCTAGCAACCTTCTCTTTATCTGCTTCAGAATGACCAGTCCTAATCAGGATTTTGTAAAACTCCTCAGTATACTCTTGCACTAATTTTTTGTTATGCCTCAAGGCTTGCATCTTATTAAACATCTCTAACTCATAATCCACTGGAATGAATTGCTTTTTCAACTTGTCAACCATTCGGTTCCATCTAGTGATCTTTTATTTTCCTCTCCTACTTCTTTCCAATTGAACTTCTCTCCACCAAATATTCACATGACCCTTCAAATTAGTCTTTGCAAATCAAAATTTATCAAGATCTTCTATTTCTTCATACTCAAAGTACTCATCTATCTCATTAATCCAATCAATCAACTCTTCTGGCCTAAGGCTTCCAGCAATGTAGAAACTTCAATCTTAGGTCTTTTCCCAATCTTAGACATAGCCTTCAGGATTCTATTCTCTTCTGGATCCCTAGCTTCTTCAAAATGATCTTCCTTCGCCTCATTATCACTATATTATCTTAATGCAGTCTTCTTTCTCAATTCCTCTTGTAGATCTTGCACTTGTTTTTGCAAAGCCCTAAAATCATCAAGACTGAATTCTCTAGCAGGTTCTTCCTCTGAGATCTCACAAGCTCTCCTCAAAGCCATCTTCAATCCAAGGTCCTAGTGCAAACTGCCTCACCTTCAATGATCTGTCCACACACTCAGGATCTTCAAGCTCTGATACCACTTGGCACAGGCCAGGGATGGAGGATCCAATAATAGATTGATCCAAATCTATAGTGCCAATTAATTCAACAACAAACACAACAAAATACAACAATATACTACTTCAAATTGGAATTTCATTCAACATGCCCGGTTGTGAGGCCTTCTGGGTTTAGGCCTTATACAATGAAATTACAAAGTATCTTAGCAATCTCCTAGCTAGTCCAGCTTTGAAATACATCAACAACTGATGGAAACACTAAGGTAGATCTAAACTTGAGCTCGCAAGCCTCCAAGCAATCTCCTTGTCTCCAAGTATACAAACTGTGTGCTATAAATGTGTCACACTTCTATGGATCATTACATGCAAGGAAACTCAAGAATGAGCCCTCACAAATCGATCCATAGCTCCCTAGGCATGGAGTGCAAGGGCTTTTAAGAATGCTCTCAGCTAGAGCTATTTAGCCTATAACCTTGCTAATAAACCATGCAATGGGAGATTCAATGAAGACAAGGGCAAGAATGCCAATATCCTCAAGAATCAAGAATGAAAATGCAATGCAATGCTATGCTAGAAATGGAAATGCAAGCTAAGCTATGAAAGGAAATATGCAAGTGTTACAACCCAAGCTAATTAATCTATGTGAGATAATCTAGAGCATAGAAATGAAGCTAATCTAAGAAAGCATAAATATGAAGCTAAGCTAAGAATGCAAGAATGAGATGTAGATGCTAAGAATGCTCCAAATTTTCAAAAGCTCCAAAGTGACCTAGAAATCCTGCAGCATAAAGTTAGCATAAAAAGTTGGGGATCTAGAATGAAGAAGAGAGCTCTCCTTTTAAAGGAAATGAGAAAGAATGGACCATGGAGATTAAGAGGCAAAAGATTTAATCAATGGTGGAGCTTAAAAGAGGAGCAATCCATGTGCACAAATATCCTCCAATGAGAAAATAGGAGTTGACTTTTGTGTCCATATGAGACAAAAAGTGCTTTTCTCTTTTTATTGTGTGCTATAATTGTGTCACACTTCTATGAATCATTACATTCAAGAACACTCAAGAATGAGGTCTCAAAAATTGATCCATAGCTCCCTAGGCATGGAGTGCAAGGGTTTTTAAGAATGCTTTCAGCTAGAGCTATTTAGCCTATAACCTTGCTAGTAAACCATGCAATGGGAGATTCAATGAAGACAAGGGCAAGAATGCCAATATCCTCAAGAATCAAGAATGAAAATGCAATGCAATGCAATGCTATGCTAGAAATGGAAATGCAAGCTAAGCTATGAAAGGAAATATGCAAGTGTTACAACCCAAGCTAATTAATCTATGTGAGCTAATCTAGAGTATAGAAATGAAGCTAATCTAAGAAAGCATAAATATGAAGCTAAGCTAAGAATGAAAGAATGAGATGTAGAATGAAAGAATGCTCCAAATCTTCAAAAGCTCCAAAGTGACCTAGAAAACTTGCAGCATAAAGTTAGCATAAAAAGTTGGGGATCTAGAATGAAGAAGAGAGCTCTCCTTTTATAGGAAATGAGGAGAAATGGACCATGGAGATTAAGAGGCAAAAGATTTAATCAACGGTGGAACTTAAAAGAGGAGAAATCCATGTGTCCATATGAGACAAAAAGTGCTTTTTCCCTTTTTATAAAATAAGAATAATGCTTTATTTGTGCAACTTAGGATAAGAGGAAAAGTGGGGGCTTTTTATTTATTAAAAGGGGAGGAAATATTCCTTTTAAATAAATAAAGACTTAGGATAAGATGGTTAGCCCATAGAAAATAATTGAATAAATGATAGAGTTAGGATTTGATCAAGAATAAGCAATTGATAATTTAGCAAAAGGGGCTAATAGTCTAGATGACCATTTTTAGGTGTATACATTTGCCCCTCTTTGACAAATGTGTGATCGATCTAGGAACACATGCAGTCAAAGAATGAAGTTGAAATGTGAGATCGATTTGGGATCACAAAGCAACTTAGATCAGCCAAGAAGGCAAGAGATAGCCAAGAAGGCAAGCAAATAGCGATCTGACTCCAAAGAATGAAGTGTAGAGAGATAGAAAATCCTGCATGGTCAGCCTGGTAGTGACAGTACTAAACACTTAGGAAAGAGATAGCCAATAAGATATGATGTGTCTGCCCCCCCGGGATCAAAAGTGAAATCCGGGTAGAGGGAATGCAGAAGCAAGAGAGACATTATCAAATCACTAGAAATCATAATCGAAGAAAGAGAATAGAACAACTATCAAGCAGTGAAGATATGCCCCACACATGGGACACGGGGCACGAACCAAGCGGTCCCTCAACCCGTAAACACCATGGAGGAGGAATGGAACTTGGGATATGAAAGTGAATGAAAGACTAGAAGTTTGAAAGAGATGGAGATGAAGAGGTGAAGAATGCCCCAGCGAATATGGAAGGATCAGGCCTCAAAAGGTTAACCAACTATAGAAGAGGGGGAAAAGGTGATTTGGATGATCAAGGTGAACTCGGATTTCAGTTTTGATCCTGAAATGAAAGGAAAATGATGGGATATGAAAGACAAGAAGTGAAAGACATGATTAGGAAGAAGCGAAAGGTGAATGCAGTTGATTAACAAATCCACGTAAGATAAAGGAGAGCTCTCTCCATATGCAACATGCAAAACTAAACTAACATGAACTTAAGAATGCAAGCTACATGAAAAGTGGTTTACTTGAAAGGTCATAATGCTAATAGACATCTAATTATCATCATCGAGCATTATTGGTAGCGTCGCAAGATCATACAATACACACTAGCATAACTATGTGGATCTAAATATGATCTTTATCAGATAGAAATGTGGAAATCTCACCTAGGCATCAGAGACATGTAGGTCAAGATGACTAGTGCAGTGAGATTACCTAAGTTTGATATGGCAAGATTATGCTAGCATCGAGACACAAGAAAGTCAAGATAACTGGAAGCATGCACTCGCAAAGCAGTCAAGGATAATACCTTGTAGGTCCATAGTGTCAAGTAAGACCAGCATAAATGCTCATGACAGTGAGGACCAACAAAATATACCCACAAGCAGATAAAGAAATAAAACATGTTCTCATACCCTCAGTCTTCTAGCTATGCATCATCGAAAAACTTCTCAGGGAGAGACCACTTAGCAAAGAAATCATCATAGACAACATGCAAAGAAATAAAGTCAAACAAATCTCAGTGAGTCAAGTGCGTGTGTGTAGGTCATAGAGTCAAACTTTGAGTATCACATCTGCCAGTGAGAAATATTGCATCATCTAGACTACGGGCAGGACATCTGATAAGTGTTGAGAAACACTCGACGCAAGGGGAAGTGTTGAAAAACACAGTTGGGGTGGTGTTGAAAAACACCATTTGCAAGGTGCCTAAGAAACCCAGATGCACAAAGAGACCCAAGATAAGCTTAAAACAACGTATGCCCCCTAGACTAAGACAAGAATCAATTCCAGGCTAGGAGAGACAAAGCGAGAAGTGGAGCAAAGGAGTGCCACACAAGACTGATAGACATAGGTACAGAGGGTCTCAAGTAGTGCCTGTTTTTAGGTTTTCACTACTTGATAGATTTTTTCAGGACTTTTTATAAAAAAAAATTGTATTTTTGCTACCAAGGTGCCTGTTTCTAGGTTTTCACCAAGGCACTTTTTCAATTTTTTGAATTTTTTGAATATTTTGATTTTTTTGGTGAGACATCAAAGTTCCTATTACTAGGTTTTCACTAGGATGCTCATTTTTTAGTACTTTTTATGCTTTTTAGGATTTTTTCAGCATCATATATGAATTTTTTTGGTATTTTTTCAGGATCGTAAAATATGTACAAAGAATGCCCCAAACAGAAATGGGCATCAAGAATCTGCTTCCTCTGATGTAGAGAACTGATAGGCCCTAGGCCCAAATGCTGCAACTATGATAATAGGAGATCTCAACCAGTTCGACCAATAATAACCAGCCCTAAGCAATGTCTGAGCTAGCGGAGGATCGTTAGAATGTGATCCACATATGCCATTGTGGATTTCAGCTAGCACTTTTTCTAACTCCTCTATTTCTAGACACTTAAGGAGAGTTCCATCTAGACCCTTCCTATACAAGTCACCAGAGACAAAGGCAAAGTGTAAGGGATGGCAGAAGGAATGGCGTGGTGGATTTGCAAGAGGAATATGAGGTGGAAGATATGAGAAGATGGTAGGATTGTAAGATTTGTGAGCAGGATAGCGTAATTCATCCACCAGGAACTTGAAGCAAAATTTATGCTTTTTCATTTGTAAAATGGATGCCAAAGTAACCAAGGCATTAGCAAATTTGTTCTCAGCTCTAGGAATGGGCTGAAGTATAACAGATATGAGATCATGCTTGAAGTAGTGCACCATTTTTTTGTAGAGAATCAGCTTGTCATCTTTTATTTGAGAATCATTATGTTTGAGAAGATTTTTATTTTTACTTTTCTTAGGTTTGGATACTGCCACAATGTGGTTTTTGCCATCCGACCATTTCTCTTTTCTTTTGACTTGATGATTGTGATGTTTGATTGCTGATTCAATCTTTTTTGTTGCTAGTTCACTGGTGGAAGAAGTAACATGTGTTGATGCAAGATGAAATGAAATGACTGGTTCAATAGCATTTATGCGAGGGGTGTCATCTCTGGTAACAAGAGAGGTTGAGCCTATAGGGTAAGCTCCAAAAGTAGCTAGATCTAGACTTGTCATAGAAGAACTAGCGTGGTCCACTAAGGCAATACAAGGAACAAACTCATCAGACCCCACACAAGACCCATCAACCATGTCAGGTGGGTTACGAGAGGTATGAACCACATCAACATCCATATCTATCATGGGAGGATCTTCTGGAAGAGGCTTAAGATGCCGAGAAGTAGAGATACTCATGTCATTATGTAAGAGATCACCTCTTTGTAGCAGTCATGCAATGTTGCGACGTTGTCTATCATAGTGCAATGATTCTTTAGGCACATAGGTTCTAGACATAGAGGCCTCAGCCATGTCATCAGTAGATATACATTCTTCTCCCCAAAGGAGTGAAGTAGAAGGAAGATTATCTCCCATTTGAGCCATAGTGTGTAGCAGTGACTCATCTGTATCTATGTCTGAATTACTAAGCATGGGAGTATTTCTAGAATCCTCTCTATAGATCCACTCTTGAATAGCTTGTTCTTCTCTTTCTGCTTCTAAAGGAATGGATGAAGGAACAAAAGTATCAAAGATCACCATAGCAGAAGTGGAAGGCTTCATCGGATCAGAAGGTTTCCCATATGACCTAGGAGAAACAGGTATGGAAGTAAAGGAACCCAGTGTATATTCACCCATACCAAGGCTCATCATCTTAAGTGATTTCTCAGCAGCAGCTAGAGACGTACTAGGATCAACAAAAGGTTCATTATGAGGAACAAATTTTTCAGTAGCAGCAAGAGCATTAATAGCAATAGTATGGTCTCCAAGAATCACAACCTCAGTGCCATTGTATGGAAATTTGACGCACTGATGATAAGTGGAAGGAATAGCCTGCATGTCATGGATCCAAGGACGACCCAAAAGAATGTTCTATGCGAGTGGGATGTCCAATACTTGGAAGCTAATATCTTTCATGATAGGGCCCACTCAAATAGGCAGCGTGACAAGACCTTTGGAAGATCTTTCCACTTCATCATAAGCTTTTATAGTAATCTTCTTCTTGGAATCCACAGCCAAGTCTGACAAACCCAATTGTTGTATGACATTGAAAGAAATAATATTTAACCCTGCACCATTGTCTATCAGGACTCGGCGGACTCGGGTATTGTAGACTAGAACTTCAATGTGTAAAGCTAGATTATGTGGGTGAGCAATAGATATGTCATCTTCTGTAGAAAAGGAGAGAGATAGCGAAGATGAAATGTGGTTGACCATAGCCTGAAATTGATCTGGATCAATGTCATTGGGAACACGTGTTTTACGTAGGGCCTCATCAAGAATCTCTCTATGCGAAGAGGATAACCGAAGCAACTCAAGGATAGATATCTGTGTTGGTGTCTTTTGCAAATGTTGGACAAGATCATAGCTAGGGGTGGCTGAAGGAGCCACTTGTTTGGAAGGCAAAGCTTGCTTGGGATCTTGCGCAGTTTTAAGGACAATCTTGGCTTGCCCCCTAGTAATAGCATTCAGTGTCTCACTTCGGGAAGATGAACTACCACATGTTTGCAAGACTAACTTTGGCTTACCATGATTGGTGTTATTATCATCTTGAGACCTCATCATTAGAACTCTCTCAATGGGCTCTACCATGTTAATCACAAGCGTATTAGAAGGATATGTGTAATTGATCTTTGCATCATGATTCTTCTTATGTGTTTGAGAGGTTTCCCCCTTATCATGCTTAGGTAGAGGATCTTTGAAAGCTGTGTGATCAGAATTTTTAGTTAAGCCATCAGTGGAGATTGTGCCATTCTCAATAAGATCCTGAATATCATCCTTAAGCCTAAAACAATTGTCTGTTGGATGTCCTTTGTTTCTGTGATAATGGCAGTAATGATCCTCTCTCCACCAATCAAGCTTATTTATCGGATCCCAGTTACCAGGTTTATCAGGAAGCGTAAGATATCCATTGTCAACCAAAGTCTTAAGGATCACATCGTAAGGTTCTGCCAACTTGGTATAGACTCGCTTTCGAAATGACTTCTTAGGCTTATCTGCATATTGAGGTTTAGGAGCATTGTGAGTGTTGCTAGCTTCTTGTTGTTTTGCTGCATAGATAGCATTGGAGAGATTGAAAGCGGGCTCTTTAACTTTAGGAGCATCAACAACCCCATCATTAACAACATACTTGTTCTTATTCCAAGGTTTGTTCTTGTCTTTGCCATTGCCTTTAGCATCTTTATTAATAACAATATCCCCTTTTCTTATAGCTACATCCTCAATTCGATATGCACTTTCAACCATGTCATTGAAAGAGGAGAACAGTTGTTTCCTTAGATCATAATACAGCTCAGGCACAAGAGTGTTGACAAAAATATCAATCTTTTCCCTTTCGGGTAGCTGACGAGGATATCAAGAATACAATGACCTCCAACGTTGTAAGTAAGTTGCAAATGGCTCACCTTGATGTTGTCTTAGATTACCGAGATCTATCACAGTGATAGGTTGTTGGATGTTGTAAGAGTACTGCTGGGTAAATCGCTGAGCTAACTCATCAAAAGTCTTAAGCAGTGGTGTCAATTTCGCAAACCATTCCAAAGCTTGGCCTCTTAAGCTTCGAGGGAATAAGCGTAGAAGATATGTGTCTTCATGAAGAAATTCCATACTAAGAGCATAAAAATGATGCACATGGTCATGAGGGTCACCATTTCCATCATACTTGTCATATTTAGGAACCTCAATATCCTTAGGAAATGGGACCATGTATAGATCTTTATCAAAAGGAAGAGCACAAATTGATTCTACAAAAGAGACCTTTGGAGGCTCTCTTTCTAATGCCATTTGGGTAAGGCGTTGATTTGTCCGACATAATTCTTCTTGAAGGACTTCCAATTCAGTTGGTACTCTTTGTTGGATAATTTGTCTGACATCATACCCGGGAGGAAGCTTGTATCCTCTAGAAGTCATATATTGAAAATATTGATAGCCATTACGCTCTAAAAGCTTATGCATCATTCATTGGAAATCCACATCTTGTTCACATCTCATAAGATCCTCACTAGAAATCTCATCATTAGCCTCTACCTCATGTTGAGAGGGAGGAGGTCTAGGAGGTGAAGAAGGCATAGCAAAAGTTGGCCTTGGAGGAGATCTTGGTGGTGTGTTGTTGCCATTGTTGCCATTGTTAAAAAGAGGTCTATGCTCATGATTACTAGTCTCAGGTTGCTCATGAAATGTCCCTCTATAAGCCATGCACCTAGTAGCATCCATCCTTTGTTGATTGTGTTCTTTGTCTAAGCGCGCTTGATTATCCTTACGCTCAAAGTGTTCTTGCAAGAGTTGAAACTTTTCTTGTTCAGTCAAAGTGAGTGAGACACTATCTGTGTTTTTGGGGGTCTTGAATGCAGAAAAGAGGAAACCTCCTTTATACCATGGTGTAGCCTTAGAATTCTCATATTGGTCAGAACTAGAACTGTTGTTGCTAATGGGTGCTTTTGAGCATCTAGTTGGAGAAGGCATCTAATTGAGACTGAGTTGTAACCGGCATGAAAAGAGATGTTGGTTGACTAATAGAATGAGACAAAGTTTCTTAGATTTGAGATCATCAAAGCTAATAAAGATCACTTGTCAAAGTAGAATGATAGAGAGATGGCTCGTCAAAAGTGCTCAAGCACTTACAGCAATCAATTGACTAAAGCCGAGCAGCGAGCAAGAAGCTCAATAAGCAAGTAGCTAGAGAGGTAACCGTGATGCGACAAGTGATCAAGAGTAGCATTTGTTAAGCTCAAATCCAATAGTTTCAGCTCATTTGTTTCAGTCTAGAACAAATCTAAACATGTAAGTAACAAACCAATTTCAGGTAAGAACAGAAAAGGACACTCTACAGCAGGTTAAAGTGCAAGTTTAGCAACTTCGAATTGTAGCAATGACAGGACAGTAGAAATGACTCAGGATTCTTGGTTGAGGGCATGCAAGGATACTTCAATATCATATGACTCTTGACCAGTGAACGTGAAAAACTCAGTTTTGAAGCACTTGGACCAAATTTGTAGATTGAATAGTGCAATTTCTCAGTTTGACAAGTAGTAGCAACAGATAAAAGACAGGTTTGCAAACAGTATGGGACCAAACATGTCATAGAACACTTGAAACAAGGGCAAAAGCAACCTTGCCAAGACAAGCACTTGTGATATCAAAATAGGGAACCTTATGAATGCTACCGTTTGTTTGAATGTTGAGAACGTTTACATTGGTATAGCACAATCGAGGACAATTCAAGCAATTACTACCTAGAAGGACAAGGCTCATTACTTAACAACTTGGCCCACAACTTGATGCTCCCTTGCGTCACACCAAGTGGTTTCCCACAAGAGATATTGGCGTTGTCATGGAGGTGTCAAAAACACAACCAAAGGAGCACATATGGTGAGTATCTTGGGGTGATCCAGGTAAGTCCACTTGGATCAATCCTTGCACCAAGAAGCTAAGCGGCTAAAATAGGGTGGCCTCTATCTAATGGTTCATAGTAAGGGTTTCCATTCATAGCACCCCTCTTGCTCCTCATAAAGGACTAGGACCTTGCGGCCTCAAGAGTACCTTAAGCATTCTTGCTTAATGCTTTCCTCATGGTCACAATCCCACAAGTTACTCACATCAAGCGAAGATAAGTACTATGTCTACCAAGGTTTTGTGTCCTCGATAGCCTTGAGATTATAGTGAGTTGGAATCACTCACCACCAAGGAAAATGATGACAAGGTTGTCCCCACTTGGGTCATTCCTCTTGATTGCTCAAGAGCAGGCCCGCTAAAGGATCCTAAGCTAAACAAAGAGTGGATTAATTCTTGAGGTTCAAGGTTTTTGGTTCACCACAAGGGTGAAGAGCATACTCCCCTATCTCAAGAATCTCTCCCAAACACACCAAGCAAAGATTCAATTACCCCCTTGCTTTCAAAATCTTAAGATGGGTCAAGATTTCTGTTTCACCACAAGGGTGAAGAGCATACTCTCCTACCACCTCAAAATTTTTACAAGGTATTAAGTGCCTATGAAAGGAAACAACTAGTATATGCCGCACTTAATAAAGAAAGCAATTAAACAAGCACTTGATTTGGTTTTTATGCTTAGGGCAGCCCTGCAAAAACCATTAGTAGCCCTCTTTGACATGCGATTTTAGCAAATTTCAAGCAAGAAGCACCTACAACCACAACTTGTTAGACCAATAAGAGTTAGGAGAATCAAAATCCAAAATCTAACAATGATTAGTACATGAAAAATCAGATAATCTGCAAAAATAACTGATCAAATGATAAAATCTGAAAATGAAACCATCATGGTTGGATTAGGCTCGGAAAGACCTTTCCAATGATATATCACACTTAAACTTTTGATACCATTTGCAAAATTTCAAAAAAAAATGGGCACCCGTTTTCCAGAGTGGAACCCAAAACTTGCAAGATAGATAAAATAGCCCAAAAATAGCTCACTGCCAGGTACAGACACAATATCGCACGATCCTTCGCCCGACACCAGGTGATACTTTTAGTCTATGCGATATTTCACCTTATACCAGGCGATACTTCGCCCGACACCAGGCGATATTCTCTACTATAGCCAGGTGATACTTCTGACAGGCGAAGTATCGCACACGCATACAGAGGTATATCGTGCGATACTTCTTATGACAGGTGAAGTATCGCGTGCACATACAGAGGTATATCGCGCAATACTTCTGAAAAGTATCGCACGACAATCTGAGACAAAAAAACAGAGATGAAAAACTAAGCTGAAAACTTGCCGAAAAATTGACAGAAAATGACGGAAAAGCAAAAAAAGAAGGGACAAAGCTAGTCTACTCTGCCCCACGGTGGGCGCCAAAAATGTGTGCTATAATTGTGTCACACTTCTATGAATCATTACATTCAAGAACACTCAAGAATGAGGTCTCAAAAATCGATCCATAGCTCCCTAGGCATGGAGTGCAAGGGTTTTTAAGAATGCTCTCAGCTAGAGCTATTTAGCCTATAACCTTGCTAGTAAACCATGCAATGGGAGATTCAATGAAGACAAGGTAAAGAATGCCAATATCCTCAAGAATCAAGAATGAAAATGCAATGCAATGCAATGCTATGCTAGAAATGGAAATGCAAGCTAAGCTATGAAAGGAAATATGCAAGTGTTACAACCCAAGCTAATTAATCTATGTGATCTAATCTAGAGCATAGAAATGAAGCTAATCTAAGAAAGCATAAATATGAAGCTAAGCTAAGAATGCAAGAATGATATGTAGAATGCAAGAATGCTCCAAATCTTCAAAAGCTCCAAAGTGACCTAGAAAACCTGCAGCATAAAGTTAGCATAAAAAGTTGGGGATCTAGAATGAAGAAGAGAGCTCTCCTTTTATAGGAAATGAGGAGAAATGGACCATGGAGATTAAGAGGCAAAAGATTTAATCAACGGTGGAACTTAAAAGAGGAGCAATCCATGTGCACAAGTATCCTCCAATGAGAAAATAGGAGTTGACTTTTGTGTCCATATGAGACAAAAAGTGTTTTTTCCCTTTTTATAAAATAAGAATAATGCTTTATTTGTGCAACTTAGGATAAGAGGAAAAGTGGGGGCTTTTTATTTATTAAAATGGGAGGAAATATTCCTTTTAAATAAATAAAGACTTAGGATAAGATGGTTAGCCCATAGAAAATAATCGAATAAATGATAGAGTTAGGATTTGATCAAGAATAAGCAATTGATAATTTAGCAAAAGGGGCTAATAGTCTAGATGACCATTTTTAGGTGTATACATTTATAAAATAAGAATAATGATTTATTTGTGCAACTTAGGATAAGAGAAAAAGTGGGGGCTTTTTATTTATTAAAAGGGGAGAGAATATTCTTTTTAATCAAATAAAGACTTTAGGATAAAATGGTTAGCCCATAGAAAATAATCGAATAAATGATAGAACTAGGATTTGATCAAGAATAAGCAATTAGTGATTTAGCAAAAGGGGCTAATAGTCTAGATGACCATTTTTAGGTGTATACACAAACCACTAGCTTTGCTACTACAATATCAGATAAACATCTGATCTTCAAGATCTCACAAGATCCAATTATGGTTCTGATCTACTCTAATCCAATACTAATCATCTAATATTCTTCCCTCCTCCCACTACTTCTCTCCAAAAAAGTAGCACAAGCTCTAAATATATAACCAGCTAAGCCACAAGTCAGCCAGTCAAGTATTAATTACATTATAGGTCCAGCCTATGGAGAGATACCAAAACTAAATGTAGAAATAAAAAAACATGATGCATCATAACATTTAGGTCCACACATGATCCAAGAACTGATCCCCAACCACGCAAGCTCCAATTATTTCATTTGCAAGTACGCAAGGCAAAATACCACATGTTACATGAGTGAAACTGGAGGAAAATCAATGTCCAAGGAAAATTGCAATAACTCCCAACCCCGAATGAATTAGGATGTGCGTCCTTAGGAGATTGCTCACAATTAGGTCCACTACACTGCATTAATGACTCAAGGTATGAAATAAACAGAATCATTGGCGCCAAATCAAACAACAAATAGGTACAAAAAATAGGAAATATTTTTGGTGATGCAAGATTGCTTAAGGCCTGAGATGCTCCTACATCACATACCCTAAGCTTTCAAATATTTAATACCTAATCAACCCTTATCTTTAGGTAGAAAACACTGCTCCCATTTAACACGGTGTCTTTTCTTGTTCCCCAACCCATTAGACCACAAAAAGTCCCTCATAATCCTTTCCAGACTATTGGTTTGGTAGTTGACAAATAACCATGTTGAAGAGAAATATATATGGTGAGAAGCTAAAACTTTTTGGACTACTTGCACTCTACCTGCCAAGGAGAGAAGGTGGGTTTTCCACTTCATATATTTCTTTTCAATTTTAGAAAAGAGACAATTCCACATATCCTTGAGAGAGGGATCAATAGAAAATGGGATTCTCAGGTATCTAACAATATCTTTGGGCCCCAACCATTGCCACCCTTTACCCACAATCCAATCTGGGGGGAGGGAGACCACCCAATGATGGAATATTTATGAGGAGCCACTTTATCCCCAGAGACCAAGCAAAAGGATTGAAGCATGTGGATCATATTATCAAAATTTATTTCATCTAATAAAATGAACAAAGCAGTATCATCAACAAATTGTGCATTGAGTAATTCCTCCTGGTTTGGAAGGGTGATACCTTTAATAGGGTGACCTAATTGAGAAGATCTGAGAATCTAGAACAAGGCATCAACTACAATAAAAAATAGAGAGGGGGAAATTGGGCATCCTTGCCTTATAGTTCTTTAGAAAATAATACATTTAAAGATCTCACCATTCACATCTATAACTGTAGAAGAGTCTTTAAGTGAAATGTCAATCCATTTGCAAAAATAAGGAGGAAAACCAAAATCTTATAGCATCCCCATAACAAAGGGCTATTCAATTATATCATAAGCCTTTTCAAAATCTAACAATACCATAGCTTTATTTTGACCATCATTCTTAGCCCACTGCATTGCTTCCCAACTAGTAATAAGATTTTTGAGAATGAATCTTCCCTTAACAAAACCTGTTTGAGTGGGAGATATAAATTCATTAAGAAGATCTCATATTCTCCTAGCAAGCACTTTAGCCACAATATTTTATGATAGGTTCAGTAATGTTATGGGTCTCCAATTCTTAACTTAAGACCTTTCATCACCCTTTGGTAATAATTTAATAACACCTTTGTTGATATCAACACCTAGTGAACCTACATGGAAAGCATCTTCATACAATTCCACAAGATCTGAGCCAATCCAATCCACATCATGCTTGTAGAATTCAGCTAGGAATCCATCAGGCCTAGGTGACTTATCATTTTCTAGAGAGAGAATTGCATTCTTAATTTCATCAAGATTAATGGGCATTTAAAGCATCATAGCATCACTACCTGAAATCTCTTTGGGGATAAATTTGAGGCATTGTTCTAACTTGATTTTATTATTCTCATTGAATTATGATGTAAAAGGGTCCTTATAGAAGTTGTAGAAAGCCTCTTTAATGCTACTTGGATCATTAGTTAGATCCCTACTAATCTAAATATTCTCAATCAATTCTCTTTTATGTTTGGCTCTTATAATATTAAAAAAGTATTTGGACCCTTTGTCTCCCTCTTTCAGCCAATTCATCCTACCTCTAGTTTGTTGCCCTTTAATCTTATATTGTTGAATCCTTCTAAGTTGGTTCTTAATTCCAACCAAATTCTCCTCGAGCTAGGGATCACGACCCTTGAGTTGTAATTCCTTTTCAGTGGAATTTAGGGTACTCTGAAGAATTTGTTTCACTTTATTCCTTTTAATAGCTTTATACTTACCAATAATTTGATACAGTTTCCTCCAGGATTCCACTAGTCTATTCCACATTTGCTTGGGGCTCAACTCTTGATTGCATAGCTTACAAAGACTAGTCATCATTTTTATGGCACCATCATTCTCCTCATCTTTGAGTAAGTAAGTATTGAGTTTAAAACTATCTTTTTTCTTCTCTCTTCTATCTAGAAATGTGTCCATAAAAACATTAGCATATATTGGGTGGTGTTCTGAGAGAGAGGAAGGGGTAACACAGACATGGGCATGGCCATCTTATTTTCCAACAGAGAATATGGAGTCTTTAACATGAATCCTATCCAGCTGATAATGGACTCTTTGATGTCCTAACTAATTGTTGCACCATGTGTACCAGATGTCAAAGAAAAACTTTTTTTGAAGAGCTAAGGGGTCAGCAATTCTAAACTTCCTCTTAAATTTGGACCAAAAAAATAGTTCATTACCTTACCAACAATGATTCTTCCCCCCACTTTTGTCTTCTTTGCTTTCCACCATATTAAAATCCCCAACAAAAATCCAATGAGCTTTAGACAAGCCACTAGATAGCCATTCCCATAAGGTTGCATGCTCCCTATAATCTTTAGAGGCATGGATATTACATATACCAATTGAGGTACCATTGTGATGAAGAATAACCCATAGGGCTTTGTGATAGGGGGAGGAGCCATTTGAGATAATCTTATCAACCCATTATGGGCCAACTAAAATAGCAGTGCCACCTTTTCCTCTGGGGTGATTACAGTAGAACCCTATAGAATGGTCCCAGATAAATTTTAGAATGGTATAAGCTTGAAACCCCACAATATTAATTTCTTGAAGGAAAATAAAATATTTAAGCTTAAGGCTATTGCACCATTTCCTAACCATATATTTCCTATCGAGCATATCTAGACCTCTCACATTCTATCTATGTATATGTATCATTTGGATTGTTGGGGTTTGGATTTATTGTACAATATATTAAAATAACTAGGAATACCTTTTCCATATTTCTTACTGTCATTAGAAAGAGACTATCTCTCAATTATCTTCCTCTTTTTCTTAGAGTTTTTATTAATGACTTCAGTAAGGGCCTCCTCATTTATTAGGCCAGTTGTGATATCATTGTTCTTTTGGACAACAACTAATCTAGAGGTCTTAGTTAGATCCTTATCTTTATTTAGGGGCTCAACTGAAATCCTCCTCATATTCTCAGCTCTTTCATTAATGGAATTAATAGCCAATTGTTGAGCATTAAGATTGGGTGGGAGTAAATTTTTATTATTAACCTCTGCATTAACAATTACAGAACTAGAACTGGATTTTGGTTGACAATCGACTAGGGCATTGGAAGTGCCAAAGCCTAAGGCTAGCATCACTTCAAAATATTCTTCAAACAAAGAGTTGTTCAAACTGACAAATTAACTATTATCAATAGTCTCTGCTTATGTTTCCTTAGGTAGGGTTTCATCGGGATCCGTGAGATAATCCTTATTAGCATGAACATTGTATCATCCTTAAAAGGATGATTATTATTAGAATCTCCCTCTTTAGACTGGTCTAGCTTACCACCACCCTTAGAATTAGATTCAACCTTACTATCAAATTTAGGGTTCTATAAATTATTAAGTGTCGGGCACTCTTTTTTTGTGTGGCCATTCCTTTTGCAATGAAAACATGACCCTAAATTTCCTAATAAAGAAATTTCCCTTACAAATTTTTCTTCTTCTAATTCCATAGATATAAAATCAGGGAATTCCATATCTGGCACCAGGGAAAGCAATATCCTAGCATTCAAATGAGGTAGAGTATACCTAGCATCCTCAATCTATAGAACTAAACCAAGGGGCTATACAATTTGTACAATAAAAGGCCAAAATTATGGTTGAAGGTTCTAAATTTCAATCCAATGTGGGGAGGAATGAGCAACAACTTGCTTGAGATTACCTTTAGCTGACTATTACAAAGCCCTAAACAAAGATCGACCCACATTCCAGTAATTCTTTTTAAAGACTCTATCCTACATTTCATGTGATTTTAAAAATACCACAAATAGCCCTTTTTGAATCATTCTACAGAAACTTACTTGAATCCCTAATTTCCTTCCCCAAATGCTAGTAACCCAATCATCAAAACATCTGCGTGAATCTTTCTCTAAGAAAAAAAAATAGCAATATCTTCCAATCACATTTGTTCTTTCCTAATGGACAAAACCATGTCTTCATTAGGAGATAGAGAGGGATTTCAAAAGTCATGAGTAGTAGGCTTACCATTTTGACATTCTCTAACGGTTCCATCATCAGTTTCTCTCCGCTCTAGTTTATCTCCATTGGCTGAGATTCCTCCAGAACTACCCTCCTTCCTATAGAAAACTCCATTAAAGGTTGCTAATGATGGACAATCCATTTTATGCAAAGGAGTATGGGGAGAGGGGCCAAAGGAATGCCCTAACTAGATCCACCTTGCAGAGATCACACGCGAAAGCAACAAACACAATAGTGAGAGAGAGAGAATGTAGAACACTTTCATATATTATCTTCAATTATTCATACATGTCAAGTTGTAAGGCCTTCCCAGTTTAGGCCAGATATTACAATTAAGCATAGAAGTCCTCCAACATGTGAAGATCTACCAACAATCTCTAATTTTCTATCTTCTATCTACTATCTTCTACCAAAACTGACCCCTAAACTCTAACCAAACAACTATATTTATACAAAGGCTACTGAAACAAGTCAGCCTTCAGATCCAGAATTAATGGAAGGAATGACTAGATCTAGGTCCACACACTTCCTAATGATGGATACTAGCATTAAATCTGTGACCAAAATTAATTGCATGAGTCGGCCTCAAAAGAACTCCAAAATAAACAACTCGGTAAGCAAGGAAACCGAGCGCTAAACAAGCATCGCCGAGCACCAGGGAAATAACTGAGTGTCATAGAGATAACTGACCAACATCGGTGAATAAAGGAAACCAAGCAACACTGAACCAACTCGGTCAAAGAAGAACCGAACAACAAAGAAAACTCCAAATATCTTTTTGGTGACATGGGATTGCCAAGGACCCGAGATGCTCCTGCATCAGACACTTAAAGTTATTTGAAATGATTCTCTGAATCATTGAACATGTATGATCTGAGCTGCATCCAACTTAGATTGTGAAATCTGTGGACTATTTTCAATCGGTCTATTCTTCCACTTTACCACATATTCCAAATTTTTTTTTTCCTCTTGTACTTCTGCCAATTCTTTGCTCCAAGATATGCTCCACTTCTTCTATCTACTTCTTAGGATATTTCATTGGTATTGTCATGTCTTCATCAGGTTCATGATACTCATAGAAATCAACAATGTTGAAAATAGGTGATATGTCCATGTCATCAGGTAACTCAATCTTATATGCATTTCCACTGTCAAATTTCCTTAGAATCTTGCAAGGTCCAAACTTCTTCATTTTCAGCTTCCCATATGTTCCAACAAGAAATCGACCTTTCTTCAAATGAACCATTACTTCATCACCAACATCAAAAGTCTTATGTCTTCTTGATCTATCAGCTCTTTCTTTATATTTATGACTACTTTTCTCCAACTTATATTTCACATCTTCATGCAATGTCTTCATGTACTCAACAAACTTTACTCCTTTAGCACTTCTCTTTCTTTCATTAATAATATCCCTCAAATCAGATATACTTCTTGGTTGTATGCCATTTACAATATCAAAGGGTGTTTTTCCAGTACTCCTATTCACTAAATTATTGTATGCAAACTCTGCTTGCACAAATATAGAATCCCAATTACTTGGTGTGTCTCCAACTAAACATTTCAAAAGATTTCCCAAACTTCTATTCACAACTTCTATTTGTCCATCGGTTTATGGGTGAAATGTAGAACTATATTTCAACTCGGTGCCAAATTTTCTCCAAAGGGTCTTCCAAAAGTATCCAACAAACTTACTGTCTCGGTCATAGATAATACTCCTCGGTAATCCATGCAATCTGACAATTTCCTTAAAGAAAAGATCTTCTATATGTACGACATATGATATATTTCTACAAGGTATAAAATGTGCCATTTTAGAAAATCTATCCACAACAACAAATATAGAATCATTACCTCTTACTGTCTTTGGTAAGCCAAGAACAAAATCCATACTAATGTCAATCCAAGGTTTCTCGGGAACAACAATTGATGTATACAATCCAATATTCTGACTTACTCCTTTTGCAACTTGACAAACTCCACAACTTCTCACAAATTTCTGAACATCTTTATACAATTGTGGCCAAAATTATTTATCCTTAAGAAAATTTAATGTTTTATCAATACCAAAATGTCCAGCCAAACCACTACTATGTTTCTCCTTTATCAAATTAGTTCTCATTGCTCCTCTCGGTATACACAACTGAATACCCTTAAACAACATACCTTTTTGAATAAAATATTCTTCCCATTTAGTACTCAATTGATCTTGAATAGGTGCTCTGCACTTTCTCCATGGCTTAGAAAAATCAAGGTCAAATTCATAAGAATCTCTCATGTCATCAAAGCCAAGAACTTCAATTTTCATCTCGGTCATCAAAGATCTCCTTCTACTCAATGCATAAGCAACTCAGTTAGTGACTCCACTCTTATGCTTTATCACAAATGTATAACTCTGCAAATACTCAACCCATTTCATATGTCTTTGATTCAATTTATTCTGACTACCCAAATACTGTAAAGCCTTATGATTGGTGTACAATACAAATTCACTTGGTATTAAGTAATGTCTCCATTTCTTCAGTGCTTGAACAATAGCATAGAATTCTTGATCATACACATAATATTTCCTTTTTGCATCATTCAACTTTTCACTAAATAAAGCAACAGGTTTACCTTCTTGACTCAACACATCTCCAATTGCACTTCCACTTGCATCACATTCCACTTGAAATACCTTATTGAAATTAAGCAATGCCAAAACTGGCAATTCAACAACCTTTTGCTTCAGAGTCTCAAAACTTTTATCAGCTCCATGTGTCCACTTGAATTCTCTTTTATCTCCTCTCATAGTCTTAGTCATAGCATTATAAATTGAACTAAAATTCCTAATGAACTTTTGGTAAAAACTTGCCAAACCATGAAATGATCTTACCTCACTAGCATTCTTAGGTTTAGGCTAATTCAAAATAGCTTCAACCTTTTTAGGATCCATTTTCAAACCATCAGCTGAAATTACAAATCCCAAATACACAATCTCCTCTTTCATGAATGAACACTTTTTCAAATTTATCAACAACTTTTCTTCTTTCAGCCTCTGCAATACTTGTTTAACATGCAACATATGTTCTTCTCTGGTCTTACTGAATATCAGAATATCATCAAGATATACAATCACAAACTTACCCAATAATTTCTTTAAAACTTCATTCATCAACCTCATAAAAGTACTTGGTGCATTGGTTAAACCAAAAGGCATAACCAACTACTCATACAAACCCTCTTTCATCTTGAAAGCAGTTTTCCATTAATCACCTTCTCTAATTTTGATATGATGATACCCACTTTTCAAATCAATTTTGGTAAAATACTTTTCTCTAGTCAAACTGTCCATTATGTCATCCATTCTCGGTATAGGAAACCTATATTTCACTGTTATCTTGTTAATTGCTTTGGAATCAGTACACATTCACCATTCTCCATTCTTCTTAGGTGCCAATACAGTAGGTACTGCACAACAACTCAAAATTTCTCTGATCAAACCTTTCTGTAACAATTCTTGAATCTGTCGGTTCAATTCCTGATTCTCGGTAGGTGTCAACCGATGAGGTGCCTTATTTGGTAAACTAGCTCCAGGGATTAGATCCATGCAATGATAAATGCTTCTCTTTGGTGGAAAACCATCATGTACATTATCAGAAATGATTTCACTATACTCGGTGAGTAATTTATCAATCTCCTCAGGAACACTATCCTCTATTTTCTTACTCGGTTTGTTAGGAATCACAAAAAAAAATACATCATTCTTTTTCAAATCCTTAACAAAATTTCTTCCTTCCATCAAGAAAACTTTCATAGATGTGCAAACATTACTAATAGGTTCTTCCATCAAAGGTAACAAGATCTGTCTTCTTCCATCAACCCAAATAGTATATTTATGCAATCTCCCATCATATATAGCATGTCTATCATATTGCCAAGGTCTACCCAACAAAATATGACAATAATCCATAGGCATGATATCACACAACACCTTATCATAGTACTTTCCAATTTTCAAATTCACATAACATTGTTCACTTACCAAGAGTGTATGCTCATCTTTGATCCATGAAATCTAATAGGGCTTTGGATGTTCCAACCTTTTCAACTGTAACTTTGTGACCATTTCCTCAGATGCCATATTCTCCGAGCTACCATTGTCAATAATTACCTTCCAAAATTTGTTAGAAACCCTACATCTGGTCTTGAACAAGCTTTTCCTTACTGTATCTTCCTTATTACTTTCACTCCAAAGTGCTCTCCTCACCATCAAGTTATTTTCCTTCTCACGTTCATTTGGTAACTCTTCTTGCACCAAAGCATTTCTACTACTACCAACCTTCTTACTTGCATGTGTACACTCAAATGATCTATGTCCTTCTTCTCCACAATTGTAACAAGTTCCTCAAAAACCACCTCAGTATTTATTGCCTTTGCCTCTAGATGAACTTTCACCTTTCCACTCGGTCTTGCCTTTATCTAGATTTGTCTTTTCAGGTTCAAATCTACTATTTTTACCATAAGATCTACCTCTTCCTATAGGGAATCTACCACCTTTACCTCTTTGTCTTTGCTCATGTCTTTTGTTTAATTTCTCCTCAGCTTTCAATGCAAATTGATAAGCTTCTTCAATGTTCTCCAATTTAACCATATTGATTTCTTCTTGGATGGAAACTCTCAAACCATTCAAGTATCTAGCAATTCTTTCCACATCATCTTCACCATGTCCAGATCTAATATCCAATCTATAGAATTCCTCAGTATATTCCTTTACCGAGCTATCTTTCTGCTTCAAACTTTGCATTCACCTAATGAGGTTAATCTAACAATTACAAGGTAAGAACTTTTCTTTTAGTTTATTCACCATCTTATTCCATACCTTGATTTTTTCTTTTCTTTTCTTCTTTCTGTCCAACTGCAGATGTTCCCACCATAAGGATGCATGACTTTTCAATTTCGTGCTTGCAATTTTTAGTTTCTTGTCTTCAAGTACATTTTTATACTCAAAGTACTTCTCCATCTTGGTGATCCAGTCCACCAATTCATCAGAATCTAATTTTCCACTATACTCAGGAGGATTAAAGTGTGGTGTAGACTTCAAACTTGTCAAAGCCTTCAAGAATCTTTCTTCACCTTGATCCATCATAGGTGTAGGTTCTACATCACCTTGTTCCACCTGAACTTCATCATCACTAACATCTTCAAGATGTCTTCCTCTTCTCTTGGCTATTTCAACAACTTCTAACCTAGCAACAAGTTGTCTCAACATGTCTGCCAATCCTAGATCCACATTTTTCCTCCCACGAACCATCTTGAAACCCTCTGCAATTGTAGGTCAGATCACAATCTGCTACCCCACAACAAATCAACTAGGGTTTGACAAGAAGGAACCCTCAAACCTAGAATCGCAAACCTAGATCCAGATCTCACCTCGCTCTGATACCACTTGATGAAAAGGAGGATGGGGAGAGGGGCCAAAGGCACACCCTAACCAGATCCACCTTGTAGAGATCACACGCAGAAGAAACAAACACAACCGTGAGAGAGAGAATGTAGAATACTTTCATATATTATCTTCAATTGATTCATACATGTCGGGCTATAAGGCCTTCCCAGTTTAGGCCAAATATTACAATTAAGCACAAAAGTCCTCAAACATGCGAGGATATGCCAACAATCTCTAATTTTCTATCTTCTATCTTCTACCAAAATTGACCCCTAAATTCTAACCAAACAACTATATTTATACAAGAGGCTACCCAAACAAGTCGGCCTTTAGATCCACAATTAACAAAAGGAACAACCAGATCTAGGTCCACATGCTTCCCAATTATGGATACCAACATTAAATTCATGACCAAAATTAACTACAAGAGTTGGCCTCAAAAGAACTCCAAAATAAACAACTCGGTAAGCAAGGAAACCGAGCGCCAGACAAGCATCACCAAGCGCTAGGGAAATAACCAAGTGCCAGAGAGATAACCGACCAACACCAGTGAACAAAGGAAACTGAGCAACACCGAATCAACTTGGTCAAAGAAGGAACCAAACAATAAAGAAAACTCCAAACATCTTTTTGGTGACACGGGATTGCTAAGGAACCGAGATGCTCTGACATCACCATTCTAGATTGTTTGGACAACACTGCCTTATATGAAGGCCTAACACCTCCTTTATCATTTCTGGGTGGTGCCTTAACACAGTCATCTTGGAAATCATTCTTCGAACCAATATTATCAATATCCATCCCGAACTCAAGATCGTCATCATTCTGCAACACTCCCAACTCACACATGAGTGAACCAAGCTGGGAGTCGAGGGGACTCAGCTCTGACAACATATTATTAGAAACCCTAAACCGACACGAAAAGTACAAAATGAAATCCAAAACAAAGGATTAACAAAAAGTGATAACCCTAGACACCTAATACCACACAAAAACCAAGCAAAGGTTTAAAGGCCACGAAGATGAAGGAAAAGGAGCCATGGGGTCTGCATAGTGTATGACCGTAGATGATGAATACCATAAACTATGAATTTATTGTTGACTAGCTGAAATATAACCAAACTAGCTACATGTCTGCCATACTGAGTTGCAATCACAAAATTGTGTTCACCTATTGCAAATACACTTATCCCTTTAATTGCTTTGTACTACAAGTCAATTTCCTTTATCAGTTCCAATATCTGACTTCACTCTACTCACTGATTTGTACTTAGTCAATTTTATGGTTTATCGGTCTTACTCTCTATTTACTAGTTGAATCAACCTACTCACCGATTTGACTAACATTGTGTACTTTGCAATATTCTTTGTGCTTGTTCATCTTATGACATCAAATAACCATGATTCACTATCTATCTGATTGCTTCATCTGATTAACTATTTGTTTCTCAAAGTACTCAACCAAGTGCTCAATTGGTTAACTACTTGATTTCCATCTGTACACACGTAAAATTGGACAAGTGATTTCAAAATGCAATAAATCAATAAATGACTCAAAAATCAATAAAATGCATTAAAGGGATTAAATCAAGTAAAAATGGACATAATTAAATAAAGTTGAGCATAATCAATTAAAGCAAAGGAAAAATTAAATAATGAGGTTAAATAATTAAATTGAAGCTTAAAAGGGCCAAAAACACTATATAATTGATTTTAATCAATTAATTGTATAGTTGTTTTAATCAAAAATCAAAATGAACCTATTACCCTTCCATGGCTAAATTTAATTAATTAATTGAATTAAATATTCCTAATTTCTTTCAACAAAGTGATTGACCAATAAGAATTGAGGACAAAAAGACATAAATCACTCAAACATTTAAATTGTCCAAAGATTTGAAACCATTTAAAGGCTTGTCCCCTCATTTGTCCCCCCATTAATGGACAATGCAAAGTTTTTGACTCAACCAAGGGATAACCATGATTACTTCACTCCACCCCCTACCCTTGGACATTTACTATAAATATGGAGCATTTTGGAGAGCATTTCCATCTTGGAAATTCATTTGCATAGCATTGTTACTATAGGCAATTGAGATCATTTCCAAGAGCAATTTGAGCATTCTTGAGCATTTAGTATCATAATTTCATCATTCTTGAGCTAGAATCATCATAGAAGCATAGCATAAGCATAGTAGTAGCATCATTTCTCATTTTAGAGGTGTCACTAGTGAAGATTGTAGCTGAGAGCTTCACTTGCCACTTTTTTCTAAAGATCCATGGGATAATATAGATTATAGTTTCATTTTAAAGTAGATTTGCATTGTATTTAGTTTAAATTGATGCTATTAGATCTTAATTCCATGAAGGTGTTAAACTTACACACATAAATTGTGCCCACTGTGGGGCACTAAGCCTCACTTCATCATTTTCATCTCCATTTGCATGCTTGGATATTCTATTTTCTGTGAATTGCTTGCAAGAAACTGGAAAAGTCATGCTTATAGGAGGTTAAATCACACCTACAGTCCGTTCTCTATCGCCTAAGAGCTCTGTATTAATGCCTAATAGCTGGAGATCTGTGCTTTCAATGACAAAGCCTTCAACCTTTATGGCTCATAGTCAAGCCTGTGACTCAGGGAGTATCATCTACATTTTATTCTCTGTCGCTTTAGATTATGCTTTGCTTCGCACTTTAAAGTTATAATCACGCTTGGAATAGAAAAATTATCACTTATTGTTGTTAAAGTGACACTTAGCATTAATCTTTTTGCGCAATTTTAAGTTCTGCTTAGGCCTCTGAATAAACTATTCACGCTTGAGTAACTTTGAATATCGCTTGAGCCGCTGTAAAGTGACGCTCGCTATCCTCAAAGTTATGCCTATCAGTAGTTTAGTCACGCCTATTAGCTGGACGATGTCGCTTGAGACCTGCTGTCTATATTTGCAGTTAATTTGATCAAATTACTTGGCTAACTCTCTATTTTTATGATCTGACAGTATATGAGTAGTCACAGAAAAGCGCAGAGACCTGAGAGAAGATTCAACAAAGAGGAAAAAGCTTTAAGAAAGAGGATCAAGAAGGAGAATTTTGAGCACATAAAGGTTGTTCTTGAGAGCACACAAGAGGAAGAAAATAAGGTATTTCAAAATTACCTTAAAACCATTGAAGCCTATAAAATAAATTTTATTTCGTTAAATTAGATCTTTAGTCCATAATTCAAATTCTTGTTTGAAAGATTTGTAATTAGAAGGCTTAAAATTCATTACATAAAATGCATGCTTTGTAAATTCAATTTTGGTTTCCCCTCACTTTGCTTGGTTGTGTTGGACTAATTTGTTGGAGGAGGGAGTGGGAACAATTGCCACTAGGTGAGTGGAAATAAGATGAAAACCAATGATTCAAAAATGCCCCTAGCCTTTTGCTAGCTACAAGGAAAGGTATTTTACACGATCAAGCTTGTATTCCCTTAAATTGTGGCATTTCATTTGAATCTAGCTTTAATAAGGAGGGAATTTAACCAAACATTTCAATTTTAAGAACCTCCTTGTCAAGAGGTTGAGAAAGAACAATTAATTGCTTGAAGTGTTTGGGAACAAAAGGGAAAGTTAGGGATATGCTCTTCACCTTTTAGGTGAACCAAATTCCCAAACACTTAACCTTAATTCCATTTCATTACTTTCCATGAACATGTTATTTAAAATAGAGATTTAGTGGGCTCGCCTCCAGAGTTTTCCTTAACAAGGCCGGTGAGAGGGACAGCCCAAAGTGGGATACACTCGCTTTTGCCATGGGAATCTGACCCACTCTAAAATGAAATGCATGTATCCTTAATGGGGTGCATGACAAACGGATTTTGATTTTTCAACCTTCCTCTAGTAGTCTTAATGGATTGCGCAAAATTATACTTCGGTGCGTGTGGGAAGCCTCCTTGGAGGATTGAGAGATTGAAGTCTATTTGAACGGAATATTTATTAAAACTTGGTAAAATAGCAAAGCCACCTTGTAGAGCCATGTTTACAAGCCAAAATTGACTTTAGGTAGGCTATTTGGAATTCTTTATTGTGATATACTTGTGAAAAACATCAGAGAACATACACATTAGAATGTTTTTAGGGACATGATGACAAAGTGATGTGTGTGTTGCGCTTGTTTTTCTATTTTCAAACACATAAATTTCCAAAGACTAATCTTACACATTTTAAAAATTCAAAATCTTATACCCTGGTCAGAGAAGTGTCGCCTGTGCACGAAACACATTCGCCTATCAGAGGTTTAGTCATGCTTGTGACTTGTTTAAACACACATAGACATACTGAAGTCATGCTTAGAAAAATTTCAAACACGCCTAGAAAAACTGGAAACCCGCCTGGCATTAACAAAGTCTCGCCTGTTAACCTACAGTGTATCGCTTAACAAGAAACCAGTGCACGCCTAAAGAAGTCTCAGCCACACCTATCCTCGGTTTAGTGATGCCCAAAAACCTAAAAGGGAAAATAGAGAGTACTTGTAGGATAAATCAAAAAATTTTAAGAACATATTTGAGTACCCTTTTCTGTGTTCTTACTGCTTGGGCTTTCAGTTTGGTCAAAAATCTTGTTCTACATATTTTTCAAAATTTTGCAAAGGATTAGACCCCGAGTAGTCTTGACTTTTATCCAAGGTTCATGCCGGCTTTCACTAGATCTTATTACATCAAGAAAACCTTGCAAGAGGATGGAACTTATTTGAGGCAAGAGCTCCCTTACCCAGGAGATGAGTCTACTACTCCTAGAATACCCCAAAAATCACCCGAACAAGAAGTAGAAGACAACACGATGTATTATGGTGGTTTGGGTGGTAAAAATAATAGTGGTATTGATCTCACTAACCAAGGTGATGCTAATAATGGGGGCATTGACATAAATAACCAAGGCAATACCAATAATGGAGGAGCAGATCAAAATGCTCAAGGTATAGACAACACTCACACTAGAACTAACACCGAAGCAACGCTAGAAGATGCCACAGATAAAAAAGTTAGTGAGGCTATCCAATGTCCTTATTTCTGAAAGCTCATGGAAAAGGCAATGGACAGAGATAGAGAAAAACACTTCATGGACTTAGCACAAAAAGGTCTCAAGCTGCCCCGTGACTACGATGTCAACCAACTCAAAGCACCGAAAGTTGAGGAAAGTACCTTAGACATCATGAACAAGCAATTCAAGATGTTTCAAATGCAAATGGACAACATTAAGCAAAGTGGGGCTCCTAAGCCTTTCTCCATAGAAGCATTGTGTCCATTTCCATTTGATAAAAGCTTGGTTATGGTGCCATTCCCAATCAATGTTGTGTTCCCCAAGTATGACAAGTATGAAGGAACGACAGATCGCCAAGATCACTTATGGGAGTTTTGTGCATTAAGCTTAGAGTTCATGCATGATACAACATATTTAATGAGATTATTTATGTGGATCTTAGGATGTTAGGAATAAGGTGTCTCAACCTTGGATAATTCCTATTCTTATTATTTGTTTTGTAAAATGTTTTTCTTGCAAATAATGTAATTAAGTGTGAGTGTACATGTCTAGTTGGCATGTTGATGTGTCACTCCACTTGATGTGTTGGCATCTTGAATTATGTGTAAGGAGATCATGGTTGAAATAGTTATGATAGATTCCTATGACATGTAAGAGCTATATCTGGAAGATTCAATGACGGGTGAAGACATGTGGCAATTGATAGAATTGAGTATTGTACACTCTTCCCCAATCATGGGGAAAATTTTTGGGTTCCTATTTTCTCAGAGAATGGTAAAACCCTAATACGGCTATCTTTGGAGGTTTCCCTAAAAGAGGAAGCGCATGATATAAGCATTTTTAGGGTTACGAAGATAGGAGAAGTAAGTGTATTGTTGGAACATTTTATGCTGTCGTGATTTGTCTTCAAGGGTTAGGGAAAATCTTCTAAAAGAACTTGCATTGCAAGTGTATTATAAACTGTAATAGTTTTGATTAATACACTGTGTAGGTTTTAGAGTGCTGGGGTTTTTACCGAAAGGTTTCCCCAAGGTAAATCATTGTGTCATTCCCTATTTTTTGTATGCATGGTATATGGTTGCAATATCATTGTTAAAGTAATTAATGAATCTGAAATTGTAAGGATTTAAAAGAATTTGCACAATACTTTCCTTTTGAGATTAGTGTAGGAAGTTGTTTCCACACCTGAGTTTCCTTACATAGGAGGCATGGCTATGGAGTGGTTTTCTAAGTTACCCTCTGGCATTAAGACCTTCAAAGAGCTAGCTTCAAAATTTGTGGCCCATTACTCATATAATATTAAACATGAGGTCACAATGATAACATTATGCAACACTAAACAAAAGGATGGAGAGGCATTCCTCACTTTTCTACAAAGGTGGAGGACAGTTTTTGCAAGATATCCTAGAAGTGTGCCTGAAAAAGAGAAGATGGATATCTTCATAAATAGTTTAAGCAATGAGTTGAACTACCAATTACGAATGCAATGTCCAAAGACCTTTCAAGATCTAATTGAAAATGGAGTAACAATGAAGGAAGTGCTGATCAAAAGTGGAGAACTCAAACTGTACAAAGATAACAAGAACAACTCCAACAATGGCAACAATGGCAACAATGGTAACAATGGCAATAATCAAAAGAATAATTGGTTCAATAGTAACAGCCATTATAAGAACAACAATAAGGGAATTGTGAATGATGGAGTAGTTGAATCTAGCAACTTGAAGGTGGTCCCCTTTGCTCTTACAAGGACACCTAATCAGGTGAATAATACCAATCAGCTTTCCAATGCGCCATCCAACAACAACCATACCAATAATGGAAATCAAGGAGATAATTCAAGGAGTACTAAATTTGATAAATATTTGAGGCCAACCCCTCAAAGGAACTTCACACCCTTGGGTGAACCCCTTGAAAAGGCATTAAAGACTCTCATGGCTAATAATGTCATTACTTTACCCAGTATTCAACCTTATGAGCCAAATAACAAGCCTAGTTGGTGGAGTGCCAATAGCCATTGTGAGTACCACAAAATTCGAGGGCACACAACAAATGAATGTCTGCAACTAAAGAATGTAGTGCAAGATTTAATCGATAATGGCATGATCACCATTGATGGACCTCAAAACAATGAAGATCATACAACATACAAACAACCTTTCTACAAACATGATAAAGGGGAGTCATCTAATGACAAGAAACAAAGTGCCAATAATCTTAACTTTGTGCCACCTTATGATAACATTGTGAATGCTATTATAATTAATGAACAACCACAAAAAGAGGCATCAAATGTCATTACAAGAGGGCAGAATTCTAGAATGACCCTACAAGGAGTTGCTCCTAAAGTTATTAGCACTCCACAGTCCAACATCATGGTCAAACAACCTTCCACAATAGCAAAACCTTATAGCTTGGTTGATCAGTTGCAAAGAACTCCAACGCAAATCTCTATCTTAGAATTGTTGAAGTTATCCCCGAACCATAAGGATATTTTGGAAAAAGCTCTAATAGAGACAAACGTTCCTACTAACTTAGAAGAAGAAAAGTTCCAAAATATGGTAGGTCATCTTGTGGCACCTCATTGTCTCTCATTTTTTGATCAAGATGACATGTCTATAACACATCCTCAAAATCTACCATTGCATATAGAGGTCTTAATAGAAAGGCATAGAGTCAAAAGAGCCCTCATTGATGGAGGAGCTGGCCTTAATATTTGTACATTAAGTCTTGTTAAATCCTTAGGGTTGTTTGAGTCTTGCATTGACCCTACGAAAAAAATCACTATCAAGGCTTATGATGAAGCTGAAAGGGCCTCTAAAGGCATGATTGTATTGCCCATCCAAGTGGGACCAATCAAGAAAGACACCAATTGCCAAGTATTGGACATGAAGTTAACTTATAATATTTTGTTGCAGAGACCATGGATTCACGAGATGCAAGCAGTCCCATCCACGTACCACCAATGCATCAAATTCTCGTACATGGGTGAAGAAATCATGGTTGGAGGGGACTCAAACCTGTTCCAATATTGTAATGCACTCAAACCCCTTCATGAGCTATTTAATCCACATAACCGAGAAGGAATTATTCAAAGAGCCACAATTGAAGATGTTAAAATGAAAGAACTAACATTAGATGCTGCTCAACACCCTCCTCAAGCTAGCTCAACAACATCAACTAAGGGAAAGGAAAAGATGAGGTACGAGGGTCCAATTATTAATGAGGGTTCATATCAAACTCCTAAATCAGAGATAGTGCCCTATAAACCTACTAGAGAAGAAAAAGATGAAGCTAAAAAGGAAAACTACAAGAAAATGGATAAGGTGATGGAGGCATTTGACAAACAGTGCAAAATTAGTTCAAAAGGAGTAGGAGAATACTCCGTTTCACTATTTGTCATGCCCACATCTCCAAGGACACATGGAAAACCATCAAAAGAACACTTGCCTCACAAGTACAACTCTTACTTCGTAAGAGAAAGTGATAAAGCAACATTTGACAAGGAGGAAAATGAAGTACTTCAATGGCTCTATCACGATGAAGAAGATACCTCAAACACTCCCATGGAATGAATTCAACATGTTAATATACGAACCGAGCAATATGGGAAAGGTTTTGAGATTATGCAAAAGATGGGATACAAGGGAAGAGGACCCTTAGTCCAAAGGAATAGAGGGTTAATAGAACCCATTGAACCTACTTGGAGGGCAAAACAAGAAAAATTTGGAGTAGGCTACCAATGCAAAAGCGAAAGCTCCAGCCCAATGCAAGATTTTTATCCTCAAATAAATGCCTTAGAATCTGATGGAGATAGTGATGACTCCCAGGATTATGAGTGGGATACCCTATCGGATGAATCATGTCAAGATAAGGAGGTGATTGCAATACATACTTATGCAAAAATCCCAAGGCAAGAAATTCAAATCAATGAAGAACCTAATATCCAAGATATTAACATAGGGCATGCACCTACCAATCAAGCATGGATAGAGACATTTTGGATGCCTTCGGAGGAGGGAGATTCAAATGTTAGGTTTAATCTGCTCATGGATTTTCCCACGTTGTTTCTCGTAGAAGTTGAAGACGACTCAAGTGAAGGGGATTTTGACCCTTCTTCCATGGACCATCTCAAGGAAGCGCACATCATAGATCTAAACGATACAATGTATGAACCCTCAAATGAAGTCATGTCCATAAACCCTATTTATGACATTTCACCTAACTAATCCTTACTTTTGATACATCCGGATCTCATTGATTGGGACCAAACTAAGCCAAATGACTTACTTTACTTTCCAAATGACCAAGCAATGAGCCAATACCTTAATGCAGTTGAACCCTCTTTCACCAACGAATTTGATATGGACATGATGAGAATAGTAGGGGTCCATTCTCTTAGTAAAAAAAAAAAAAAGAAAAAAAAAAAAAGAAAATGAAAAGTTTTAGTGTTGAAAACCACTATGTGGCACCACTAGAACCAAAAAAAAAAAAGATAAAAGATGTTTCCTTTGGTGAAAACCCAACTGTGGCACCAAAGGAAGAGAGATTGGATACCTTGCCCGAACACGAGGAAGAAAGGTCACCTATTCTTATAGAACCGACATAAAAGGTCAACATTGGGATAGAATTGGATCCAAAGTTTATACACTTGGCAGCATCACTTACACCTCTTGAAAGAGAGGACTTCATCAAATTTTTCCAAGAGCAACAAGTAAACTTTGCATGGTCATATGTCGACATGCCTGGATTGGATCTCGATTTCATAATGCATCACTTGAATGTTAGACCCAGGGTTAAACCCGTGAAGCAAAAGCTACAAAAAATGCACCCACATGTGGCTCTCCTAGTGAAGGCAAAATTGGAAAAATTGTTAAAGGTTGGATTCATAAGAGCAATAGCATATGCAGAATGGATCTCTAACATTATACTGGTCACAAAACATGATAAATCTATTCAGGTGTGTACAGATTTTAGAGACTTGAATCTCGCATGCCCTAAGGATGATTTCCCACTCCCTATCATAGATGCCATAGTGGATTTGACAGTAGGTCACTCCATGTACTCATTAACGGATGGTTTTAGTGGTTACAACCAGATCAAAATTGCACCCGAAGACCAAGAAAAGATAGCTTTTACTGCCCTTGGGGCACCTTTTGTTGGAACGTCATGCCCTTCAGCCTTAAAAATGCCAGAGCCACTTATCAAAGGGCCATGACAACTATCTTCCATGACATGATGCACACTTTTTTAGAGGATTATGTGGACGATATACTAGCAAAGTCCCACAAAAGAGAAGAACACTTGCAAATTTTAAAGAAGATATTCATTCGGTTGGAGCAATTCAAAGTTAGATTAAACCCAAAGAAATGTGCCTTTGGTGTCCAATCTGGCAAGCTATTAGGCTATATAGTTTCCGCTAAAAGAATTGAAGTGGACCCAGAGAAAGTACAAGCCATCATAGACATAGAGATACCTAAGAACATCAGCCAAATGAGATCCTTACAAGGCAAAATACAATCCATAAGAAGGTTTATTTCTCAATTGGCTGAAAAATGTCATTCTTTCACCAGGTTGCTACATAAGGATACTATATTCATGTGGGATGAGGAATGTGATCAAGCTTTCACATTATTGAAGACCTATTTGATAAATCCACCTATTCTCATGCCACCAATCAAGGGCAAAGCATTGCTTCTATACATATCCGCCACCAAAAGATCACTAGGAGTACTTCTAGCACAAGAAGATGAACAAGGAAAGGAAAGAGCTATCTATTATTTGAGTAGGACTTTGATCAAATATGAGCTTAATTACACATTTATGGAAAGGGCTTGCCTAGTAGTGGTGTTTGCATCTCAAAAGTTGAGACATTATATGTTGATGAATAAGGTCAAGTTAATTGCCAAAATTGACCCTCTCAAGTATTTGTTGAGTAAAACTACCCTAATGGGTAGGATAGCCAAGTGGGTTATGATATTGAGTGAATTTGACATTGAGTATGTTGATAGAAAGGCAATAAAAGGGAAAGTAATAGTAGATCATTTAGCTAAGAATCCCATAACTTCTACACAAACTATTCAAGTGGAATTTCCAGATTCTGCCATTGTCAACATAGAAGCAAAAACATGGAAGTTATTCTTTGATGGCTCTTATACTCAAGGAGGTTCTGGGGCCAGCATACTATTGGTCACTCCTCAAGGTTACACCATTCCAAAGTCCTACAAGCTTATGTTTCCATGCACAAATAATATAATGGAATATGAGGCACTAGTCATAGGCATCAAAATGGCCTTAGAATGGAACATAACAGAGCTACAAATTTATGGAGATTCTCAACTCATCATCAATCAAGTCAACAATGAATATAACACCAAAGATGAAAATTTGATGCCTTATAAGACTATGATTGATGGATGGAAGAAATATTTTGCCTTGATCACTTTTGAGTAGATTCCTAGAAAGAAAAATAGAGCAGCTGGTGCCATGGCCACTTTGGCTTCCTTGTTACAAAAATCGGATCAAAATGAGAAGTATGGGTTCTTGGTGGAAGAGTTAGTGGAACCAGCATTCAACCTTCCCGAAACCCAAATTGTTGCCCTATTACATGGACATGACTCCCCTTGGTACGGGTTTATATACACATACCTCAAAGATCAAGTGCTACCATTAGACCAAACCCGAGCTCAAAAATGCAATTTCATCTGTCAATCAACTCGTTACCTCATCCTCTCTGAAACATTGTATCATAAGGGTTTTGATGGGACGTTACTTAGGTGTCTAGAGGAAGAAGAGTCTAAGTTAGCTTTACACGAGGTTCATGACGGCATTTGCAGGTCACACTCAAGCAATCTAAACCTAGCTAAGAAAATCCTTCGCTTAGGGTATTTCTGGAAGACATTAGAAAAGGATGCTTGCCATTTTGTGAAGATATGCAGTAAATGTCATTATCATGGCGACATGATACATGCACCGGCACATGAATTACACCCATTTGTTACACCATGGCCTTTCTACCAATGGGGGTTTGATCTAATTGGCATCATTCATCCACCTTCTTCAAATGGGCACAAACACATCATAACCACAACAGAATATTTCACTAAGTGGGTTGAAGCGGTTCCTTTGATAACGGTAATGGGTAAACAAATTTCCATGTTTATCTTAAATCACATCATTTGCCGATATGGTATTCCTCATGCCATAATAACAGATAATGGAAAAAAATTTAAAAACAAGGATGTGGATGAACTTTGTGCAACATTTCATATCACACACCATTCCTCATCAATTTATTACCCTCAGGGAAATGGGCAAGTTGAAGCCACGAATAAGAATATCTTGAAAATCTTGAAGAGATCAGTCAATAAATCGGGAAGGGATTGGCATGTGCAAATTAATCTAGCATTGTGGGCCTATAGAACTAGCATAAGAACACCTATGAGAGCCACACCATTCTCATTAGTCTATGGGGCCGAAGTAGTTCTACCATTAGAGGTTGAAATACCATCTCTATGAGTGTCATTACAAGGATTGATCACGGATGAAGACTATAGAGTCACTAGACTTCAATAATTGGAGTTACTTGAAGAACATCAAGCACAAGCTTATGAGCACTTGAAAGTGTATCAAAATAGAATCTCGAGAAACTATAATAAACATATCAAACTGAGAGTCTTTTAGGTAGGAGACTTAGTGTTGCAAGAGAACCCAAAGAATCAGGTTGAAAGAGAGAAGAAAGGCAAATGGGAAGCTAATTGGCTTGGCCCGTTCATCATAATATCTTCATTTGGCACAGGCACCTATAAGTTATTAGATTATGAAGGAGAAGAACTCCAAGAACCCATCAACAATATTCATCTCAAAAGGTTCTACACATGAGTCAGACGAAAGAGTATAAAGAGTATCAGATGAGAGAGCATCATATTTATTGTACATAGTTCAAAAGAGATTCTGAAAATACCAAAAACATTTGAAAAGCACAAAAGATCAAAAACATTCAAAAAAGATGTTGTCTTGGTGAAAACCTAGCAAATAGGCGCCTTGATGATATGAAAAAGGAAAAAAGAGAAAAAAAGAAAAATACAAAAAATTGGAAAAAGAAAAAAGTGCCTTGGTGAAAACCTAGCAAATAGGCACCTTGGTAGCAAAAAAAGTAAAAATCTTTAAAAATAGAAAAAAGAGCTTGATCCATCCAAAGGGTGAAAACTTGGTAAACAAGCACCTTTTGTTCCCTTAAGTTTGTCTTTCCTAGTCACATATGTCCATATTGCATTTCCACCATCTCATTTGTACAACCACCATTGCATCCGTCATTTGTACATAGTCATAATAAAGTCGGTCAGTTGCATTGTTGCATTGTCTATCATCCCTAAGTTTGTTAACCGATCACATTTATCCTCTGGGGGCAGAAGGAGATTGCAAATTTGGTACCAAATGGATTCAATAAGTGCTACAATCAGTCACATCAAAGAGAGATTTATCCGAGTTTCGGAAGAGAGGAAAGTTTATTGAGTCTAAGTATTTGACCCTACAACATGATCCTTGAGCCTTCATTGACTTTATTATTCAAGATTAAAAATGGACAAAAACACCTTAAAGATCATAATACTTGGAAATACTTGTTGGAAAATCCTAGAACATGGCAAAACATTCAAAGCTTTCTTTCTTGGCAAAATAATGAAACATGGTAAAACACTTGAAATTTTCTTGTTGATAAATCTTGATGACATTGACTTTTCATCATATCTTTTGAGCTATTCAATGATGTTTCGACTAGATTAGCCATGATAAAGATATGATATTTTTCTTGCCTTTGAGTGATTGTTTGGAGGAAGATTCATCAACTTATGAGAGTTTGTCTAATGACATGGTCATCAAAGAACCATCGAGGACTATCTCATAAGAGGGCGAGTTGACCTTTGCTTGTTTACACAAACGGATCCCTTGGTTATTTAGATTTTCTATATCTTAATACCAAAAATCCACTTGCAACATTGAATTCATTGACACCGGTATTCAAACTCCCATAATTTGGTCATCCAACTAGTGAGGGTTGTACTTGGTTCAAAAAGGAGGTTACCAAAATGTGATAAAAGCGGTATTCATATCATCATGATGTGGTCAGTGGTGATTGGACTAACCTTTCTGGTCCCAAAAAATGCTCAATGATGAAAATTTATCCTCATGGCATTTATTGGCTAAAAGCTGGTGACACTTAGGATGCATTATCATGTTAGATTAATTGCATGGCATTATCATGTTTAGATTAATTGCATCGCATTATCATGGAAAGTTAATTGCATTTATTTATGGTAAATTTCCAAGGACAAAGGGGGGGCACATCAATAAAACTTAAGTTGTTTCAAACATCGAAGAAATGGGGGGAGATTACAAATTCAAACATTCATTATAATCCTTGATTTTAAAAACAATGCAAGTGAGATTATCTTTGCATTCATGTATAGCATTAAATCATTATTCATTACTCATATATGAAAAGAAACGAAAAGAAATCATGTTCCATACATCGTGCATTCATATAAAATAAGAGTTAGCATTGCATACAACTAAATACTTGAAAAATAAAAAACATAGGAACATACATATGCATTTCCATCAAACATTTTGCATCCATACATTGACAAAATAGAAAAGCATATCATCAAAATCCATACATCATTGCACTCATGTATCTATATCATAAAATAAGATAACTACATCCATAGCATAAATCATAAATGCATAACACATCATATAGCTGCATAAAAGATAATCTCATAAATCAACTCATCAAGACGATCCAAGGAGTATATCATCATATATCATCAAAAGAGTGTTCATCATATGATCATCAAATCAAGTATATCAAGGTACAATATCTCATCAAAAAGGGGTACATCAAATGTGTCGATCAGTCAAATAACATGAACTATGGAACATAGGACATCAATGATAGATGAATCTGTTAGTCAACAATCATGATCCTGTGGCACCTGGATCTCTACCATTTGGTGGAGGAGGAGGAACCTAAGAAGTACCCACTCCATCCTGTCTCGGAACAACCATGGATGATACAAACTATTGTAATAAAGAGGCAACCTGATCCAACTGACCTACAACAATGGACATATCTGTCCTCAATACCTGCATATCTCACGATAATCCATCAATACGATCACCCTGTGCACCCTATGGTTGTGGAGCTGGGGGAGGCATTTGTGGAGCACCATCATCCTGTTGTGCCTGATCTTGCTGAGCTACATCATCATCATGATGAGCCAAGGCTACTCTCTGTAACTGTACCAAGGGATCCAATCCCCTAAGAATCTGCCTAGCTGCATCAACCTATGCCTATCTCTAAGCTCTCTAATGTCTATGATCTCTATCATGTCTATCTGCTCTAGGCTTCCTATCAACTACATCATCTTGCACTCTAGCTGATCTATCTCTAGCATCTCCATGATCATGACCCTGTCTCATCTGTCCTCTACCTGTTGCAACCTGAGGATGTCTACGTCCTCATCCTCTCTGATGTCTATCATCCCTATCACCATCACGACGTCCAGGAGTAGGTTTAGTTGGATCAGTGAAATGAGGAAACCTGTTGCGAGCCCACCAATCTGCATACTTGTGGGACATCCCTACATTTGCAATACCTGTCAGCATCTCCCATCTACAAATAGTCATACCCGTAATCTGATCTAATGCAAACTGATAATCAATGCATGGACCCCATAAAGAGATCTTTGCCTGTACTCAAGCATATAGTGCATTTCCCTGAGGCATATCCTGTGTTCGACCATACTGTCTCAAAACTCTATCGAAGCAGAAGTGCTCAATAGTAGTGGTAGTATGCCCAATCATATAGCGAGGGGTGAACATGTATGGTAACTCATCCTCATCCTCTCTCCATCTATCACAACTGAGGTAAGGATGCCATGTAACCTGATCGAGATCATCAATCTGACATCTCCAGTAATCCAAGTGACCCAAGTGGTGTTGAATCACCATCACAGTGTAAAGGAAAGCATAAGGAAATCCCCGATGTTGAACCCTATCAGAAATGGGCCTAGTAATGGGAAGATACTCCTATATCCACAACTGAAGAACAATGGCACCCATTGATAATGATGCACTACCTTGATACACCACCTCGTGTAAATCATGATACAACTGCGCTAAAACACAGGAACCCCAATCAAACCATCAAGGATGAGCAAGTAAATCCTCCATGATCCTACCCCAACCGACTGAAAAACCACGATCTCACAGGTTGGGAAGTAGTAAACCACCAATCACTACACCCAAAATTGTTGGTAATGTTGGAAAATATGCAAATTGATGCCATGTAATAGTATTCCCATCTCCTATAGTGTTGTCCTCGAATACTCATCGACAGATAGAAGAATCATAGATAGAATCATAATATACCACCTCTCCTTTGCATGGGATCCGAAGTAATCTATACACGTCCTCGGGCGTAATAGTCATCTCTCCATACGACAAGTGGAATGTGTTGTGGTCGGAGTGCCATCACTCTGCCACTGCAGTCAGTAACCCATGGTTTAGCTGAAACTGTGGGAGGTTAAGCAAAAATATCAATCCACATTGCTCGATAACACAGAACTTAGCTGTTGTGAGTGCCTGACTCAAGTTAATAACCCAAGATGCAACTGATCGAACATATAAGGCAGGGCAGTGATCCTGTTGGCAAAGTAAAAGGAATCATATCAGTACATTGTATAAAGGAATTATCTCAAGTCAATCTTCTCAAAAGTCTCAAGTCATCACACCAAGTACCATCATTCATTTCTCTGTATCCTGAGAATGAACTAAGCAGTATCAAAATCATATCAGTTTTCACACTAATTGATTTATTGTATTAATCACTATCCTATATGGGATTGACAAATCATATCCCGAGGTACCACTATCCAGATATCCTAAACCAATTGTTTTGTTGACAATAACATACCTACA
Organism: Chamaecyparis obtusa; assembly: GCA_027943335.1. NCBI lineage: Eukaryota > Viridiplantae > Streptophyta > Pinopsida > Cupressales > Cupressaceae > Chamaecyparis > Chamaecyparis obtusa. The sequence goes on from BSBK01003000.1 coordinate 120,333, forward strand.
CTTATCATCTGAATCTATCATCAAGAGTTATCAAAATTTTCATCAGACGCAATCAAGTACACGTGTGAAAAGTACAATTTTTTTCCAAATAGTTAGTAGGTGTGATTTTTATCATGTCAGGCGACATTTAACCTCAGGCGATAGTGAACACATGTCAAGCGATATTATTCTGGAGTCAAGTGACAGTTTTCCTGCTAAGCGATAGTGAATTAGGCTACGCGACAGTGAATGCTAGCCTAGGTGACAGTAAATTTGTTAGGGTTATTATAAGCGACAACCTATCGAAAAAGGGGCAGTTTAACCTAGCTCTAGGTGAGAGTTGTTCTAGTGCTAGGCGAGAGAAAAAGATTCCTAAGCGAGGATAAAATAAATGGATGCGGGAGTAAAAACCATGGATGCGACAGTAAAATACCCTAAGCGACATTAAAATTATTCCTAGGTGAGAGTTCTTAAATTCGAGGCAATGACGAAACATGAAATTGCAATAAATGATCATAAATGCACCATAAATGCACAATCAAGGTTTATAACAACTTATCGGAGGTCCATACTCAGGCGGCCTCGCATATCTCCGGCACCTCTTGAATCTATGCTCCCGAATCGGCACAACCATCTCGAAAATCACTAGAGGATCAGAGCAAAATCACCAAGATGAATAGTAAAAATGAATGGTAAAACAAGGTTTCTCAACCTATTTAAGGTATTTTGACCTAATTTTGGAGGTGAAACTAGCTGTTGACTTATCTTAACTACTCAAACCAAACCGGGGCATAATCATACATCATGACATCTCATCAACAGTCAGAAATGAAAACATATTTGATAAATCAAACATCAAATCAATCTTTTTCAAGTCAAGAAATTAATATGTTTTAATTTTTGAGGGGGCATCAGGGTATCAAATTGAAGTAGCAATCAAACATCATAAAATCAGTGGGGCATCATAAATTTTTTTGTATCATCAGAGACATCAATCATATCATATCATATCAGAGGCAACAATCAATCAATATCAATCACATCAAGAATTAGCAATTAGGACTTAAAGGATCTTTGAATCAATGTTCTTCGTACATCAATTCAAAGAGGGGCATTTGTAGACACGTAAAATTGGACAAGTGATTTCAAAATGTAATAAATCAATAAATGACTCAAAAATCAATAAAATGCATTAAAGGGATTAAATCAAGTAAAAATGGACATAATTAAATAAAGTTGAGCAAAATCAATTAAAGCAAAGGAAAAATTAAATAATGAGGTTAAATAATTAAATTGAAGCTTAAAAGGGCCAAAAACACTATATAATTGATTTTAATCAATTAATTGTATAGTTGTTTTAATCAAAAATCAAAATGAACCTATTACCCTTCCATAGCTAAATTTAATTAATTAATTGAATTAAATATTCCTAATTTCTTTCAACAAAGTGATTGACCAATAAGAATTGAGGACAAAAAGACAAATCACTCAAACATTTAAATTGTCCAAAGATTTGAAACCATTTAAAGGCTTGTCCCCTCATTTGTCCCCCCATTTATGGACAATGCAAAGTTTTTGACTCAACCAAGGGATAACCATGATTACTTCACTCCACCCCCTACCCGTGGACATTTACTATGAATATGGAGCATTTTGGAGAGCATTTCCATCTTGGAATTTCATTTGCATAGCATTGTTACTATAGGCAATTGAGATCATTTCCAAGAGCAATTTGAGCATTCTTGAGCATTTAGTATCACAATTTCATCATTCTTGAGCTAGAATCATCATAGAAGCATAGCATAAGCATAATAGCAACATAATTTCTCATTTTAGAGGTGTCACTAGTGAGGATTGTAGCTGAGAGCTTCACTTACCACTTCTTTTTAGAGATCCATGGGATAATATAGATCATAATTTCAATTTTAATTAAATTTGCATTGTGTTTGATTAAATTGATGTTAGTAGATCTTAATTTCATTTAGGTGAGTAACTTCATCACACACCATTAATGAAAACCGACATCAAATATGCACTAAGTGTTCACACCGACTTCTCCTTACATCATCTACAATGGCAACAATGATTTCTTTGTCCATTAATCATTTTTGACATCATCTGTTGCCATCAATGATAAAGAGGGAGATTATTGGATTATCATGCTTATATATGTTGACATTGATGTTTTGTCATTGATGTCAACATATTTCTTTATTTATGTCAATGTTCTGAGTATGTTTAGTGAGAAAATTGGTTTGGTATGGCTACTGTATTGAATATCAGATGGTGTGAATGTATAGATGGTTTCAAGGATGTCTATAGTTGAATTATGGCAGTTTATAGAGGTTTACATGGTGATTTGAGTGAGTTATGGATGTTTGATCAGAGACTAGTATTTTGGATCTTTAGGAAGAGATAGTGTTTCAATATTTGGTTTGGTGTGGTTTGGTTATGCAATAGTTCTTGTTGCTAACTTGGTGGTGATTTTAGGACATGTATGTGTGTCCTCAACTCTAGTGGTTCATGATTTGGATGCTGGAAAGCTATTTTATCAAGTGACAATGGTTATTGATTGGTGTTCTTGTTGAACAGTGCAGAGATAATGAATTGTGAGACAAAGTTGTTTTGGTTGTTGCTATAGAATTTCATGTTGCTTGCTGATATTTCTAGATCATGTTGTTGGATAGCACTGAGTTATGTGACTGGATTTGGTGATTTTCATGTGGCATGCTGGTGTTCTTATTGTTCTTGGCCAACATGATGGTGTAGTGTGTTGTGATTAATCGAGGCATGATTTATGGATCTAAAGCATGTTCAAGGATGAAGATTTGGATCCGTACTATGTCTTTGTCGACATGTTTTGGATCACATTGATGATTGTATTGTATTTGAGTAAATATTTATAATTGAGGTGTTAAGGTTGAGCCAACCTTGTTTATTTCCACAAGGTTAATAAATTGTATAAATGTAATGATGTAATATCCCTTTGAGGAGGCGATCGTGTGCATGTATGAGATATTGTGTGAAGAGGTATGAGTGGAATTTGTAATTGAGGCAGAGATCTGATGTATTATGTACTTCATTGGAACCGTATCAGCATGTTGATGATGTTGTTAATCTGTTCGTGATTAGTAGATTATTGTCCATAGTGGATTTTTGTTCATCTACTTATTATAAGGAAATGAGCCTTCCTTTGGGTTGTACCCCTTGTGTTATTTTAGCAGTGAGCTCTAGGTAGAGTGCCTAAATGCATGTGCATTCCCCTTGTAATACTCCTAACAGGGTGTAGTGATTTTAACATAGTACATCATCTTGTGGGTTTGATCCCCACCATGGTTTTTCCCCTAACAAGGATTCCACATCAAAAAATCTTGGTGTTATGTGATGGTTATTATGTTGTGATCTTTGTTTTAATGTTCATCATTCAGATATGAGATTTAGAGTTTAAGATTTGATTGAGGTTTTAAGTTCTAGGACACAAATGATTCACCCCCCTCTCAGTTGTGTGTGTTTCCTTGTTTCTAACAGGAAATGCATAAGATAAAAATAATAGATGACCTATTAAGGAAGTCACTGAAAATTTGATAAAAATAGACTAATACAAACCAATAATGAGCTAAAATTTGCATAAATAAAAATTAGAAATCAAATCTAACCTACAATAGAAATTTGAGCTCAAAATGGTTGGGACACATTGAGGTTGGCAACGTGTCCTAGGGAAAAGTTGAGTTTGGTGACGTGTCTGTGATGTTTTCGGCTAAAACTTTTACAGATCTCGTGATTGTTCCCATTCTTACTAGATTTGATCCGATCCGATGACTCTATAACCTATTCTTGCACACAGAAAAATGAGAAAGAAGGTTGAAAAAAGAGGTTTTCCTTAGTCAAACCCCTATTTAGGAATCAACCTTGAAATGAAATGAAATAAAGGAAAGCATTCTATTATGTATCAGAGGCTAGATCTAGAAAATGAAGCATACCATACCTTGTAGATGCAAATACTTCTTTAAATGTGATCAAGTATGTTGATACAATAGCTTTGACTAAACACAAAAACCCAAAAGGAAATCATGAAAAGACAAAACCTTATGGAATAGATGTTGCAATTCATTACAATGTTGAATTGGAGAGAAGAAAGAGAAGACTTGAATGATGATGTATAGATGTGGATCTCCTTCCTTGATAGAAAACTCCTTTGCTTGGTCTCCAACGGGGAAAGAAGCTAGATCTATGGAAGATTAAAACACCTTGATTGCTTGAGAATGATGATTGTTTGAATGTTTGAATTTGATGACTCTTGAATGCCTGATTTTCTTACTTACACTTGGTATCTTGAATTCTTGATTGCTAATATTGGATAATAGATGCTTGATAATCGAACTTAGATTCAAAATGAGGAGAGATAGATGGTTTATATGTCTAACATCATTTCAAGGAGTTAAGAATTAAGTAGGCCGACAATAGGACTGAATTTCCCACCAAGACCCTAGCTTGGGCGTCTGGGACAAATTTGGGCCTCATCTACTTCGAACATGTTGCCAATGGAAACATGTCCCTAGGAGAATGAGCCCAAATTTGATCTAGGTGCCAGGAATCTAAGGTGAGTGTGGGATTTCCGATGATAGCTCATTCTAGGGTTGGAGCAGATTATGAAGGCCAAAAACAAGTATATAGGGCCTATGTGAATAAATGAATTATGGGATTGGATGAAAAGGAGAGAAACACATATGGAAATAAGGGCTAGCCTCGAGCTAAATCAAGATTGAAAGGAATGAAGGACCCATATTTGCATTTAGGTATCCTTTAAGTGCTATATGAGATCCTACCATAGAAAACACACTAAATGAGGCACAAAATGGTCCTCAAATTGAACATAAGTTAGGTGCTTGCAATTTAGGACTATACACATGCTATGTCCCCCACCCAACCCCAAACATGGTTGCTAGAGTAAGCTTATGAATTCATGCCCAATTCTAGTTCAAACTTGACATTAACTATAGTTGGACATGTCGATCAATCTATAGATAGTAGGGGCCCTAGTATTGCCCTATCCTTCATGTGGGTCCTTAAACTAAAGTCAATCAAAGGAAGACCTTGACCTAATGTGCATGATATGATTCATCACCATGATTTTGTGTAGTGTGTACTATGTATGCATGTAACACAAGCAACTTAGTTGAATGCTCTCCTCAACTGACATTAAGACATTTATGCTGATAGTGTGATCTAAACCAATTCCATTTGTTTGCAATCTTGTGTCTCATCTCATCTCAAGTCCATCAAACCATTATTCCATTCTATTTTTTCTGGCCAACCCATCACTCCAACCATCTACCCCTCTAGTTAGTTAAAATCTCAACCTTGACCTTTGTTCCACTTGTTGGGATTAAGGTGTATCAACCCTAGGATTCTCAATTATTTTATTTTATTCTTGTGCACGGTGTTTGAAAGATTCTTAGAAGGATCAAATCTTCCACTTGAATAGGCTTGGAGTAAAATAAAAGTTCTATTTTGGAAAAAGGATTTCTTATCTCATGTTGAATTTTTTGTACATGTGGAATAAATAACATTTGTATTAAATATTATTCATGCAAGAGTTACACTCAAAGGAAATTTCTAATTAAATGTTGCAGATATATTGAATGTGGACTTTTTTGAGAAATTGCTTCCTTTTGCATTGTATTCTCTATAAATACAGAGTGTTTTAGGAAAGATATCAACTGAAGCATTATTTAGAGAAGTTGTTGTGCTGCTAATTATTCTAGATTTAAGATGTCATAGTTGAAGACACTTGCAAGAGCATAGACTTTGTGTATTGTTTATAAAAGTTATTTTATGATAATTTAATTGATCTATACTTAGTGGGGATGGTTTTTTCTCAAAAGGGTTTTCCCATGTTAAATCTTCCATGTTATGTATTTTTGTTAAATCTAAAATTTATCTTACCACAAAGGGAGGGAAGGGCCCTACTATTTGTGTGTGGGGATGGGTGGAGGACATAGTCAAGCTTGGAATGAAGCTTAAAAAGAGCCTCATTGTGAAGATAATTTAAGTTTAGCACCTTGGTGGAGCACCTTAATACCCATAGGGGTAATGAGAAAACAACTATATAACTAAATTATTTTAGTGCCAGATAGGGAGAGAAGGGAATTGCCTTGTGACATAGATAGTAGGGGTGAATCCTTGTTGCACAAAGTGTCAGATAGGGAGAGAAGGACGAATATCCTATAATGAATCTTTTTGAACTATTCCATTCCCCATAGAAACCTCCTCAATTAGCCCCTTATCCACCCTATCTAGCTTAGTAGGGCATTTTGGGTTGGAATGGCCCCTTACTAATCATTTAAAATGAATCTTATCTTGCCTAGTCAGGTCACCATCTATAGTAGGGGTTGATGAAATTTAAAACTATTGATCAAGATCTTGATGATTAAGCTTAGGTGGGGTGGGGGTGGGCCCCTACTATTCTATGTAGGAGGATATAGCCATGGGGATGGGGGGAGGCAATCTAGATGGTGGGTTGATCAAACTAGGAACCCTTGATACTATTAATTAGGAACTATCCACTTGATTTAATTAAGAAATATTGATCATCTTATTACATCGTCATGCATGAAGGGTTACCAAGTGGTTGGTAATGGGGAGAGGGATAAGTACAAATTTTGATCTCAAAGCACAAATGTATTCTACTATGTTGGTCCCTTTATGGCATGGCAATTTCCTTGTGTATGGTACAACTCATTGATCAACATGAAAAAGCTATAGCAGGAGTAGGATAGGTGGGGATGATGGATGACAAGACTAGGTTTCACTCTCAATGTACCAAAATTTCTCACCTATGTGATGAGACTATTCCCAACCACTGCCATGCTATGCCCTCACCCAACCCCACACACATAAACTATTCCAACCCATAGAATTGTAGGAATATGCCCCCCATAATTAATCTATCTCCTGATAGTATACATACCCTCCCACCCTTAAATAGTTGGGTCAATAGAAGCCCTCCCGACAATAAATAAGAACCCTCTTGACAATATAATATAAGCCCTCCTACTAATATAGTAGGAGCTCTTCATATAAGAGGGGGGAGTGTATGTATATTGTCAAGAGGGATTCTGTGACTATTATGGGAGGGTATGTATATTATTGAGAGGGTTATATCTATTTCCTACATGGAGGGTTCTATATCATTGCTCCCACACACCCACCAGAATAATATGATGGTAGGGACTCCCTTTATGTCTACTATTTTAAGGATAAGGACTCTACAATAATATACCTCTCTAGGGGTAGGAGAGGGATAATGGGGAATTAGACTTGGTTTGATTTGTGCTATCAAGGAGTGGGCAAGTTGAGTCTTCACAAAGATGGTTCATACATTTGAGGCTTTGATATTCCACAAGCTAGCTAGGGGCAATATATGCCCCCCCCAACCCGACCCTATAGTCCAATCTTTGATCCAATTCCCTATCCATTTCAATGATGCACATATTACGTAATAAGATACTTGACCTTCCAAAAGAATAAATTATCCAATTATATCCCCTCAAATAATTGGTTTGAGGGGATCCACATACCCGCACATGTACAACTTTAGGAACACATAGCAACTATGCCCCCACTCATCCCCACATAGAGGATGCCCTATAGGAGGTCAACTGACAAGCAAGTCAGATATGCAAGAAGACTGTAACCAACACTTCATCAAAGCCATCCCTTGTTTGAAATCCTAGTTGGGGTTGGAACAACTATATCCACCCACCCACTCAGAGTAGGATCATAACCTCAATGAGTAGATCTATAATTTTGGCGTGCCAACAACTATATCCTCTTGCATAGAATAGTAGGGGTAATATAATGCCCCAGCCACCCCACACATAGGGAGGAATTATAAGCACACTGAGCCCTACTATTTTAAGGCAACTATAATTGGAGGGCAACATAGGGTGGGTGGAAGGATAGAATTACAAGCATGTATGAGCAATGATTTTAGCCCTCTTGATAATATAATTGTTAATTGCAAGTGCTGCATCTATCTTCAACTATAAGAGATCTTTTTAGCATCAATGTTTCAAATCACATTCCATGATCCATCATTAGGATGTAATATGAGAACATAGGAGAAGAATAATAGATCATGCTCTCTCAAACTCCTTATGCTCTCTTATTTCATCTTGATAATAGATCATGGAGTGTGATATGCAATGTTGATGCTAAAAAGATCTCACACAATTGAAACTAGAAGTAATACTTAAAAATATAATTATCTTTTATATTTTATTAACTTACAAAAAATCACATCACCATTTTCTATCCTATAATAAACTATTTAACATTCTATCATTTTCCCTCTAATTAAAAAATTAACGATGAAAATATTCTCTCATAAAATTTTTTGTGTAATAATTTTTTTTAATCATTTGACCAGTTGCTAATCTATGTTGACTTTATAGCCACCGAGATGCGGAAGAGAAGAACCAGTCTCCGAACAACCCACGTTTTCTTTTTATTTGTAATTGTTGAAAAAATATATAATTTTCTTCTCAGACACGAGGGGATTCGTTCTTTCGGCATTTCAGATACGAGGGTATTCGTTCTTTCGGCAGCAGGAAAGGAAGGAACCCTTGTTTGGTTTTACTGGAGGTACATATTATCTATCGTTTGCAAATCCTTTTTTTTTTGTATGGGAGGCGTGGGAACGCGGGGTTGGAATTTTAAATTGGAAAACGAGATGCAAATGCTATTATTTAGATTCACGTTCACTGCGACATTGATTGAGAAATTAGATATAGAATAAGATTAACCGATTTCCTTCGTGTAGAATTTCAAAATCACGCTCATCACGGACTATGTTAATCTGTTGTAGTCATTTCTACTGTGGATCTACATGAGAGGAAAAATCCTGGCTGTCGCGTGCCTGTCGGGGCAACTATGCTTAGACCTATACAAATTGTATCGAATGTTATGTTTTTGAATGCATTACTCTAGGGAAAGAACCGCAAACTACGGTTTTTAGATCTACTAAATTGATATAAAACACTAAATGCAATCAGTTTTAAATAAATAGCTGAGATTGTAGATGTAAGTGCAATTGAGAGGGTTAGGCTAGGGTTACGTGAGGGATTTTCAGAATCTATTTTGAGGGATAGGTGCCATGAAGCAAAAGACATGCTGCAGAATTTGTTGGAATCTTTATTTCAATAGTAGCAGCCCCTACTGTTTAGTTTGAATATTTAAATTTGGTTGACAAAACCTAGTAGGAGTGTGAAGTAGTAGGTAGTGTTGGGGTTCTTTCATTTTCATGAGCATACACATGGCCATCCTACTATCTTGTGCAGATCCACGATCATCCTAAATGAGTGAGAAATGCTGCATTGACCTATCACTCATGTCCTAAAGGGGTCTGAGAACTCACCTGGAGTGCAATACTCTCCAGGGATTGCTGTGAGAGATTTGTGGAAGTCCGTTTACCATTGAATTTTGCATTTTAGTTTGTACCAGATAAAGATGACCATGTCAAGGATTGCTCTTGTGTGAAAGTCTAAATCTACTTAGCCTTTGTTATTAAAACACCATCCATATTTATCAAGAACACACAATAGATACGGGAATGCACATAATATTATATATGGTGCATTTTTGGGTTGGGGTTGGTTGGTAGCAACCAAAGCCAATCAAAATTGGAAAAAATATTACAATACCCATGGAGAACAAGGGTTTGAAGTATACAAGCGATTTGAAGAACCAAGTAGTCAGTGAGGAAGTAGCTTCCTTAGATTCATCAAATTTAGCTTCCGAAGAAGAATGGATGGAGAAGGAGCATTTGGGTTCAACGGAACTGAACTTTGAAGCGATTTTTATAGTCATGTTTAGAACATTAAAAAAATTCTCTCTATGGTCCGTTTCATTGCCAATTGGAGGATTATGAGTTATTTTCATCAAATTGTAAAACTGAAGCTATAGAGATCAGCAAAAAGTTGGACAATGTGTGTGTTGGATGTAGTACAAGGCTTGCAAAAGATAGCACTTTTCATTCCAACAGAAGCAACAAAATCAACAGGTTAGTAAGCTCTATGCAGTTTGAACTTGTATCGTTTATCATTGTTGGTGTAATTAAATATTCTTAATTATACTTTACTTAAGCTTACTTAGGATAATGCATTGCATAGTATTTTGCATATGAGACACCTAGGAGTTTGCATCTTATTTGCACATAATGTAGGAGAAATTCCACTGTAGGTGGTGATAGTTGTTATCACATTCCACTTTATGTGTTGACTCCACCTGTAGTGCACTTATCACATTATCATCCTCTGCTTGTTGCACATACTTCATTGCATAATGGAGGATGATCCACCTTTGGTGGACATGTGATTCCACCTTGTGTGGGTGATAACTTATCTACTCCTTTTCATATTCTCTTGTTGCCTTGCCTATATAAGCAAGTTCATTATGTACATTTTATTAATGTCTATTAGCACTAATATCATTCTTGCGTTTTGTTGCAATTGTCTTGCCATTCTCTTGTGGAAGTAATCTTGGTCTTTTGTTTGATCTTGGGGGTGTTGTAGAGCCACCTAAAACTCTAGCATGGTTTCAGAGCTCTCAAGGTGTGAATACTTCTCAAGAGTAGTAAATTTAGCTTTATTCGATTGTGGGTACAAAACAAGGCTATTTGGACATCACCATTGCGTCCGAAGACTATTTTGGTGAATTTTGACTATAAACTTCACCCATTTTGGGTGAAAGTTAAATTTGAGGCAGTTTTTTTTTTTGCAAATTGGGCCGACTCTATCTACACAGCAATTGTACGATTTAATTAGAAAAAATATTTTTTTTGGGATTATTAACAGGTTTTATTTTTGCAAATTTTGGTTTTGTGGTTGAAAAGTTTTGGGGTTGGCACAACCCTTGTTTTTTTGTCAGTATTTAACTGTAGAGACCACAAACAGTGTAAGATGATCGGACAGTCACATCTCGGCCTCCAATCCAACATCCCAGAGTAGTAACCATTGGCGTTTCTGACTTGATTTACTGTCGGTGGAGGTTCCAATATATGCATTGCTATTCCTCCCACACCATTGATGTGGATAGTGGGGCTAATCAATTCCCATTGCGCATAAAAGCCGTTGTAGCCCCCGTAAATACAGTACCAATTTCCGATAAAGACAGGCATCGATCGTCACATTAAGGGTCACCTTTGCGGGCATCCCTACAACCAACACACTTTTTCCAATGACCACATCTCTTCCGGCAGGTAGGGCCGGTACCAAGCTGCAGAGATCTTTGAATTCGTATGAGTGTGTGTTCAAATATAAAAAGCTTGATCTCACATTGCACTGCGGATGTGGGACTAAAGTCCCTAGGTCCCGCACTTGTGCTCAAGTCCCGGTGTCTTGTGTAACACGCTACCAACACACAAAATTCTGCCACATGGTAGATCAGGAATATCCCATGCAGACCCTACAGTCATCGCCACGTTTGCAGATTTGGTGCATTAGATCCAAGTCATTAGGCCTAGTTAGTGATCTCATCCATTCACTCTGCGACACATGTTACATAGATGTCACCGTGTAGATCCAGTTAGCGTCAACGCGGAAAGGGGATGTCATCCCGCCATGTGATAGTACGAGATCCATGCAAGTAGTCCAGTCAATGGTTTGTACAGTTAAGCCAGTCTTTTTCTGACATGTGGTTTTAAGGTGCATTAAAATTGACGATCAAATTACTGTCAAAATCAAGGGTTGTTTTGCAATGATGACTGTTTGATCGTCAAATTTAATTAGTTGGTTTGTTGACATCATCAAGGGTTTGACTATTCCGCCCCCTCACCATTTGCATTTTCAGATTTGCAGCCCAACTTTGGAGGCCCATAACTTGGTCATACAAACTCCTTTCTGAGTGCAATTTTTTTTAAAATTTTGGGTAGAATTTTGTGATTGTTCCAGTGGTGATATTATTTTCTGATTTTGGTTGCCAGATTGATCAGAAATTGCAGTTTTTCATGAATGCACCTGTCTAATCCTGCTTTCTGCAACTTTTGGGGCTTTGTTTGGGCACATACAGTAACATTTTCAGGTGCCGTTTTTTTTGTAAGTGCATGATTTTTCATCTACTTTCCAGATTTGCTATCAGATTGTAGTCATTGTGAGTGGACATATCACTTTCAACATTTGGTCCTTTTTGGGCCTATCTTAGCACTTGATACACTTGGATATTAATTTGGTATTTTGCATTAGTGATTTGAAGGGGTAATCTGTTGTTCTATTGTACTCTTTGATTGTATTATGGATTTGTCAAAAGTTGCACTTCTAACTCCGTTTAATTATCATGGACGGAAAAATGCTATTGAGGATTTATTGTTACATGCGAGATTGCATAGAATTACTTTTGGTCAAGATCTAGAACCCATAGGTAATGCAGAAAGGAGAAAATGGTTTGAACGAAGGGATAAAGCTCTTGGCACTCTCAGATTGTTTATCTCTCCTGATTTGAGATATCATATTGCATCTTGCACACATCCTCATGATTTTTGGACTACCATGGAGGGACTCTTTGGTAAGCCAGGTAAAATGAGAAAATTCAAGTTAGAGAATGAGCTAATAAGTCTAAATCCTAGTGATTTTGACAATATTCAAGATTTTTTCTCTAAATTCAATTCTCTTAGATTGGAGCTTTCTAATTTTGGGGTTACTAAAGAGGATGAACAATTGATTTTATCCGTTCTTTCAAAGCTAGGTCCTAAATATTTCAATTTTTGTTTCTACATTCTATTCTACTATGGATGCTCTTGGTAGTGCATGGAAAATGCCTTCTCTTGATGAATTTGTAGCTCAACTCACAAGGGAACAAACAAAGTTGGCACACATGGGTTAGTTGGAGTCTCCAAAGTATCACACACTTCTTGCCAATGATTCCACATCAAAGGATTCAAGTGGCAAAGGAAAGAAACAACATAAGGATCCAAAGCCTCTTGAGAAAGATGAGGATTCTCCTTCACAACATGCTTCTGAGTCGAAGTCCTCTTCTAAAGAGGAATCATCTACAAATAAGAAGATTAAATGTGTATATTGCAAAAAGCATGGACATGATGAGTGTAAGTGTTACAATAAGAAGATTGATGAACTCACCTTCCTTCTTCAAAAGAACAACATCAAGCTGCCCTCATCAGTGTCTCCTATTTCTTGTTCTTCATCAAATTTGGCAGCCTCTTCATCTACACAACCGGGAACTACAAAATCTTCACATAGCAAGGGTAAGGTAAAAGGTCAAGCACTCATGGTGATATGGCAGAGGGGGCATTTAATGATGTTCTTTGTGTGCCATCCTTGACCACTAATCTCCTTTGTATTTATCAAATTACTCATGGGCACAAGGTAAAATAGTTGAGTTCACTCCTGATTATGTCTACATTAGGGACATGGAGACTAGAGACGTCATAGCTATGGGAGTTGTTGATCATGCATCATGCCTGTATTCCTTTTCACATTTTGCTTATGATGATGATGATGTTCCTGAAATACCCACCCTTCCATCAAGGGTGTATCACGAGGAGAATTTTGGACGCTTGAACCATTGTGTTCTTGAGACAAGTGTTGAGCTTCCTACTCTTCCACCTCCTGCTTCTTTTGGACTCGAGTTCTACTTTTTAGCAGGATGATCATTGTGCTTTAGATCTTGTAGTGTGGGATGAATACTTGGATGACATCTCAACTATGTTTGTCGAGTCTCACATTTTAGATTTGGGAGACACATTTGAGGTGGTTTCTCTTCTCTTTGATGACAACTTCATCACAGTTGGCAATACTTCTTCACCATCTTTAGAGGTTGACATTCATGAGTCTCTTCACTTGATATGTCACATATCTTGGTTTAGGTTGATCATGCTTATGTGATGGATTCTTCAAGCTTGGAGACTCCCATTCAATTTTCAGAGACATCTATCCTATTTGATGATAGTTGTTGCAACAATGTTGTCACTTCATATTTGTCTTTGGACCTTGTTCACAATCAGTTTCCGTTGGTTCCTTGCTTGTCACCTTCTATTGTGATTGGGAATGATCCTGATTGGTTCATGACATCATCATCCAAGGACGTGGTGACACATGAGCAGATTTTAGAGACAACATCATCATACTACATTTGGATTTCACTTCCTGATTTCTATCTAGAATGGGAAGCATTCTTGCACTTGTACTTGGTCTATCTCTTCTCAAGGGGAGAAATGTTGTTTGTAGGCATTGGATTGTGTTTTGTCTTCAAACACTCACCATTTTTGCTGGATATTGTGCATTATGGGGGGGCTTTGTTGTCTCCTTATTTCCTTCCTATGGAGGGATACTTGATTGCATATACATGATGTATGTAGTCCTTAGGGGGGTCTTGAGTTCTCCATCCATGTATGTTGTGTGGTTTCATCTCTCTTTTTGGAGGTGAGTTTAGTCCCATTGGGTTTTCTCCTTTTCTCCGCTTTATGAGAGATTTCTTGCATTGCATTTGCATTGTACATGGGTACCTAACAAGGCCTAGTAGCCGGGATCCATCTTGCATTGTGAGTTTAAGTGCATTCCCCCAAGTTGCCCTTAAGGGGGGGTGTTGGTGTTATTAAATATTCTTAATTACACTTTACTTAAGCTTGCTTAGGATAATGCATTGCATAGTAGTTTTCATATGAGACACCTAGGAGTTTGCACCTTATTTGGACATGGTGTAAGATAAATTCCACTTTAGGTGGTGATAGTTGTTATCACATTCCACTTTATGTGTTGCCTCTACCTTTAGTGCACTTATCATATTATCATCCTCCACATGTTGCACATACTTCATTGTATATTGGAGGATGATCCACCTTTGGTGGACATGTGATTCCACCTTGTGTGGGTGATAACTTATCTACTCTTTATCATGGTCTCTTATTGCCTTGCCTATATAAGCAGACTCATTATGTACATTTTATTAATGTCTGTTAGCAATAATATCATTCTTGCATTTTGTTGCAATTGTCTTCCCATTCTCTTGTGGAAGCTATCTTGGTCTTTCATTTGATCCTGGGGGTGTTGTAGAGTCACCTAAAACTCTAATTGTCATGATAGCCGCTCATACCCTACCATTAGATCACATTCCAGTAGACTCATGGGGCGTTTTTTTATTTTAGCCTAACAAAACATTTTGTGATTTTATCTAAATTTGTCTTGAATGGAAGTGATACATTCTGATGCATTGAATTAATGAACCAGCAACTCAGTATCTTTGCATAACAATTTAATAGATGGCTAGAAGCACTTTGTAGCAACAATGTCTCATATGGTTATATGAAATGAAAACAGTTATTTGATGAAATTCTTTTTCCCTCAGAATCAAGACTATATTGAGCTTCTCAATCAAGGATAAATTCACATACCATCAGCTTATAATTTTTGTGAGGTTTAGTATCTTGTTAAGAAACTTACTTTTACATATGATATCGGTTCTTATGTGAAAATCATCTTGGTTTGTTTTAGTCATAGATATCAACCACTAGAAAAGGCTTAGTTATTCTCAATTTGATGTTGATTTTTCCTTCTCAGGGCTTATTATTTGATTTCTATTCAAAGTCAAAGCTTATCTTTACTCAAACAACAATTGATGTTATCATGTTGACAGAGGGCAGTGGATCACATTCTACTGCAGTGCCCTTTTATTTTTTATAGAATAATGAAAACAAATAATCCTTACATATAAAGATTAAAATATGTCTGTTCAAGAATAAATTTCAATTGGCATTAGTTTTAAATTTTGTTTCCATTTGGTAGAAGCTAATGATTATATATTATATTCGAAGGCATTTATTTGTAGGTCTGACAGTGTTTTGGTGTCTTCAAGGTAATTTTAAGTACATTTGGAACATAGAATGGCAGCGACGTTTCGGACATTCTTGAATAGCCCTGTAGGCCCGAAGACAACCCACTTCTGGGGTCCTATTGCCAACTGGGGGTTTGTTGTTGCTGTAAGTTTTTTTTTTCTCTCGTACTAATAGCTCACTAATGAACCAAGTGAGCTTTTCTTTTGAACAAAATTTACCAAGAATGTCATCTCTCCAAATTGAAAACAACAGTTTGCATTGTCTAGCTCAAAAATTGCAGAATATATTCATCTAGATTAGATATTAGTAATGCCTCAATTAGATTTTATTCTTTGAAACTTGAATTAAATTAAGTAAGAATATTAATTTGTTATTTGTGTTGGGAACCTTTACAATTCCTAAAAATGATTGTGCCATTCTTTAAGTTTGGAAGTAAGTATCATAAAAATAATGATTCTAATTCAATTGTAAATTAGTCAACTTTGAATTATCATCCATTTCTAATTATGAAGTATATAGTTGGATGATAGGGTTTGTCTAGAAGATAATTACATGTCTCTGGCAATAAATAAGCTCGACGTTAAATGATTCTAACTTTGAATTGTATTGTTCAACTGTGCATTTTCATCCTTTTCTAAGTTAGAGTATACGATAGCATGTCAGTGACTTATGAAAGAGTAAAACAGACAATTATAGTAAATGAATTAACACGGACTATGTCTACTTGGTCACTACTAGGAAATCTTGCATAAGTATTCCTTTGGAAATCTCAAGTGGAGGACTGGAGCATGACTATTGCCAAAATTATCATGGAAGTTGTAACAACAACAACCATCATGACATAAAATACTTAAGATTTAACAAGATAGTAAATAGCCACACGCTAGAAATCGGAAGTAAAATTTCTCCTTTCATATTTCATTTATTTAACATGATCATTTTTAAAATGGGAAATACAACCATTACAAAACATAATTAAATTTGATATGCAACATTTCAACAATGAATTTTTAACAATCTTTTTCTTTCACATGGCATACATGCATTCCATTAAAGCAACTTGTTTACAACTGCACTAGATGAGTTATAGATTCTTCCGTATCTGGAACCTTGCACCTTTCACACAAGTCTTGGTGAGTTGTCTGCAAGAGGAAGAGCATCACCCAAGTGCTTTTCCTCCAGCCACAGACTGGCAGTCCCCTACACACCTTCCATCTAGAAGTGGCCCTACCCTTCATGGAGAATATAGATTAAGGAAACCAACAAAATTATGCCATTTGAGTCTTAGTGTTGTCTCGTTCATAACTCAATTGACCATACAACATTAGACAATCCTTTGACTAAGTACGATCAATCTGACTGTATTATGAAATCTTGGACACTGTGAACCAACTTAATGCAAGCAGAGACTTTTGCATCACTTTGGCCAAAGATTTTGAAATAAAAAACACTTCCATATGAAATGCAATTGTGTATTCACACT
Organism: Chamaecyparis obtusa; assembly: GCA_027943335.1. Classification (NCBI taxonomy): domain Eukaryota; kingdom Viridiplantae; phylum Streptophyta; class Pinopsida; order Cupressales; family Cupressaceae; genus Chamaecyparis; species Chamaecyparis obtusa. The sequence continues at coordinate 137,639 of BSBK01003000.1, forward strand.
CCTCTAACTGGACTTGGATAATACATTCATCCTACAATTTATAACACAGCTGACTCTTTGACTGTTGGACTAGTTGATTTGTTGACTAATCATCTAATTTTTCATATAGAATTAAGACTAAACATGTATTTCTTTCTATTCTCAGAAAACCACTAAAGTTATTGAATTATACTTCTGACAAAGAGCTTCCACTTTGCGCACTCATAATTCACGGATCTTGGTTACTGCCACATGTTCTTATGTCCTTATGATTAATTCAAGAGTATAATACTTTCCTAATTTTCTGGCATAAGACATTTTAACTCATTTATAGGTTATAGCACATTCATAATGTCACCTTCCTACCGTGAACTCATAATTCTGTGGCTCATCAGTGAAGGGTCTTGTCAACTTGTAAATACAGATAAATAAGAGTTTTATCCTCTTTCATATTGTTTAAACAAAATAACATCATTATATATTTCTGATTTTTTTCTATGTTTAGTGTCTGGGCTTTATTTAAGAAAAATAATTTATATGACCAATGAAGGTACAACATGTTATCCAAATTCTTTTTGCAATATTTACAGAATCTTTGTCATTAATAAAGGCTTTGAGTAACATCTAATTACTCACTGCAATTATAACCAGTCTAGGTATCAAGCTTTTCATACATTGGTGGAAGTAATGTTGAGAGTTACAATGAAGTGCTCGTTGGATCATGGTAAGCTTTTTAGCTTGATAACTACCATATCCTCTTCTTCCGTCTTGAGACCAATGGCCTCCCGTTGATTGTGAATGTCTTTGATCTTCATCAAATGATCCTACAAAGACATTTTGTTGTCCATCATGATTGAGAACAACATATGTTTTAGGAAGAAAGCTCTACCTTTGTCAAACGTCTCATGAAGACTTATCAGGTGCCCAAATTTTTGTAGCTGTCTTGCTAGATGGCACTTCGAGAAGCATCTTGTCGGTGATAGATAATTTGAGTAACATAATGGCTTTATGGTTTTAGGCTCATCAAACTTGTCGTGCTCTTTGTGTGCCGCCATGTGGCAAGTAGATATGTGATATCCCCCCTTTTGGGATTGCCCTAATTTTTGCCCTAAATTACAAATTCCATTGAAATAAGAATTGTAAGATGGTTAGAGATTTAATTTTACCACTTAAAATGCCTTTTAACAAGATAAATCCCGAATTAGGTCCTGCAATCACCAAATAAGGGACAAGTGCATACACGCACACACACACAAACTAATTACATTGTTAGTGTGATATAATCTGCCTTAAGGTTTATAAATTGATAATACAAAGAGATATACAATCCTAACCTAGGGATTAGGTAACAATATAATGCATATTTAGGTTTATGAAAGAAACATACTTATAACACTTAGTTTCCACGATCTTAACCATAATGAGAAATGAGAAAAGAAAGACATGATGAGGTTCCCTCATTGTCCTTCCCTAGGACCAAGAGCGGAAACTCTGTCCCCCTTGGCCCCATGCTTCATGGGGTTGGCGAGTAGAACCTTTACACCGTTTCCCTCCATCACTCTATCTTACTCACATCATATGGTTAAAGATAGCTTCCTTAGCCATACAATAACTCTCCCACATGCGTTGGTGGAAGGATTACAATAGGGCACCCTTAACTCAACCCTAGGCCCAAGAGGGGAATCTCTTGTCCCTCTTGGCCTCATGTTTCATGAGGTGGTGTACCTAGTGAGCATTGTTCCCCATTATTGCAATTGCTTCCCATCTATATGGTCTATCCTTCACAAATATTGCCTTTGTATGATGTAGCCCATGCCCATTCCATTGTAGGCCTTAACCCTTGCCTTTGTAGGATGTAGCCCATGCCCATTCCACCACAGGAGTTATCCCTTCTTTTGTATGATGTAGCATGACCCATTCCACCGCAGGACTTATCCCTTGCTGTTGTATGATGTAGCATGGCCCATTCCACTGTAGGACTTACCTATCTTGTGAGGTATTAATACCACTTTTCATTGTTGCCTTTGAGAATAATATATTATTCCCCCAATTGATCTTCCCTTTTTGATTTCTTCTTCAAATGGAACCTTCTCCTCCTTAATATCTCCTTTGAGTGTAGGGAGTCACACCCGTTCATTTGTTAATGCCCTTATGAAAGGGTCACACCCTTTGGATATGAATAGATACTTCTGTTTGACAATAACTATTGCCCCTTTCACTCCTTATTTAATCTTCTTCTATCTCTCACTTATCAAATATGTCTTTACTACTTTTCAAATCTGCACATATCCCATTTAATATCTGCATATCCTCTTCTCATTTTCTTCTTTCCTTCTCAATTTTTTTCTCAGATCCCTCCTTATACTTATGCTCTAAATCTGCTCTAGATCTCTTCTACTCTTTTTCTTCCCCATTCCATTTGATCCTTCTTCTCCTTTATATCTTCCCATGTGAGGGAGAGGTCACACCTCTTCATCATGTCTGCCTTTCAGCAAGAGTCGCGACCCTTCATAATCATCCCTCTTTTGAAGAGTCACAACCCTTCATAATCATAACCCTTTTGAAGAGTCACTACCTTCATTGTAGGCCTTTGGGTTCTTGTTCCCTGTCAGAATCTACTGGGACAAATTTGGAGGCTGGGTGTACTTGTAGGTAGTCCACGATCACCACTTTTCCTACTCTAGGTGCATCATGACCACATCCGAACGGCATGTCATGATGGGCAGACGATTTACTTGGTTTAATAGAGGGAGTGGGGGTTATGGACTTCTTTGCCATGTTTACTTGTTACTTCCTTCTCGACTGAATGTGCTTAAGAGCGTCTGCAAGGGTTTCGGAATCAGCGAGACATGCACTTCCCAAGCAATTAAGGTTTGGTTTGTCTAGTCTACGAGCTTGACTCAGTTGCTTATCTAATAGTTTATCCAGCACGAGTACCAGAAACACCAGCATACCTTTAAGTAGATTCTGTTGGTTCTGTCAACGATGCACCACTAGTAGATCGATGATCCAGTACCAGCACTGCCAGTATAAGTTTATCCAGCAGCATAAGCATAACCCGAAGCATACGTAGCAGCATATCTATAAGTTGATGTGGTTTCATCCAGTAGTTGGTCCAGTAGTTTATCCATGGAGTTTTACCTCCGGAGATGGTTCTTTCTTGACCACTAGCCTAGGTAAGTTGTTAGGTGTAGTTTTCCAAGCAGTTTTCCTTGTTCTTTTCCCTGCCATTCTGGCACAAAAACACTTTCAAGCATTAGCTAATATGTTAAATGTCTGAGGAAATTGATTGAAGTGAGTACAAAAGGCAAAAATTAGTGCATAACATAAATCTGCAATATAAATTTCCATTTTCACTAAATGAGAGCTACTATTGCTTCTAATGGTGAAAGTTTTAAACTACATCTGAGAATTCCATTTCCACCATTATGACATCTACTGCTGCATATAAATCTTAACCTGAGAGTTCTTTTATGGGGTAATTTATAAATATTGCAAATAAGAAGTAAACCTTATCTCCTTTTGTCCTTATTATCTTTATAATACATGCTTATGAATCCTTTCTAGATATTCCTTTCCTTTTGCTAATTACATTGTATACATAATAAATTATAATGCAAGTCTTCTTGGGAAATCAGTGGTTTTGCTTCTAGTCTTCAAGATTGTTTTTGAAAATATCTTCTTAAGATTTTTGTTGGGCATCTTCTGGCTACAATATAATATAAGACATATTCTACAGGGCTTGGTGGATATGCAGAAGCCACCAGATATGATCTCAGGGAACATGACTGCAGGTATAGTCCTGTTCTACACTTCACTTAGTTAATTCAAGCATTTAAGTGCTCTAGTGTTCTGATTTTTTCATTTAGACCTGTAAAGTTTGTGCTAGCTCTATTAAGTATTAAGTGGTCATACAAATGGTAGATGTATATTCTTGATGATCATTACTGTAAAATTTTTTAAAATTCTCTAACATTTTAGTTCTTGAATGGTGTGGGTTGCCACTGAGTTGCGTTAACTGGATGGCAATTTTGTCTGTGTCTACATAGTCTGTATTGAAGTTTCTGTCTTAGTTTCAACTCAACAAGAATTTATTTTTCTATTACACATTAGGTCAGAAGTTGATGAGAAGATAATGCAAAGGGTAGGAGAAGTAGTTGAATTTGAAAGGATATGTAAGGTGCACTACTTCAATACTTCTATACCATGGGCGTTAGTATGTAGTCGAACTCTAACTATTATATCTTCTAATGATTCATATAAATACCTTCAAATAATTTATAATTTAATAATTACATTTGTCAACAGCTAAAACAAATGATAATATTCTAATGCCTCCAATGTTTACTTTTGCTACGCCCAACACACATCTAAATTTTTCAAGCACATCTTTTGGTTAATGCTTTTTTGAAGATGTTTGCTTATCAATATTCATTGAGATGTTCAACTAAAATATCTCTTTTTCTTGAACTTGTTGCTAGGTACAATGGTGATGTGATTCTTTGTGCTTTGTCAGTATTTGAAAGATTGTTTGTCAATTTGATGGTACCGTAGTTATATGAAAATGGGGATTGATACATCATTTTATTGAAAAACTAAATACATTGGTTTGAAGAATTGCTAAAATACAAAAAATTAAAGAGCACCAAATAAAAAAATTAAATGTGTGTAGATATAAATTTCAGGAAAATATTACAAGATTTATAAATGAAAATTGGCCTATTTTAGAAAGTCGCATTCAGCACTTTGGGTTCTTAAATTGGTTCATAGCTCTTACCAACTTTGACGAGCATGCAAAAAATACTGAGAGGTGGAGGGTGGGGGGGAGGTGCGAGTAAGTATTTTGAACTTTTTAAACATATAAAAACACATAAAATGAGAAATAGCGTACAAAGCAAACGTCAACAAGGCGAACACCAGGTTTCATGTGGAAAACCCTTTCAGGTAAAAAACCACAACACATCAATAGCTTTCATAAATGAAATGGGCACCATCCCAGATTATATAAATGAGAACCAATTCATTGAGAGCACCAACTCTAATTACATATGTGAGCACCAACTCATTGAGAGCACCAACCTGTTGATGTGTGTTTTATGACCGCACCAACAACAAAATAAAATACCAAGGTATCTTATCCTCTCTTGAGCAAAATCCCGTGTATGCTAAGATTGCGAAAGATCATACAGGTGACTCCAAGGTTCTTTACTGTGAGGTCTTGACTTGTGGATAAGCTCAATGGTTGATGTGATATGCTGGTATCACCAAGGGACTTATGTTTGAATCGTTCTTCACTTCTTCTGCAATGTTGATTGGAACTCCTTCATCAGATATTGCAATCTTGTGATGCTTCTTCTTTGAATGACACAACTGAAATTAAAGGGGAAAGGGTTAGAAGGATCTAACTCTACTCCTAAGGGAAATGATTTCAATAGATAGTGCTCTAGTGGACAAACTCCCAATAACCAAGCTCTGCTTCGCCAAGATCAACTACAACTCCGCAAGAACTGGTGCAATCTTCTAAGGGTTATGCAAAGAATTTTCATTTCACAATGAACACCATCATAATGAACAATGTACATTTAATGATATAAGTTAAGCATCCATAAGAAAGGGGGCTCAGGCTAACTTTACACGATAGCTTACAATCAACAAACTACCAAAAGTATGAGCCAAGAAAATTCGTCAAACACCATTACATTTCTCCATTGAAATCATAGCACTTTATCTAACAAATCTATTTTACTCTAAGTGAGGGAATAATGAAACCATGCAAGCATCAAAATACATCAAGTAATCACCATGAAACCAACAATGAAAACTCTATTATCTTGGTAGCTCTTGGCAACAATCTCAAAATTCACCCTTTTACAAATGAGAAGTTAGCCTTTTATATAGGTCTCAGATTACAAAGAGTGGCCTGGATTGAAAACAAAACCAATGGCCCAGATTGTGCCACCTCAACTCTAGTTAGGGTTAGGCCAAGAAGGAGAATCTACAATTAATAAGAGGGTCCACATGGACCAATCGGAAGAAAGCCGCTCTCTTAGTGGGGGTAATAAATGCCCATGATGTAAGCCCATTCAACATGAGAGTGGGGTGAAATAAATGCACACTATGCATTAAATGCTTTGTCTTCCTTAAATAGATTATTCTTTATTCCCTTCCTTAAATGTACTGAATTTTGATTGGGAGACCTTTGATTAGTTGGTGGAGATGATTGGGCATCATGTTAGCATGCTGCGTGCCATGTAGGCTCAGGTCTTTTCTAAGTGCATCATTTTGCTACCTAGATCCAACTTTGATTACTTCTTTTGAAATTATCTCCTTTTAATCATTTCCTTCCTTCCATGTACCTACTCGGGAATTCATCTTCTCTAGATAGATTGGACCTTCTGACTTTTGATCTTGGGTTTCCATAGGAAATCTAAGATGTACTTGAACTTTGATCTTTGAAGACTTGAATCTTGAATGCCTTGAATTGGATCACTCGAAAACTGGGACTGAAATATTGGGACTTGAATGTCTTCCTTGAACATCTAGAATGAGAATTCATCCTCCGTTTTCTTCTTAAAAGCTCAGTCTCTCTCTCTCTCTCTCTCTCTCTCTCTCTAGAAACTCTTTCACTCTTCAAATTTTACACCTTCCTCTTCTCATGCTTTAAATTCATTTTGTCACGCTTTTTCTTTTATTTTCCAAGAATTCCCTTTTTGGCGTTTATCTTCATCAACATTTGTCAACCCATGGGCGCACACTTGAAGAGGGTGAAATTTGAGATCTGGAGAGGGAATTTCCATGCTTAGCCAAATTTCATCTATTCCTTGCAATCTCTTCCTTGAGCGTACATGAGCTAGGAGGAGAAATCTTCCAACACTTAGCCATTTTCTCAACTTTCCTTGTTTTCTTTAACTTAGGCACATATTAGACATGGAGGAGAAATTTTCAAACACTTAGCCATTTTTTCATCTTTCCTTGTTCTCTTCAACTTGGGCACATATTAGACATGGAGGACAGATTTTCCAACACTTAGCCATTTTTCCATCTTTCTTTGCAATTTCGTCCTTGAGCGTACATGAGCTAGGAGGAGAAATTTTCCAATACTTCGCCATTTTTTCATCTTTCTTTGTTCTCTTGAGCACATTTTGGCACTTGTGGAGGATTTCTTCAACTCAAGGAAATTCCTTTGACTTAGTGGAATTTGCCCTTTGTGCATTTGGAGCCTGGTGAAGGAATTTCTTCAACTCAACAAAATTCCTTGACTTAGTGGAGTTTGCCCTCTACACATTTGGAGTTTGGTGGAGGAATTTCTTCAACTCAAGGAAATTCCTTGACTTAGTAGAATTTCATCTTCTTTCCTTTTCTGGATGTTTTCCTAAGACATTCTTCAAACTTGACCATTTTTTTGATGTTTTTCATGCCTTTCCACTTTTGGATATTTCAAGGATGTTTCTAGACTTAACCATTCTCTGATTGACCGCCTCACTTGCTCATTCTTTTGGATATAGAATTGGATACCCTTTTGTCTCTTTATTAGCTAGAGCTCACCTATTGCCAAAATAGACTTGCCAAAAATAGACTTTCTAGAAATAGTAAGTTGTTCCAAAGTCAAAATAAGGCCAATCCAGGAGGCAGTGAAATTTACTAAAAATAAACTAAAAATAGACTTACTAAAAATAGTAAGTTGTTCCAAAGTCAAAATAAGGCCAATCTAGGATGCAGTGAAATTTACTAAAAATAGGAACTTCCAAAAATAGTAAGTTCATCAAAACACTCAAAATTTTATTGGCATGCCTTTTTGAAATTTTTTTCCTTTAAATACTTAGCCATTTTGTTTTAATTTTTCATGCCATTTGAATGCTTGGGTGCAATTTTGGGGTTTAGGGTAGGATTTTTCCTTTGAAGAAAAATTCCTTGCATGTGGAAAATTTTGTCACTTGGGCGCAATTCCTTGGCAGTGGAGAATTTTGTCACTTGGGCACAATTCTTTGGGTATCATAGAATTTTCCATGACTTAATCATTTTTGTCATCTTCATACTTATTTTGATCTGTACTTGACCATTTCCCTCACACTTTTAATTTTGGGTGTTATCAAGAGTCAAGGATGTCTTGGAATTTTTGTAACTTAGTCATTTTTGCTAACTTCATGTTCCTTGGATCCACACTTAACCAACACTTAGCTGCTTTCTTGCATTTCCCTCTCCCTTTGGTCAAGACTTATTCACTTTTGCCTTCTCCCTTTGGTCCAAACTTAGTCACTTTGCACATTACTTTCTCCCAAACTTGGGTGCATGTGAGTGGTCATGAAGGATTTTTCATTACCTTAGCCATTTTCTTTGGCCTCATGGAACTTATGCCTATGGGCACATATGGGACTTGGTGCAAGACTTTGTACTTTTAGTGCAATTCCATGCCACCCCTAGATTGGTGCTCATGGGCACATATGAGGCTGTAGTGGATTTTTCACTTTGGGCAGAATTCCTTGGCTTTGGTGGATTTGTGCTCTTGGGCGCATTTTAGCCCAAGTGAAGGATTTCATGTGTTGGGCGCCAATTCCTAAGTGTGGAGGATTTCTTCCTTTGGGCGCAAATCCATGCTATGGTGGATTTTGTTCATGACTTAGTCATTTTTTCAGCTTTCTTCTGGAGAAGGATGCTTTTCTGATTGTCATGTTGTATTTGGAATTGGATGCCTTTTCTGATTTTTCATCTTTTAGGTGCTTTTTAGTGTTTTTTTAATATCCTTAGGAATTGCCTTTTCAAGAGATGCTTTTTGGGTGCCGCTTTTTGGGAGTTGCTTTTTTAAACTTAGTAAATTTTCTTGTTCAACTTCTTGGATATAGAATTTGATACCCCCTTTTCCTCTTCCTCAACCATTGCTCATCTGACTTGCCAAAAATAGACTTTCTATAAATGATAAGTTTGTTTAAATTCAAAATTAGGGCAAACTGGGATGCAGTGAAACTTAGTAAAAATAGACATACTAAAAATAGAAATTTCCAAAAATAACAAGTATGTCAAAACATTCAAAATTTCATCGGCATTCTTTATGAAAGATCAATTCTCATTCACACTTGACCTAATTCACTGACAAACACAGTTTCCATTCTAGGAGCCAGGTAGACAACACTTTTCTTCTAGACTTGGCCAATTTCACCAATTCTCATTTGAAACACGGGACACCTTAGGGGACCGAGCCAAAAACTACCAAGAACGAAAGCCAAAAAGACAAGGCCTACAACAAAAAGAAGGGGTCCCCATTTGCAATGGAGCAATGTGTGAAAAGGTCACAACACAACCCTCCTCACAATTTCGATCAGTTGAAGCACCAACTTCAGTTTTAGTACCAACTCAAATGCAAAAATCAATAACACTTTTTAGAACATACTTAGCACTCCAAACACCATACATGATTTACTCAATAGTTGTTAATGTGAAGCTATACAAGTATCTAAATGCTTATGAATAGAGTTTTGAAAACCCATGCACAACTTACATGCTCGATTCCACAACCTCATGCATATTCCACTCTATAAAACACTCAACTCAAAAAATATAATGCATCCTCACACAAAATATTTTAGATGTTCCTAAAAATATAGAGAGTAACGCACAACTCCTTCAATCCTATCGCACTCAGAAATCACTCACAGTAAAACTAATACACACAAGTCCTTAGTCGCTTGGCTTCATAACGTCTTCATGCCTTACCATTTAATTTTTAATTAAGATTTTTCACCGCCTAGTCTCTTACCCGAGTCATAAAAGCTCCACATGGAAGGAACAACAAAAATAAACGTAGATTCCTCCAGAATAAAAAACAGTTGTTCAATGTAGAAAATGTTATAGCCATCATCATAAATATGCCTCCAACTCACAATCAACGAAAGCATTGTTGGAGATTTGTCAGCAGGCTAGTACTGACTGTATGTTTGTCATTGATGACAACATATGGAAAGTAGCATGCGTGGAAGTCCTATACAGTAAGCTTTTTATATATGTAGCATGGACATGATATCAGCATGATATCATGGGTGCAGAGATTAACTGTTAGTACAGACAGTTATATTGCAGTTGGTGTTAGCAGTGTTCTTGATAGAGTTACAGGCAGTGTTTTGTGTATGGTTGTCCGTACAGTTTTCATGGAGCCTTGCACGCTTGGATTTATGTTGGAGACATGTTAGTGATGTTAAGTTCATGGACGCATGGTCTGATGATGAACGCAAGTAAAGTTATGCAGTCGTTATTCGCCAGTAGTAGTTTCCTGTGTTTGTTCAGTAGAGTCGATAGAGATTTTATTGGTTCTTGAGTTGTGCCTATCTTGTGGGTATGCGCCCTTGGAGTTAAGCTTGGAGAAGTGTTAGTGATGTTTGGTTAAGAGCGCATGAGTTAATTCAGCTTACAGAGTAAGATCCAGTTGTTTTGGTAGAGCTGACAGTGTGTAGCGTGTTTCTACATTTATTTTATTAGACAGGTCCCAGATTGTGTTGCGTGCATAATAGAGCCGACAGAATGTTGTTGGAGTTTATTATGGTTTCTCTAATATGATTTCAAAGTGGTTCTAATAGGCCGACTTGATTATATCATTTGGAGGAAAGATATTTATAAGCAGTAATTTGTGATTGCTGAAGTGTGGTTCATGGTTGATTAAGCAGAGCAGAGCAGAGTGTGCGAAGTGTTGAGCCATAAGAAGAAGGTCTATGTGACCAAGTAAAGTACTTGTGCTATTTATTGGAACTGATCAGAACAATAGGTCAAAGCGTAGTTCACCAAGATCTAGATATAGTGTATATCTGTTATTCAGAAGGTTGTAGCCTTCACCCATTTGAGCAGTGAGCTCTCGGACAGTGCGTCCTCTCCCCTAACATGAACAATTGTAAAAGACTCCTAACAGGGTCCGACCCTTGACCAGGTCTATTGTACTTAATATATTGTAAAGCTACTCCTAACAGGGTAAAGGATCTTCTAACAAGGATCATTATACACTAGTACAAAATATTAGTGGGTATCAAGTCCCACCGGGGTTTTTATCTATTTGGGTTTCCCCGTAACCAAAACATTGGTGTTGTGTTCTTGTGTTCTTTCATTGTGTTTACACTTTATGTTTAAGTATACTTAATTGGATAAAGAATTGAATCTTGTAGATAACTGATTCACCCCCCCCTCTCAGTTATCTCTTGGGACTATTCCTAACAAGCATCATAGAAGCCATCACACAAAAATAGGATAAGTAACCACCAAGCATCTAATACTAAAGCTGTCCAAAAACGGTGAGTGCACATTTAATCTAGATGCTGTACACATTTAGTAGATGTCCAACAAGAAACAAAGCCACAATGCGCATCCAAGGTTACCCCAAGTTTCCGGGATGGGGACGACAGGTGTAACGCCCCGCCAGGGAAACTAGGAGGACAAGACATAAAACTTATATAAGATGCAAGTAATTTTTTTTTTGTTAACTAGAATAATATACATCATTACACTTCATGTTTCTAAAACATAGTTAAGCAATTGTTTACAAACTTGAATGCAAGATTTATTCAACCTAAGTCCTCACAGGTTCCCTAACATCGCTACTAAAGCAAGATTATCTAACCTATTTACATTCATAAGATATTCATTGAATTACGAGCTTTATTGGTCTACGTTCATTTTAATGCACCAAGGTAAATGTTCCTAACTGTTTTCTTTCATTAAACATAAGTTAATCATCTAACATCATTATTTCTCTTATCAACTCATGTCATTAATTCATATTAATTTCATAAACATCTACTATCCTTTATATCACTTTCCTTTAATCATTAGTTAAGAGATTTATATTTATTAAGGTAGGCATTATTCTAGGTACTTCTTTGATCCATGCTCTTTTAGATGCACTAGGTAAACATGAACCAACCATTAAACGTTACAATTAGGCTACTATCTTATTTCATTGTTTCATAACTATTCATTCATTATTTATAATCCCAATTACTAATCTATCATTTCACAACAATTTTGTTTGAACCTTTCATCAAGAGATAATACGTTCTTTCCTAGGTACATCAATACATAACTATATCTAAGTTCATTTCCTTTATAGATGGACAACATAATAGAATAGGATAAATAACATACACCACTTTCTTTTAATGCTAATAACATGTCCAATATACTACATATTCTTTCCCCTAGAACTACCCATTCCCTTATACATTGCTTGAAATGGAATTACATCAATATACATCATTATGCCACATACATAAGGCTCCTTTTCGGAGATTACAATTACATGAATACATATACATCTGTACATCTCAACATGATACAATATACAATATGAAGTCTTCAATTGCAAATCTGGAAGGGAACGTGTGCAAGGATCATCTAATAGACCACGAACAACACCTCAATATAATAAAGATTAACCACCCAACCACGTGGAACCAATAGGCCCACTCCCTCGAGCTAGGAGATAGAAACAAGGTCCACACAAGAGTAAACAACTAGGACATAGGTAAGGTGGTAAATACCCTTCCCAGAAACAAAGCATGAAATACAACTGGACAACAAGCCAAACAGGATTACGAGAGACCAGGCAACCAAAGGTGTAAATACTCTAGGCTACAAGCTAGGTGAGTGTCATCACATAGCCCTCACACATAGGGTTATCTTGACGGTTAACTTTGGACCCGACGCCCAAATAGGCATATATGGAACTGAACACCTTTCCATGGAGACAAGGCTGCTCGATTGTGTCATCACAAAGACACCTTCTCCCACTCCCATCCCTAACTTGTACGAGCGCTAGTGGCATGGGCGAGGCATCAATTTATCTTGTTTAGTGTGTTTTCCGCCCTTCCTAGTAAATTTTATTAATGTTATCATTTGATTAAGACAACTCACCAATGGGTTATCTTGGCGGCCACTTTGTGCCCCGACGCCCATTGAGAGTCACTCACCTAGTGTACCTAGGTTCTTTACCCAAAATCAAAGCATAGCCTCTGCATAAGAGAATCACATCACATCATGAAATCATGCCATAAGTCTCATAAGAACATCAAAGTATCATGTTTTCAGGTTTAGGTATTTACTTGTTACCCCTAATCCACCGGGCAACCCTAAACCTCCATATAGGCATTGATATTGATTCAAATGCATAAAAAGGCATCAAAATGCACCACACTTAGTATCACAACAACATTTAGAATATACAAAAGTCAAATTCACCCAAAATCAGGTCCTAACAGCCTTTGGTAACCATACAAACCCTTAAAACTTGGCAATCTTCTTAAATTGATTTCTTTCAAACAATGTTTAAATGCAAGAATAGTCATCAAAGAACAATAATTAATACCTTCCACAAAATACATAATGAATCCAATCGCTTTGGTGAGAATTAAGAAAACATGATTAGAGACTCTCCAATTTTTATGAAGATCCAACGGTGAGAAAGAAAGTTATGGCTTGTGTTCTAAAACTAAAAACCCTAGTTGGGGTTCAAACCTGCCTTCACTAAAATGGGTGTAACTTTATCAAATCATAACAAAACTCCACCAAACCAATGACATACGAAAGTTAAGACAGAGACCTATCTTTGATATCAATTTTAGGCCTGTACATGACTGTACTAGTCCGTACCATGCAGATAAACGTCACTGAAAAATCGGAACAAAGGATGGACATAAATAGTCCAACAAAACGTATATAATAGGGTATTAATTGGACCCTAGAAAGGAAGTCTGAGAGATACTCATTTGAGATCTTTGAATTTCCCTTCTAGATAATCAGCTAATCAAAACCCTAGATCCAATTTTGTTTATGCAAATAATAGATTTCCAAAAACGGGCTGGTAAAAAACCTAGGAAAACACAACATTTTCATGGAAAAGAACTCAAACTTTCAGATACTTCTAGGAATGAAAAATCCAGATATCATACATCATTGAAACATATAAATCACACCATTTTTCATCAAAACAAATAATGTCATTGGGGAATTCAATCCCTACCTTGGGTACCGCAAGTATTCAACTGAAGAAGGAAGAAAGAAAAAATGAGAGGAAGACAATCCAAACTTGAAATGCATCATTCAAAACCCACCCAACTTTCATAAATCTCCATGAAAGAAAGTCCAAATCCACAACAATAACTCCCTCTCTCAACCATTGAAAACTCTCAAAAAAATGCCCCCCTCCCAAAAGAAAAGAAAACCATGAAATCTTCAAGAAATGTGCTCACAAACTCTCACATCTTAGAAAATTTTCTCCAAAATCTCCATGAAAAGTACAGCTAATCTCTTCTCAAGGCTCCAACAAAAATCTGTACAAAAAGTAAAAAGGAATCCATACAAATAGATTTCCCAAAGGTTGAGAGGAAAGGTAACCAACTCCCAATCAACTCTTAACTAAGGGGCATTATTAAATAACTTAATATTATTATAAACTCACAACTATTTCTTACTCAAATATAACTATAATATATTTATTCATGCACATGTATTATTATCATGATATGTTACATATAAGGTATGAATAATTACATCAATATCTATGTATATATATAACCTATCCACATTATTTATAATTAATAATTTAGAATACTATACCTCGCACTATTAAATATCTAATTATTAATAATACCATACTTTATCTCAATCTCAAAATATACACCATAAACAATATCCACAATTATGCAAATATAATCACACACACACACACACACACACACGTGTGTGTGTGTGTGTGCGCGCACCCATATATACACACACACACACACACACACACACATACCAAACACTATAATCTATATGACTATGAAGTAATGGCTCACAACATTAATATTATTACATATTCATATTTACTATAGGATATAACACTCAGATAGAATAAAATCACATGCCTCAAAATAAATCTAATCATCTAAAAGAGGCCATAACAATCAACTATGAAACACATCGAGATAACCACAAGATCAAGCAAGGTCAACTGCAGTCAACAAGGCAAGTCAAGCCAAACTCCTAACCAAACATGAAACCCTGAAACAACATAACAAAGATCAACTAAGAATCATCCCAAGAAGGAGAAATAAATGAAATGAATAAACAAATCATACAACCAAATGAATGCAAGTGATCACAGGGCACTATCTATGACAATGCCCAATCGGGTGACGTGGATCTAGGTTTTTCACTTGATAATTGACTGACAAAGCAAGAACCCCAATGTTCCCTAATCGGATAATGGCAAAGGGAGACTCATGCAGGGACCTTGGTACTATCTCCGCAACAACAACCATTGAGGATTTGAGGACACGCTCAAACCTGTGAAGCCAGGTGAAGTCGATGCTAGGTACCTGCAAATCCGCGTCACCAAACGAATATACATGTGCATACAAAAGATAGTGCAAACAATGACAGGGGTCGAGACATCGTGTGGATTTCACTAGGTGAGTAACTACGACTTCGCCCCTAGCCATACAAGAAGATCATAGATACAAGCACAAATGTAAGTATCCAATATACAAAACATTATAAATCGAATATAGAATAAGGGTTAGATCAAGTCCATAACATAAACCATCATGTGAATTGGGTTAGTATCTTAATCACATTAACAATTAAAGAGATAATCGTAATCATATATGTAAACACAAATGAACAATAATCATAATGATGTAAATCAGAATCATAACATATGGTGAACCTAGTTATTAAGGAGATCTTGAAGTCATATTTATGAACAAGGGAACATGGATGTCAATTAGAAAGCATTTAAACCGATCCTAAGATCCTTGTCTACTGCAACTAGTTTACCCAAGAGTAATCATCGATAAAGAGAACACTCATAGTAGTCGCATATGTCTTTCAAGTACATGAGGTCCTAAAATATCATTAATTTATAGGTAGAGGTGAACAGATACGACATAAGTAACTAAAAGCATCAATATGTTTATCATTGTCCAATACTAGGTTATGAAGTTATTACTAATAAATGGATTAGAAAAGTATGTAATTATCAATACATCAGGTAGATTCACACTTATATTGTAATGATCCCTTTTTTGGATCCTTACTTGATTTGTTCTAAAATACCTTATTAGGGTTTCGTTTATGTTTAGGAATGACAAATCGTAATGTTTCATACTAGGAGGATGCCAATTCCCAATAATTATCATACGTCATTATGCATATAAATTATATTATATTATGAATAATCTCTAATTTTCAATATATGCTTAAGCTTTAATTCCTTCACTCCTAACCATGGATCTTAAGAAAGGTGGTAGATTTATTGTGCTAGGACGCATGCACAGTCTACAAGTGGATTCCCTCAAGGTTCTACCTATCTCAGGATCTTTCCATCATGTGACCGATTTACTTGCCTCTTTCTATGTATATAAATCTAGGTCCATATCATTTCATCACTAATCGAAGTATATAAGTTTCTGTGGTTCATTTCTTATATATAGTATTCCCTCGATATAATATATATTTCTTAGTTTTTTGAAGATATCCATTTTATATTATAATATTATTTTATCTTTCATTCCATGACTATTCATCTTTTCTGATCAGAAAATATATATTTATTTTCTTCCTTTGAGTTCCTCCTACATTTCCTCCTTTATTTTCTCCTATCTTTTCTCCTATATTATTTTCTCCCAAGTTTTCCATATTATTTCTTAATGTTTCTTCCTTTTCCCCTTGTGATATAATGTATTTGCCCTCTCTCTCTCTCTCTCTCTCTCTCTCTCTATCTATCTATATATATATATATATATAAACGTGACTAGTCACGCCGTTCGAATTATAGTATTAGCATTAATAATTTGCATTTGATTATTATAAAACTCTTTATTGGTGGTATTATTATTAATTATAATTTTTCATGGGTGATATTTGTAAATTATAACTTTCCCTTATTTACAATGTAGAAGACTTAAATATTAATTATTTATTAATTAGGAAACTATTTCAATTATTAATATAGGGAATCTAATCATCTATTAATATACTTAATGAGGAATAGGAGAGACACATTTAATTATTAATTTAATATTAAATAATTATCATTATTTTAATACATATAAATTATTGATTAATTTATTTAATTAGTCTATTAATACATTATATCGTTATTTCTAACAATTATATTAATTGTATATGGATTAATATATATGGCACCTATTTAAGATGACATTTGCATCAATTATACATACACATTAGAAAATAATATATTTGTACATACATTGATAATGGCTCAACCAACTATTCTATTTATGTTTAATAAAAATGGGCAACTGAACTCAAGACATGTTTCCTCTCATCTTTTAGGAAAAATATTTTTAGGCTATCTCATAATGGTGCCTAATTGAGTTTGCCAAAGACCACTTTTGATAGCATGACTCAAATTGAAGTAATTCTATCTTTCTAGATAAACTAAATAGAATCATACTTGAAACATTGCATGAATATGCAAAGACACGAAGTATACACGAAACATACACACTGATGCATGAAGACACAAAGTATACACGTTGAAAACACGAAGCATACACATTGATGCATGAAGACACGAAGCATACACAAAGTATACACACAATACACATTGCTAGATTCATTCTTATTTATTAGAAAACAATTAATGCTAGATGTAATGACCCCCTTTTTATTAATAGTCCCATATCATCAATTGATGAAAATTAGGAAAAAATTGATTAGATTAGGGGTTCTTTTTATTAAGCGTCAAATTATATATTATCCATCATTATGCAGAATTGATTAAAGGAATGTATTCCAACAATGAAACAAGTAAAGCAAAATGTTTTGTATGAATGCCAACATCTCTCTTGTATAGATCATGGAGGAATCCTTCTCTCTCTCTAAGGCCATCAAGACTGGAAGAGTTACAGGGCCTAGGTCGCGTGAAACAGACTACAAGCAGTTTCCTTCAAGGCCTAACCTCAATGTTGGGATAACCATCATGTGCCCAAAATTACTCCGCCTCTACCTTCCACATCCTTCTCACTCACAAGATGCTTTAGTGGGATGAAAGAGTTGAGTTCGTCTGATCTATACTGGATATATCAGTTTAACATTTCTATTTGAATACATAAAACATATTTATTAATATCTCTCTTTGTTTGTATTGTTCTATGATATTTCTAAGTTCACTGGTCACTTGTTCTACCATGGCATCACTTCCTCTTGTTTGTTGATGGGTTTGCATGAACTAAATTTCCACAAGATGGTAGGATTATGCTTTGATACCACTTGTAATGACCCCTATTAGGCCCTTACACAACTCTCTCTTAAAATTCCCAATTTGTTTGAATCGTACTTAGAGATTGTAATCAATAACTATCATGCGTCATTAAGCATTTAAATCATATTAAGAAGTCTCTAATTCACAATATATGCTTAAGCTTTAATTCCTTACTTCACTCCTAACCACGGATCTTAAGAAAGATGGTAGATTTATTGTGCTACGACGCATGCAAAGTCTACAAGTGGATTCCCTCAAGGTTCTACCTATCTCGGGGTCTTTCCATCATGTGACCGATTTACCCGCCTCTTCCTATACACGCTCCCTATCCCCTAGTGATTAGTGAGTTATTAAGGAATTGATCAAGTATATATTAATAATTTATATTACAAAAATATAAATAAATATATATAACACAACCCATATATAATTTCATTCTTATTAACATATATAAATCGTATATATAATTCTCATTACCAATAATAATATATATAGAATTCTGAGTATTAATAATTAAACATATTCAATATATATTTATATAATTCTTTACTTTAAATATATTTATTATAAAACATATATAATTGTATCATTTTAATATCTATGTATATAAATCTATGTCCTCCATATCATTTCATCACTAATTGAAGTATATAAGTTTCTCTGATTCATTTCTTATATATAGTATTCCCTGCTTGATATAATATATATTTCTTAGTCTTTTGAAGATATCCATTTTATATTATAATATTATTTTATCTTTCGTTCCATGACTATTCATCTTTTTTGATCGGAATATATATATTTATTTTCTTCCCTTGAGTTCCTCCTACATTTCCTCCTTTATTTTCTCCTATCTTTTCTCCTATCTTTTCTCTTTCATTTTCTCCTATATTATTTTCTCCCAAGTTTTCCATATTTCTTAATGTTTCTTCCTTTCTCCCCGTGATATAATGTCTTTGCTCACTCAATATATATATATATATATAAACATGACTAGTCATGTCGTTCGAATTATAGTATTAGTATTAATAATTTGCATTTGATTATTATAAAACTCTTTATTGGTGGTATTATTATTAATTAAAATTCTTCATGGGTGATATTTGTAAATTATAACTTTCCCTTATTTACAATGTAGAAGACTTTAATATTAATTATTTATTAATTAGGAAACCATTTCAATTATTAATATAGGGAATCTAATCATCTATTAATATACTTAATATTAATAGGAGAGACACATTTAATTATTAATTTAATATTAAATAATTATCATTATTTTAATACATATAAATTATTGATTAATTTATTTAATTAGTCTAATAATACATTATATCGTTATTTCTAACAATTATATAAATTGTATATGGATTAATATATATGGCACCTATTTAAGATGACATTTGCATCAATTATACATACACATTAGAAAATAATATATTTGTACATACATTGATTATGGCTCAAGCAACTATTCTATCTATGTTTAATAAAAATGGGCAACTGAACTCAAGACATGTCCTCTCATCTTTTAGGAAAAATATTTTTAGGCTATCTCATAATGGTGCCTAATTGAGTCTGCTAAAGACCACTTTTGATAGCATGACTCAAATTGAAGTAATTCTATTTTTCTAGATAAACTAAATAGAATCATACTTGAAACATTGCATGAATATGCAAAGACACAAAGTATACACGACACATACACATTGATGCATGAAGACACAAAGCATACACAAAGTGTACACACAATACACATTGCTAGATTCATTCTTATTTATTAGAAAACAATTAATGCTAGATGTAATGACCCCCGTTTTATTAATACTGTCCCATATCATTGTCCCATATCATCAATTGATGAAAATTAGGAAATTTTTGATTAGATTAGGGGTTCTTTTTATTAAGCGTCAAATTATATATATAATCCATCATTATGCAGAATTGATTAAAGGAATGTATTCCAACAATGAAACAAGTAAAGCAAAATGTTTTGTATGAATGCCAACATATCTCTCGTATGGATCATGGAGGAATCCTTCTCTCTCTCTCTCTCTCTCTCTCTAAGGCCATCAAGACTGGAAGAGTTACAGGGCCTAGGTTGCGTGAAACAGGCTACAAGCAGTTTCCCTCAAGGCCTAACCCCAGTGTTGGGATAACCATCATGTGCCCGAAATTACTCTGCCTCTACTTTCCACAACCTTCTCACTCACAAGACGCTTTAGTGGGATGAAAGAGTTGAGTTTGTCTGATCTATACTGGATATATCAGTTTAACGTTTCTATTTGAGTACATAAAACATATTTATTAATATCTCTCTTTGTTTGTATTGTTCTATGATATTTCTAAGTTCACTGGTCACTTGTTCTACCATGGCAGCACTTCCTCTTGTTCATTGATGGGTTTGCATGAACTAAATTTCCACAGGATGGCAGGATTATGCTCTGATACCCACTTGTAATGACCCCTATTAGGGCCTTACCAAATTTTCTCTCAAAATTCCCCATTTGGGTTTGAATCGTACTTAGAGATTGTAATCAATAACTATCACGCATCATTAAGCATTTAAATCATATTAAGAATAGTCTCTAATTCACAATATATGCTTAATCTCTATTTCCTTACTTCACTCCTAACCATAGATCTTAAGATAGATGGTAGATTTATTGTGCTACGACGCATGCAAAGTCTACAAGTGGATTCCCTCAAGGTTCTACCTATCTCGGGATCTTTCCATCATGTGACCGATTTACCCGCCTCTTCCTACACACACTCCCTATCCCCTTAATAGTGATTAGTGAGTTATTAAGGAATTGATCAAGTATATATTAATAATTTATATTGCAAAAATATAAATAAATATATATAACACAAGCCATATATAATTTCATTCTTATTAACATATATAAATCGTATATATAATTCTCATTATCAATAATAATATATATAGAATTCTGATTATTAATAATTAAACATATTCAATATATATGTATATAATACTCTACTTTAAATATATTTATTGTAAAACATATATAATTGTATCATTTTAATATCTATGTATATAAATCTATGTCCTCCATATCATTTCATCACTAATCGAAGTATATAAGTTTCTTTGGTTCATTTCTTATATATAGTATTCCCTCCTTGATTTAATATATATTTCTTAGTCTTATGAAGATATCCATTTTATATTATAATATTATTTTATCTTTCATTCCTTGACTATTCATCTTTTCTAATCAGAATATATATATTTATTTTCTTCCCTTGAAATAAAGAAAAAATCAAATGAATACTTGTACCAAGTACGCTACGACAAGCAATCTAACCCATTCCATTGGAATGTAGATATTTCACTTCATATAAAAATGCAGAAAAAGAAAATGACGAAAAAAATTTGGAATATCAATTTGAAAGAGATGGTAAAAGTAGCAGTTCATTTTGGTCATGTTTCTTCCTTTCCCCCCCGTGATATTCTCTCTCTCTCTCTCTCTCTATATATATATATATATATAAACGTGACTAGTCACGTCGTTCGAATTATAGTATTAGTATTAATAATTTGCATTTGATTATTATAAAACTCTCTTTATTGGTGGTATTATCATTAATTATAATTGTTCATGGGTGATATTTGTAAATTATCTTTCCCTTATTTACAATGTAGAAGACTTTCATATTAATTATTTATTAATTAGGAAACTATTTCAATTATTAATATAGGGAATCTAATCATCTATTAATATACTTAATATTAATAGGAGAGACACATTTAATTATTAATTTAATATTAAATAATTATCATTATTTTACTACATATAAATTATTGATTAATTTATTTAATTAGTCTAATAATACATTATATCGTTATTTCTAACAATTATATTAATTGTATATGGATTAATATATATTTAAGATGACATTTGCATCAATTATACATACACATTAGAAAATAATATATTTGTACATACATTGATTATGGCTCATGACATATATCAACAACAAAAGAAACATAAAAGTTCCTACAACATTCACTAAACTCCAACAGGAAACATCAAAGACATGTTAGTGTTAGAGGGGTATTACAATAGGGGACGGGGGGAGGGGTATTACAACAGGGGACGGGGGGACGAGTGTCTAGGATGAAATTTTTTTTACTAATTTTGGGGACAGCTAGGGGATGACTATATAAAAATAGGGAAAATAAAAATATGTAGGGAAATTTAAAATATACATATGAAACTATGGATAACGCATGCACTTATATATTATAGAACCTTAAAATATAAGAATTAGCAGAATTCTTAAGCCAATTTTTTGTTATTTTGAGAGACAAAGTCAAATAGCCTCAACATTTCAAAGTCAAAGTCCCTTAGGCGTCCCCTATCCTTGGGATGGGGACGGCTGAAAAAAACGTGGGGATGCGTCCTCAGGTAATGTAGTATGCATCTAAATATTCACGTGAGATGCTGGAAATTTCCTCATTTGCTACTCTTATTTATCTAAGTTGCCCATTCGGGTTCGGGTTCAAAGAACTGGTTCACCGGCATGGCAAAATTTTGAAAAGGGATTTGGGTTCGTAGTACAAAAATATGTAAAAATTATATATATGCAAAAACACACACACACACACACACACACACATATAAGCAGCCTAGAAGCACGAGTTAAGATTAAAATATCACATAGTATCATATAAACAAGAAAAACACCATAAACTTGCAATCATAGCATCATGAATCATGATCAATACCATCATAGCATCATATACTTCAAGTTCAACATCAAAGATTGAAAATATTAAAATGTCAAATGATAAATCATAACATCAAGTTCAATTATCATTGTTTCTAGTTCAACTAATGGATTAATAATTTCATCATCATCATCATCTTCTTCTTCTTCTTCTTTTCCTTCTTCTCCATTGGCATTAATTAGTTGAGTCACAAAAAAGTGTGAAGGCCAATGGGGTCAGCTGCACCAATAACATTATTGGTGTCAAATACTTCAAATTCAGCAATTGTAAGCTGAGAAGTGGAAGTATTCAAGTCCAGATGCTCTGCATGTAAATCCCACATCTTCGTCTCCACTTCTTTGTATTTTTTATTCTTGTTCAAGATGAGATGCAAGTTGCAATGCACATATACCAAGTTCTCCGCTCTTTTTGATTGCAACCTATTGCACTTTACTAATTGGATGAGAGAATATGTGCTTCAGTTTCTTTTTGATACAAATGAATTAGAAACCTAAGAAGACAAGACAAAGTAAACAATTAAAATAAATTTATTATTAATCTTATAAAATAAAAATTATTAGCAATTCATGAAGACAAAGTAAACTAATTTTTTAAAAATAAAATTTACTTCTGATATAATTTTGATTGCAAGGGGCTGCAACGTTTGGAATCTTTGGCCATGAAGGTACCACCAACTATGAGCATCCTTCCTAAACCGATGATGAAGAGCATCATGACTAGGCCTCTTGCATTCACAAATTGTATGAACTCATCTATAATCAAATCTCGCATATCATCATTAGGAAAAAGTCTTTGAAATGCTGCTTTGTACCCATCAGACACTTCTAAATCTCTATATGGTGGCAGCCTTCCTAGTAGATCAATATATTGGGTGCTATAATATTTTGGAGTCAATGCATAGGCAAGAAAATTTAGAGGAGTGGTCATCTTGTTCCATTGTTCTACAACAATTGCTTGTAATTGTTTGAAGAATGTCTCCTCGGGATCTTGCTCTTTTTCATTTACAATTTGCTTCATCTTCTCAAGCATTGAGTCTATGCCATCATGCACCTCTCCAAGGCAAGGCCTATCCATGTCCATGTAGTGAAGCATGCTTGTAATGGGCTTGGTGACCTTAAGGAGATACTCCACACATTCCCACCATGAGTCATTCAATATCCTTTGCTTAGTTTTTGTTGCCCTCTTAGTGTTGCTTTGCCTCCATAATACATATAGACCAATTATTGCTGATTACCATATTGCGAAGTGCCACTTTGACTTGCACAAGTCATGTCAAGACGACTAAGTTTTGATGCAAAATGGGTCTCAGCAACCTGTAACATAAATTAGAGCAAAAACAAATACACATTGCACAATCAAATTATGAAAATCAGAAATTGTAAAATACTAATTTTTTATTTTTAAAATTAAATTATTACTTCAAGTTCAAGTTCACTTACCTTCAATAGTTCCAAATGTTAGAATAATCTGAAAATTCCTCGAGTCATGTGGTGGTCTGTGACAAACATCTGGATGCCCTCAGCCTCTTCATACACCTGTTTGATCCACCCAATTTTGCTCCCAATCTTTTGTAGCATAAGATTGAGTGAGTGGACTGTACAAGGTGTCCAAATGATATGCTGATATCGTTCTTCAACCAACAAACCAGCAGCTCTACAATTCTTTGCGTTGTCTGTTATGACTTGAACAACATTTGTAGGTCCCACTTGTTTAATGACAGAGATGAGAATATCAGCAATAAATAGCTTATCTTTTATTTGCCCCTCACAATCCACCGATTTCAAAAACATTGGCCCTTTAGGGACACTGCTATGGCATTAATCAAGGGATGATATCTTGCATCTTTCTACCCATTTGAAACAATTGATACCACTGTCACAATCCATGAATCCTTTACAGGCTTCAATGCATCTTCGATCCCCTTGACCTCTCTATCCAACAAGGTGGTCCGTACTCTCTCATAACTGAGGCCCTTATACCCTCTTGGAGCTTCATTGACACTTTACACCACCTTCTTCTAGTATGGGGAGTGAACAACATTGAAAGACAACTTATTTGCAAATAAGCATCTTGCTACATCAATGTTGACAATTTCCCGACTCTCATTTTGAAATGTAGTTTCCAATGGTCCTTTTCTTTTGTGTGTAATGGGTGCTTGAGTTTCAGTTTCAGGGTTAGTTGTGGTAGCATAAAAGGGGTGGTCTTCTATCACAATATTTGTAGAGGGGAGGGGGGGGGGGCTGCATTCCCTTTGATTTGTTTTAGTGCTAGTGTTTTTTTCTGTCTACGTGCTTCTCTCTCTTTTGTTGCTTCATGCTCCGCAATATATCTTAATATTGTTTCATTTGGTATAGGTGCATTTTTTTTCCAGGGCATTTCTTGACTCCTCTTATAGGGAATCCACACAAATGGCCTACCACCCAATAATATGAACTATTCCTTTCTACATCTGTAATGTCCCCGTTTTTCAGGCTCTTGGGATTAGCCTATCATGTGACCCTCATAGGCTATTGAGGATGGACATAGGGTCTTTTGTAGTGGGCATCTACTTCAGGATTCAGTATGCTTTGGTTTGGCGTCATTCGGACTTCATTTGCTATAGTTTTGCCACGTTTACTTTTTATAGTAAGCCCGATGTTGTTTGAGAAGGACCCTTTCTATTTTTGGAAAGTGCATTTGGTCACATGGGGAAATAATAGGTGTGACTCCTGTTTTAGACGACATATTAAAAGGATAAGTATTTTGGGAGTTATTATTATTTTGGTGTTCAAATTATTATTAAATTATTAAATGGCTTATTATAAATTTATAATTTAACTTTATAATTTCACTTAAATTGAGGGTTGAGTCATCATGGGAAGAGGCCAATTATTTAATTAATTCATGGAAGCCTAAGCCAAGGTATTAATTTAAAGTATTGGAGTAAATGAATTATTAAAAGGAAAATTATATCTATTTATCCCACATTGGTAAGAATAGTGTTTGAGCTCTCACAAGAAAGAATAAAAAGGGACTTGAGAGCTCATTCTCAAATAACTATTGATCATTTGATAAAATTTGGTTGTGAAGAAGATGGCTAGGGTTTGAGGATTGATTTCTCTTCTTTGCAATTTGAATCTTCACATGTTGATGGTGAATTTTGCTACAAAAATTCTGAAAATTCAATTCTGATTCTGGAAATACAATTTGGTGCTGTTGTATACCGAATTGTGATAAGTTATTCATCTACAGTTGATTCACAAACATTCTGCATTGGGATTTGATTTTCAGTTAGAGGTTCAAGCTAAATCTGAAAAGCTGTTGTATCTTTCAGCTGGCTGTATTTGAAAGTTGGTTGCGTCACTTTTTCTGTTGGCTGCGTGAGGTATTCAGAAGGCTGCGTTTCATGCTTAGGCAGCTGTGTTCATTCCCTGAGGAGCTGCGCAACAGTATATGTGAGCTGCGATTTTGTTTTTGGTGGCTACAGATTATACAAACGAGTTGTAGTATTTATTTGGGTGGCCGTATAAGTTTATTTAAGGCTACATCAATATTCATTGGGCTGCGTGCAAGTTGAAAGGAGCTGCATACAATTCCTTAACACCTTTCGGTAGTTGCCAGGTGCCAGTTGTATTTGATTTATTATGATGTTATATTTGAATAAAGATATTTGTTAAATTTGATGAATTCATCTGGAGATAGGAAATTTGATGGATTTTGCAATAATTAAATTCTGGAAATTTTTATAAAATTCGTATTTGTTCAAACTCCCAACAACTTGCAAGCAAATTAAAAAAAAAAAAAATCTTTAGCTAAGAGCCAGGCAGGCTCTTTACAGTGGTATCAGAGCATGTTTCCTGCCATCCTGTGGGGTATGAAAGTCATTTTAATTCTGATGTTATATTAAGAGTGACCAGCACTCGCTTTTTCTGGCTATGGACAAATATAGGAGGCCTAGTTCTGAGAGTCAGCGTAGCAGTGTGAAAAAAAGAGAGGAAATAAATGCCTTGATGGAAAGTATGGAGAAACTTGAGCTTCATCAACAAAGGTTGGCAGAGAGCTTGTTGGATCCAGAGACAGTTGAGAGGGCAGTGAGGTATATGGTTTCTGCCTTTAGAAGGCTGACATTGAGATTGCAGGGAAGAAAGCTTGAGTTTTCCCCGACAGGTGCCCATGATGCAAATGTGCCTATATTTAGTACGACACCTGTTAGTCCTATCCGCAGTGCTGATGATGGACTTATTTCACAGGGATGTGTGGATGTATCAGTACCATTGGTGGACAGCAACGCTGAGCTTTAGCAGGTTGAGGCTCCCAGATTAGTCGCTACAGTTAGTTCAGAGGCAGTTGATGTTGTAGTTGTCATTGAGTGTTCAGACTCTTCCGAGGAGGGAGTTGTTATTGGAGACTTATATGTTAGCTATTGTAGTGTTGCTCGAGTGCAGGAGGCAGCTACTTCCTCATATGGGACCGATTCATGTATGAAGCCACCTAGCTATGATGTTGGTGATCTGGGCGTTATAGCGGAGTTAGTAGATGGTGGTTCATGCTCCAACATTATTGGTGTACAGCTTGACGTTGAGTCATGTGTGCAGAGTCAGGTGTCAGCAATTGAGGCTTTAATAGGAGATGTGGATGCAGATAGTATGGACACATCTGATGATACATTCAATGATGCTATGAGCCGCACTGGGTATGGCACCCCTTGTGAGATATTGGGTGATGACTCCGAGAAGGTCTTGGTTGAGTCCCAAGATCGATGTTTACAAGATCTTACTATTGAGGTGGAAGCCGAGACATGCGAGGAGATTGATATTGTGAGGGCTTACATTTCTTCGGATGAGGAGTTGGTTGAGGTACATAGTAGTTGTATCTCAGATGCAGAGTTGTGCGGGGATGATAGCTCATGTATGAGCGATCTTGTGATGAGCAGTTCTGATTCAGCTTGCTATCACAGTGAAGTTAGTGGGACATATAGCTTGCATAGGAGGCAAGGCTTACGTGAATGACAGAGACATCTCTTCAGCTATTGAGCATTATGATGCTATTCGTCAAATGTTGGCCATATCTAGTTGGGGTGCTCCTATGTCAGATGAGCATGGTGATAGTAGTCTTTCCCTAGCCGAGGTTCATGCACTTCGAGAGGCTGTTAGGGTCTTAAAGCATAATTATTCACAGTTAGTCGCTGACAGGGATTACCTTATAGAGTGGGGGAGTACTTGTTATGAGACATTGTTAGGGAAAGAGGAGGTAGTTGAGCTCACCCATGAGTTAGAGGTGACTGTGGACTCACTGCAGTGTACCCAGTTGGCTTTCCATGAGTCACAGTCACGATTAGAGGAGGTGATCATGGAGTTGGAGCGTGTTTGGTCCACACCAACCCTGGACCCAGTTCAGTTGCACATTGAGGTGGTTGGTGGTGAGTTTGCTTCTACGGTTGGGGATGAGGGATGTGATGATGTGGTAGACAAATCCGTCCTAGATATGGGTGCAACAAGTACAAAGGAGGTGAGAGCATTAGTGGGGACGAGCTCTCATGGTGATTTGCTTCCTTCTGCTGGAAGAGAATCTATTTCTACATTTCTTACAGCTGATAGCATTAGGCAGTTCGCAATGCCACATTTTCAGAGGGATCAGCTGTGGGTTGCGAGGGAGCAAGTTGACACTTCCACGTATAATTTCTACTGCACCGAGTCATTCATGGAGTATTTACTTTTGAGTGCAGATTTGCGGGAGGATTCAGATAGAGTATTTGAGGGTACTCTAGTTCGGGACGATGTTTGGTGGGGAAGATTGTAGAAACTTTGTCTACAATGCTTCCAAACAGAGATTTTGTGGTTGGATTTGCTGGGAGGGTTGCCCAGGATCCTACCCAGCCTACAATTATGCGGTGTCAGATATTGGAGCCATCTCCTGATTCCCAGTTTGGTAATGATGAGCCTTTGACAGAGATTGGGGCTTTCTATCAATATTATATGGTGGGGTATGGTCATCATTTTTCTTTTAACCCACTGGTAGAGGATTTGGTCTCACGCAGGTGTGGACTGGCTCCAGTTTCTTACCATCCATTATGGGATGGGTTAGTATCATCTTTTGTAGATGGAATTGGTAGTTGCAAGTTAGACCACTTGCAGTATCGACACACACAGGACAGAGTATTAGAGGTTGGATTTGGTGGTAGTGACTCAGGTATCTATGGTTGTTATCATATCCACAGTGCAGTTGGGGGTGAGTGCCAGTTAGACAGGGACTCGAGTATTGACAGAGTTGTTGTTTCAGTTGGGTTGAGTTCCGTTGAGTTGTTTCCTCCATCAACACCTACAGTTGGTCTTCAGATGCTGTTGTCAGTGATGTCGGTTGTTTGAGTGTTGAGTGCAGTTTCTCAGTTGCTGATGTTTGTACTGTGGATGCTGGTGATTTCTTCACAGGAGTATGGTGAGGATCAGGACATTACTCATGACCATCCTTGGGATCTGGGTGGACTGTGATGTTGCTTGTTTTTCTTGATTGCTTGAGGACAAGCAATCTTGGGAAGGGAGGACTGTAATGTCCCTGTTTTTCAGGCTCTTGGGATTAGCTTATCATGTGACCCTCGTAGGCTAATGAGGATAGACAAAGGGTCTCTTTCAATGGGCATCTACTTCAGGATTTAGTATGCTTTGGTTTGGCGTCATTCGGACTTCTTTTGCTATAGTTTTACCATGTTTACTATTTATAGTAAGCCTGATGTTGTTCAAGAAGGACCCTTTCTATTTTTGGAAAGTGCATTTGGTCACATGGGGAAATAATAGGCGTGACTCCTGTTTCAGATGGCATATTAAAAGGATAAGTATTTTGGGAGTTATTATTATTTTGGTGGCCAAATTATTATTAAATCATTAAATGACTTATTATAAAGTTATAATTTAACTTTATAATTTCACTTAAGTTGAGGGTTGAGTCATCATGGGAGGGGGCCAATTATTTAATAAATTCATGGAAGCCTAAGCCAAGGTATTAATTTAAAGTATTGGAGTAAATGAATTATTAAAAGGAAAAGTATATCTATTTATCCCACATTGGTAAGAATTGTGTTTGAGCTCTCACAAGAAAAAATAAAAAGGGACTTGAGAGCTCATTCTCAAATATCTATTGATCATTTGATAAAATTTGGTTGTGAAGAAGATGGATAGGGTTTGAGGACTGATTCTTCTTTTTTGCAATTTGAATCATCACATGTTGATGGTGAATTTTGCTACAAAAATTCTGAAAATTCAATTTTGATTCTGGAAAAACAATTTGGTGCTGTTGTATACCGAATTGTGATAAGTTATTCATCTATAGTTGATTCACAGACATTTTGCATTAGGGTTCGATTCCCAGTTAGAGGTTCAAGCTATATCTGAAAGGTTGTTGTACCTTTCAGCTGGCTGTATTTGAAAGTTGGCTGCGTCACTTTTTCTGTTGGCTGCGCGAGGTATTCAGAGGGCTGCGTTTCATGCTTAGGCAGCTGTGTTCATTCTCTGAGGAGCTGCGTAACTGTATATGTGAGTTGCGATTTTGTTTTTGGTGGCTACAGATTATACAAACGAGTTGTAGTATTTATTTGGGTGGCCGTATAAGTTTATTTAAGGCTGCATCAATATTCATTGGGCTGCGTGCAAGTTGAAAGGAGCTGCATACAATTTCTTAACACCTTTCGGTAGTTGCCAGGTGCCAGCTGTATTTGATTTATTATGATGTTATATTTGAATAAAGATATTTGTTAAATTTGATGAATTTAACTCATCTGGAGATAGGAAATTTGATGGATTTTGTAATATTTAAATTTTGGAATTTTTTATAAAATTCATATTTGTTCAAACTCCCAACAAATTGCAAGCAAATTCAAAAAAATAATAATATCTTTAGCTAAGAGCTAGGCAGGCTGTTTACAACATCATAACCTCGACGTTTCCAACAGAATGCACCACCTCCTGGAAGGGCTCTAACAATATCAACGTACTTCCACAAAGGAGAATCAAAATATGGTTCTATTCTTTGTTTAGTATTGCCTACGGAGGAAGAGGTAGATGCCATTGTAGTTCCTATGGCAAGAAATTTTATACATATTCAATATAAAAACAAGAGAATGAAAAATTAAAAAAAGGTAGATTTTATGAACAATGAAAGAGATGAAAAAAAACCTAGTAACCCGGGGACGCGTCCCCCCCCCTAAATCCTCGTTGTTCTCGGAATGGGGATGCATTGGGGACGTGGTGACGACATTCCAGTGTCCCCGATAGCCCCACTATCTCGCCATCATCCCTGAGGAGACGCGGGGGACGTCCCAACCTTCCTGGTGGGGACAAGGGGACGCCCAAACGTCCCCCGTCACGACAACCATAAAAAGTGACAAATTAAAAAGTACAAAGTTTTTAAATTTTTTTATTGGTTACATTGTAACCCTAGGGGTATGTGGGGCCCATCTACTATGTTAGATTGCATCAAAACACTTTGAAGCTTCATTTGTATTCAATTTTTCATTTCTATGTGTTTGCAACAGCAACAAGAAGAAGAGTGAATAGTTGAGAAAAAGGTGATTGTAAGAGTGAAAGATTGATTGCAAGTCAAAGAGGAGTGACAAGGAGCAAGAAGAAGAGGAGGAAGAAGATTCTTCACCTTGTTGAAGAGATTTTTCAAGCAAAAGGTAGGGTTTGTAACTGATTTTTAATTTTTTTTTGTCATTTTCAAATGAATGTTCATTGTTTTAAGTTTTACATTTCTTGTTGTTTTATTTTCTTATAAGTTTAGTTATTTGATTTCATTTCGAAATTGAAGTAGATTCTTGTTGTTTCACTTTTTAAATTCTTATTGTTTAATTTAAAAATTAAAATTTTAAAAATTTAATGTAGGGCATAGGCTGAAACTTGAAAGTCTAAAACCATGTATTTATTGATTTTTTTTTCATTTGGTGAAATGCAGTGTCAAAATGAGCTCCCACAGTTATGATAATGAAACAAATGATGATGTGGAATTTGAAACACATTCTCATAGTGGCACTAATAGTCAATCAGACTACAAACCTGAGCATGGTGATGATCATGACACCAATGAGGGGGATGAGCAAACTGAATCCATAGATAGTTGGCCACTTGGTCTACCATCTATTGATTGCCCCTCCACACTTTTGGCAAAGTGGGATAGGGGTGCTTATGATCCTAAATCTCCTCTTAGACAGTTTGCAATGAGGATAACAACCCCAACATAATCAGGTGGTGGCGCAAGGATGTGGAAATGCAACATTTGTAGTACAGAATGGTTTGGTAGCATCACTAGAGTGAATGCACACTTCCTTTTTTGGACAGGAAAAGGTGTGGGACCATGTAAGTTTTTGGAAAACCCTAAAAATTTGCATTATAGAATTGAATTCAACAAGCTATGGAGTGTTCCAGATGACTTGGGAATTGCAATTCCTACTACCTTATCTGGTAGGCAACAGATTCAGAGTGTTCAGTAGACTCATGAGCAGCATATACAGGGGCAGCCACGTATTCACACTCCTAGATCGCAATAGAGAGCAACATCACTGGGAGGGGCAGCCTCAGGACCTTCTTCGACTTATAGTGTTATGGTTGAAGCACAACCGAGCAAGGGGAAATGAAAGGTGACAGCTGATAGTAACCCCATAGCAGATTTGTTTTATGCGCGCTTGAAAGAGGAGATAGAGGATTCCATTGGGAGATTCTATTTTTCCAATGACATACCACTTCATGTAGCTCGATCTCCTTATTATAAGGAGATGATGCAGTTGGCGGTGAGGGGGGAGAACCATCATTTGTGCCACCAGGTGAGCACAAATTGAGGACCACAATCTTGGATAAAGAGTATGCCAAGATCGGTACAACGATGGAGAGCATGAGGGCAGTTTGGGAGGAGTCTGGAAGCAACATTATCATGGATGGGTGGACGGACATTAGGAACTGTCCACTCATCAATATCATAGTTACATGCACAGAGGGTCCATTCTTTCTCAGGGCAATTGATTGTTTAGGGCATTGAAAGGATGCTGATTTTCAGTTTGACATCCTTCAGGCAGCTATTGAGGAGATTGGGCCACAAAATGTGGTCCAAGTAGTGACAAATGTAGCACTTGTGTGCAAAGCTGCAGTGAGGCTTATTGAGGCAGCATATAGACATATTTGGTGGACTCCATGTTGTGTACATGCCATGAACAATGCACTCAAGGACATGGTGAAGATTGATTGGATTAAGGGAGTGGTCAGTGATGCTAGAGATGTGCAGATGTATATTTGCAACCACCACACTTCACATGCACTCTTCAAGAGCTTCGCGAAGGAGTTCTTGAAACTAGTTGAGACTAGATATGCATCCTATTTCATTCTTTTGGAGAGAATGCTTGAGTTGCAGGAGCCACTGCAACTCATAGTTATGACGAATGAGTGGAATCGGTGGGATGGATCCAGGATAGAACATGGGAGGAGGGTGAAGGAGATAGTGAAGAGTGATGTAAGTTGGAGTGATGCAAAATACATAGTCTCTATCATCAATCCAGTTTTTCAGGTCATTAGATATGGGGATGGGGATGCACCTAGCTCTGGAGAGGTGTACGAGTGCATTGATTCTATGCTTGGCCAGATGAGGGTAGTTGTGCGAGAGAGGGACCCCACTTTAGCCTTCTACAATGACCACAATCGGCCTATTATTCAGCGAAGATGAGACAACCTAAACACTCCCTTACACATGGCTGCTTATGCATTGAATTTCGAAGTGGTACATGCCTAGGCCTGGCAGAGTAATACTGATTAAGGATGATGAGATAATTGAAAATTCATATCATGCTATTCATTGTAATCACCTTTATGTCTTATTAATAATTCTATTTCATTTGCCAATAATTTGAATTTTTAAATTTTTAAATTTTTAATTTTTTCAGGTAAAGGAAGGGTTCTTCAAGTGCATTGATAGGATGTATGATGCAGAGACTGCTGGGAAGGTTCGCACTGAGTGGACCGGATTTGCTACCCTTAGGGGTTATGCAACTTGGACAAAGGTGGACAAAAACTATGGCACAAGAGGATCCGATTTTGTGGTGGAATTGCCATGGACTGAAATCAACAACTAACACACTAGCCATTCGTTTGTTGTCTTAGGTTTCTAGTTTTTTCAACTCAATAAATATTTTAACTTTTAAAGATTTAACTTTAAGTTTTTATTTTTAACTTTAGGGAACTTTAGATTCAACTTTTCTAAATTCTCACACTAGTCATTTGATTGAAATTTGATAATCTTAGGTATCTAATTCTTTAGCTTTTGGGAGGAAATGGTCTACTTATTACTTCATCCACTCTTAAGAGGAACAGACTTACCTCTCAGAGAGTGGAGAAGCTAGTGGCTGTACATAGTGTCTTGCGTATCGCTGATCACAGGACACGTGCGTACAAGGAGAGCCTAGCAGCATGATTGGATGTAGAGCCAGAGGAGCCACCACAGATTGATGGGGATGAGGATGCTTCAGATGCAGGGCTGGTTGGTGTTCCTTTAGCGGCTCTTAACCTTGGAGAGGCTGATAGTTCTGATGATGAGGAGTTTGCCGACCCCCCGATGGATGATTAGAGGCTTCCTTCACTAGAATCACTACAGTTTGGGCCTTGGCATTTTGATTTTGTTGTTTGTATTTGTTTTGATATATGCTACTCAATGTAATCATCTGTATGATGAAATATATACTCATACTTTTGATATCAGACTTTAGTATTTGGCTTTGCTATTATTATTTAATATTTATATAATAGAACTCTTCCATTGGCTGATTGGAGTATTTAAAATTTAAAATTTATTGTTTAATGTTCAATGTTCAATGTCCAATGCAATGTTCAATGTTCAATGATCAATGATTCAATAACAATGCAATGTTCAATGTTCAATGATTTTACATCTTTATGTCATATTGTTATACATCTTTTCATAACTAGCATTTTAAGTACCACATGTATAGTATATACTATATACACCCCCCTCGTCTCGCGCCGCCGTCCCCAAATTGAGGTCCCTCTGTCCCCCGTCTTAGAAACTTGTCCCCCTGTCCCTCAGAACGGTGTAACTATGAAAAAAAATTAAAAACTTGAACAAAAACAAAATCAAATGGAAAAAAACTTACCTTTTCCACTCGTAAGCTTGCAAAGGTGTAGGAATGAGGCACAAACACTCAATGAAGATCCACAAATCAATCTTCCAACTCCTCGCACAACCAAACTCTTGCTCAATCGCTTATTTGCTCCACCTCAAGAAAAAATAACCTATTTGCACACCACAAATGAAAGTTAGAAGCCAACACAAGTCTTCAAAATCCACTTTTTAAGGTTGTGGATGTCAAAAATATATTAAATTTGCAAAAAAAACCACTTGGCTGTTGACTTTGATGATTGGCCCTGCCAAGTTCATTGGGGGTTTTGAGAAATTCGCTCAGGTTTGAATTGGGCGTGGTTTGGTTTGAACTAGCCTCCTGTGGGCCAAACCGTGTCTAGACCGGACCAGAACCATTGACTAGTTCGTACCATGGCTGGTCTGGGGGCCTAGGGGGTGAACTGGACATCTTAGTTAATATTTATGATGAGTATTTCAAAACACCTCTTGCTACCCTTGCTACAGGTCGCACTAGATAGAGAAGTTCGCTCAGGAATAAAGAAATAATCTTCACGGCTCAATTGATCATTAATGACATCATGAAAAGAAATCGCAACCCAAGGATAAAATACGGTTCTCACCAGAGCAATATTTCTTTTTCTTTGCGCTTTGAACTAGAATGTTGCGCCCAGAATGGAAAGACCAAAGATTGTTGATGCTTTGATATTCTCTTTTAAGAATCGGTCCTATTTCTTGACAAATAGATATTTGGCTTGAAACTATAATCTTTCCTCCAATAATTGGACTTTATTCTTTATAATTATCATTATTTTATTGACTCGTTAAATAAGAATAATGCTCTTATTTTCAACTTATGGAAGCAGCTGATAATTAGGAAATTGTGCCTTTAGAATGTAGGTCGACCTTTCAAAAATTCAACGGGTGACATGGTAGATAATCTGCAACCAAGTAGCTCAAGCATGCACCCATGCAGGTCAAGCACACAACCAAACAACTCAGACACACAACCAAGTAAGCAACCAGCTCAAACAAATAATTGAGTAGCTCAAACAAACAACCAAACAGTTGATGAAGATATGATGAATAATCAGCTGCTTGATATCTCTTTTGTGCCATAGTTCCTTGTTACATTGAGTAATCCTCCAAAACTTATATGACCTTGATCATCAATCTTTGATCAATGACAAACTATTCAACAATCTCTTCCTTTGACTTTGATGGCAACTCCATCTGCAACCAAAACTGAAACCAAAATTGCTCTAAAATAATGCTGCTCCCTCTAACTTGCCGCTCCCCTAACTTACTACTCCGCCAAATTTACTACTCCCTCTTTGACATCAATGATTGATACCAACCTGCATAATTGAAATGGGGCTGAAAGAATATGACAATGAAAACTCCCCGAGTCCAAACAACAATTCAAGGATGGAGTAAAATCACTCCCAACTTCTCACTTTTGATATCATCAAGAATGTATAGATTGTTAGTAGCCCTACTTGCATCAGCAATATGTTTACCATCTTTTCTAATGTCACATCAGTCTGAATTGAAAACGAAATTGTGTCCTTGATCACACAATTGACTCACACTTAATAGATTGTGTTTCACGCCTTCTACATATCCAACATTCTCAACTTTATTCTCACCATCATTTAAAACAAGTTTAGCTTTACCTTTGATTTTTGTAGATGTATTACCTCCAAATCTTACCTTATTTCCACTAGTGCTTTTGAGAGAGAAACTTGCTCGTCTTCAGTCATATGCCTAGAACAACCATTGTCAATATACCATTTGTCTTTTTCATTTTGTGCATAATAGGCTATTTGCACAATCAAGGATTCCACAAAAAATTCTTTCTCCTTCCTCCAAACCTCAGCAACCTCTTTTGCTTTGTCCTCTTTCTCAACCTTCTTGTTCTATTTAGAGAAATCTGCCATTCCACTTTTACAAATTTTTGTGGTGTGACCAAACCAAAGTTATACTTATTACATTTATAACATAGAACGTTGTAGTTCCTTGGAAGAGCAAAATAATTTCTGCTCATAAGTCTTGAATTATTTCTTGCAAACATTCTACAGTTAATTGCTTTGTATCCAAAATAATCGTAAGAAAATAATAACCATATAAGAAAGAATTATTAAACCTGTTCATACGTGCTTGTCTTGAGATAGGAGACCTTTTAAAGCATCATTAGTGATTTTTGATGGTGAGTCCTTTGTGCTATTAACTTGGTGTTTTGCTGTTCTTCTTTTGTAAACTTAGAACTTTGACCTTCTTCAATACCAACTCCTCCTTTATCAGTAGACAATCTTTGTGAGCCAATGACCTTGTCCAAGGACATGAAATTTTTTTGATTTATCTTTTCAAGATTCCACTGTGTCAAAGTTTTATCTTTCTAAGTGAAACAATTTCAGTTTTAAGTCTTGCACAATTTTCTTCCTTGAGCTTAAGCTGATTTCTGATTTCTTCTTCTATTTTCTTTGTTTCTTCAACCTGAACCTTTGAATAAACTATCTACTTTTCTGCTTCTCCAAGAGCTTGAGATGTCTTGGTTTTTGCTTCATTTTCTTCTTGTAGAAGCAATGTCAAGTTCTGAATTTTCTTTCTAAGTCTCTTGATTTCATTTAAAACACTTATTAGCTCCTCTTCAAGATCTCCTTCTTCATTAGTATGATCTTCATATTCTTGATTTTTATCATGTACTTATTCTATGGTCGTGGACAATAGTTCTATACTTAAAGACTCTTCATCACTAACATCGAATGAACTGCTTTCTTCCTTTGAATAGAGACTACTTTTGGATTTTTGATACTTCTTCTCATTTCCCTTATACTTCTTGTTGGACTTGGGCTTCTTTTCATAGTTGCTGTCCTAACTTTTTTCGTATGGAGATTTAGTTGCAAAATGTCCCACTTTACCATAGTTAAAGCACTTGAAAGGCAACTTGCCTTTTTACCTAAATCTTTCTTCATATTCCTTATGAAATGTGTCTCTTCAGAAGCACTCTCCATCAAAACTGTCACTAGATATACACTCGTTGTCTTTTCTTTTCAATAAAACTTTGAAGGCTGCCTCCTTTTTGAATAAATAATCAAAGTTTGTCCTTATCTCATAGGCGTTTAGAATGCCATGAAGCTCATCAATAGTCAACTCATCAAGTTCCTTCATCTCTTCAATCGTTAAAACCTTTGCATCAAAACACAAAGGAAGAGATCTTAAAATTTTCAGAACTACAGTGGACTAATCAACCTTTTCTCCTTAACCCTTAATAGAGTTAACAACTTCATCTACTTGCAAAAAATAAGCAGCAATGTTTTCCTTTGCCTGCATCCCTAGACTTTCAAAATTTCTTCTACGAGTTTGAAGGTTTGCCTTCTTAACCTTGTCATCTCCTTCAAATCTTTTCTGAAGTTCCTCCCAAATCTCATTACCTTTATCGCAATCCATAACTTTCACAAATTCTGTCTCTAACAAACCACATAAGATTACGTTCATGGCTTCTGCAAATATTCTCAAAAGCCTTCTTCCCATCAACATCCTCTGGAGGAGTTTAGAGGAATTGTTTAACCAGTCCTCACACTATTCCAAACATCAGAACCAAGAGACATTATATAAGTACGCGTTTGAACACTCCAGAATGCATAGTTGGAACCATCAAATAAGGGTGCTCTATTCGTAGCAAGACCTTCATGAGAACCCATGTGTGCAATCAGGATCAGCCTTCAAGCATTTAAGCTCTTTTTCCGAAGGAACCCTGCTCTAATACCAATTGAAGAGCGCATAGAAAAAACTGGAACCCTGCTCTAATACCAATTGAAGAGCACATAGAAAAAACTGAGGGGCGGGGGGGGGGGGGGATTAGTATTTTGAACTTTTTAAACATATGAAACCACATAAAATGAGAAATAAAATAAAGAGCAAACATCATCAAGGAGAACATCGAATTTCACGTGGAAAACCCTTTGGGTAAAAAGCCATGACTTATCGATAGCTTTCCTAAAGGAAATGGGCACCAACCCAGATTACATAAGTGAGCACTAAGTCACTGAGAGCACCAACTCTTATTACATAAGTGAGCACTAACTAATTGAGAGCACCAACCTTCCTCGAAGCATCAACTTTGATTAGTTGAAGCACCAACTCAAATGCAAAATGTTAAATTTTAAGTATTCAGATCTAAAATTAAATCAGAGCAGAGAATTTAAACAAATCAGAATAAAAGACACAACACAATTTACCCTGGGAAACCTCTAGGAGGAAAAACCCAGCATTCAGATCCAATTATTATTACTTTTTTCCAATTGACTTACAATGACATTGCTGAAGATTTGCTGAGGATCACCGATCCATGAAGCAAATCAACTGTGGAGGACTGATTCAAATAATAGCCCAAATTTGAATCCTTAATCGGATCTCAGTCTTGAATGGATGCCCAGATGTCTATAATCAGATAAAAAACTTCACCATTAGTTTTCTGCTGGATCAGATCGCCATGAGCTTGTTGTTAATTCTCTGATTGATGTGTAGATAGGAGCAGGTGAAGTCGCACATGCCTGGGCACGAATTCACAGTCCTATGTTTGCTGTTTGTAGTCACACCATGAATTCTCAGTCTTCACTGATTGAAGCAGCTGGAGGAAATTCAGATGATGTAATTGTATTGTAGAGGAGCAGAGAGATTTCGCTGATTAGTGTAGCAGACAAATATCACAAGTAGCCCTTGTTCATTGTATTTTCCTTACACTCGAAAGTCCTCATATATATGAGGGAAAAACAAATATATGTAGGGTCGGCTTCCAAGGCCGACCTTGGATTTAATTCTTTGGCGCCAAGAGAAGGAAAATGTGAGAAGGGCCCAACCCTTAGACGATTTTATTTTAATTTAAATTAAATATATAAATTAAAATATGCTAATTAAAATATTAGATTTACGTCTAATTTATTGTTATTAGCTAGAATTTGAATCTAGCTATTAAAATTAACACTTCCTCTTAGCTAGGGAGGATTCTAACCAATATCATGAACTCCTTTCATGATCTCCATTGTGCCTGCTTGGAGAGGATGGATCCAACTTACATTGCCCGCAAAGGGTGAAAGAGGACAAGCCTCAAGAAGGATCACCTTGCATTGCTTGCAGAGGGTGATAAAAAAACTTTGCCACCTTACATTGCCAGTAGAGGGTGGACTTAACAAATTAATTACGTTGCCACCTTGCATTGCCCACAGGGGGTGGACTTTAATTACAACATCACCTTGCATTGCCCGCAGAGGGTGGTTTTACATTTCTTCTCTCAAGGAAGATACAAGGTACAACTAAAACAATGACCACCTTGCATTACTCGCAGAGGGTGGAAAAATCAAATACATAAACAAGATACATCAATGAAGCTGAGACTCCCTCTCAGCAATAGCAGGTATTTTTACAAGCCCAAGCCTTTCACAAAAGTATTCAAACTTCACCCTGTTAAGTGGCTTGGTAAGAATATCTGCCACTTGCTCATCAGTGCTGATGTACTTCATATGGATGACACCTCTATGTACCAAATCTCGAATGAAGTGATAATGGGTTTCCACATGTTTAGATCTGTCATGAAATACAAGATTGACAGACATCTTTATACAACTTTGGTTATCACAATGAATAATGGTAGGATCTAATGGTTGTCCAAACAAGTTAGTAAGAAGCTTACGAAGCCACACTGCTTCTCTTGAAGCAACAATTGCTGCAATGTACTCAGCTTCAGTTGTACTCAATGCAATTGAAGACTGCTTCCTGTTGGCCTAGGAGATCATGGCGGATCCCATACTGAAACATAAACCCGAAGTGCTCTTCTTTCCGGTGACATCGCCTACCCAATTTGAGTCACAGAATCCTTCCAAGGAAATTATATTGGAAGAGTACTTCAACCCATAGTCAACTGTGCCACATAAATATCTCAAGATGTGTTTAGCAGTAACAAGATGAACATGCTTAGGTTTGTTCATAAACTGGCTGAGTGCACTAACAACATAGCATATATCCGGTCTAGTGTTAACTAGATACATCAAAGACCCGATCAAATGCTTGTATACTGTAGCATCTGTAAAATCAGAATTTTCTGCACATGCACTCAACTTTTTCAAATTAGTCTCCATAGGTGTAGACATAGGTTTACAATCCAACATGCCAAATCTTTTCAAAATTTCTTAAGTATATTTTCCTTGACTTAACATAATTTCATTAGGCCCTTGCCAAACTTCTAAGCCAAGAAAATAATGCATTTGCCAAACTTCTAAGCTAAGAAAATAATGCAGAAGTCCCAAGTCTTTCATTTCAAATTCAGAAGCTAACTCCTTGCATCTAATGATTAGATCTTCTTTTCCAGTTAGAAATAATTCATTAACATATAAGACGAAAATCAACATCTCATCATTAAGGACTTTGAAATAAATGGTAGGATCAACATTATTCTTACAAAATCCCAAATCTGTTAAGTACTTATCAATTCTTTCATACCATGCACGAGGAGCTTGTTTCAAACCATAGAGAGCTTTCTTCAATTCGCACACATGAGTTTCTTTCTTGTGGATCTCATATCCTTCAAGTTGCTCGATATAGACTTCTTCAATGACACCATTGAGAAAAGTAGTCTTGACGTCCATTTGGTGCAACTTCCAATCTTTAGCTGCAATGATGACTATGATAGACCTGATAGAAGAATATATAGCTACAGAGGCAAAGGTTTCTTTATAGTCTATAGCTTCCTTTTGACAAAAACCACGAGCTACAAATCTAGCTTTTAATTTCTCAATACTACCATCAGTAAAATGCTTAATTTTAAATAACCATTTAGAGGATACAACAAACTTACCTTTGGGTCTAGGCACAATCTCCCACATTTCATTCTTGATGATGGATTCATATTCTTCATCCATGGCATTTTTCCACTCAAGCTGATCCATAGCTTCTCTTGCGTTGATGGGTTCACTTTCAGTGAGGTTGTACATCAAGGCCACATAGTTGGAGAAGGCTTGAGGTCTTCTACTTTCTTAGAAAGTGCTAGGAGCAGCGAATCGTTTAGCCTCTTGAATTGTGTTCTTCACCCAAATTGGTCTTTTCTTGTTTATGATGATGCTGCTAGGACCATTTGTGGGAACTAAAGGTTCATCATGGCTGATTGGATCGGGAGGACCTGTAGACTCCCTCTGAAACTCAACATTATCATCAACATCCATCTCATGATTTTCGTTATTAACATTTTCATCTTCAATCAAGGAACTTTTAGATTTTCTTAATGCAATGTTTTCTTCAAAAGTAACATCTCTACTTACCTCAATTAACCTTTGATCTGGAATATAGATTCTAAAAGCTTTGGAATTTTCACTATAGCCAACAAGTATACCTTTCTTACCAGATGGTTCCAATTTGGTTCTTTTCTCCTTGGGGATGTGAATGTAGACTGGACTTCCAAAGATCCTCAAATGGATGATGTCGGGTTTCACTTCTGTGAATGCGTCTTGTGGAGTCATATCTTTCAGAACGCTGTGGGGACACATGTTTTGGATGTAAACGACAGTCTTAGAAGCTTCAGCCCAAAGGAACAATTGCAGATTCTGATCATGAATCATAGCTTTGGCTGATTCAATAATGGTCCTGTTCTTCCTTTCAGCAATTCCATTTTGTTGAGGGTTGTAGGGAACACAAAACTCCCTCTTGTACCCTGCTTCTACACAAAAGTCATGAAAGACACTTGAGGTGTACTCACCTCCATTGTCAGATCTAAGAATCTTAATGCGTTTACCAGAAATATTTTCAACTAGAGATTTAAACTCTTTGAACCTAGTTAGGACTTCATCAGATTCTTTTGTCTTTAAGAAGTAAATCCAAGTTTTGCTAGAGAAATCATCTATGAAAGTAACATAATATAAACAACCACTAGAATGATCTCATACATGCCCTCAAGTTGTTTGAACATATCATGTGCTGAAGTCACCCTGGAGATGATTGGAACAAGATGATCTTTAACGGAGTCAATCAGAATTTTCTTTGCCTTTACTGCATTCTTCTTAAAATGATTTATTTTATCTGGATCAGATGGTTCAGTAGGAGCTGGCCCTTGCACGAATTGAAGTAGATCATTTTCCTCTAGAGCAAGGAGCACTCGAACCTTCCATGATGTGAAATTTACAACTCCTTCCAATCTGTCCTCTACCTTGAGCCCTGTCACCATTTTGAAAACAGCAACAAGAGAGAGAAAATAAACAAATCTAATGAATAATGGGTTAGATCTGATCACGTTTAGTAAGAACCTAGCTCTGATACTATGTTAAATTTTAAGTAATCAGATCTAAAATTAAATCAGAGTATAGCATTTAAATAAATTAGAATAAAAGACACAACACAATTTACCCTGGGAAATCTCTAGGAGGAAAAACCCAGCATTCAGATCCAATTATTATTACTTTTCTCCAATTGACTTACAATGACATTGCTGAAGATTTGCTGAGGATCACCGATCCACGAAGCAAATCAACTGTGGAGGACTGATTCAAATAATAGCCCATATTTGAATCCTTAATCGGATCTCAGTCTTGAATGGATGCCCGAATGTCTATAATCAGATAAACAGCTTCACCATTAGTTTGCTGCTGGATCAGACCACCATGAGCTTGTTGTTAATTCTCTGATTGATGTGTAGATAGGAGCTGGTCAAGTCGCACATGCCTGGGCACGAATTCACAGTCCTATGTTTGCTGTTTGCAGTCACACCATGAATTCACAGTACTATGTTTTCTGTTTGTAGTCACACCATGAATTCACAGTCTTCACTGATTGAAGCAGCTGGAGGAAATTCTTATGATGTAATTGTATTGCAGAGGAGCAGAGAGATTTTGCTGATTAGTGTAGCAGACAAATATTGTAAGTAGCCCTTGTTCATTGTATTTTCCTTACACCCGAAAGTCCTCATATATATGAGGGAAAAACAAGTATATGTAGGGTCGGCTTCCAAGGCCGATCTTGGATTTATTTCTTTGGCGCCAAGAGAAGGAAAACGTGAGAAGGAAGGGCCCAGCCCTTAGACAATTTTATTTTAATTTAAATTAAATATATAAATTAAAATATGTTAATTAAAGTATTAGATTTAAGTCTAATTTATTGTTATTAGCTAGAATTCGAATCTAGCTATTAAAATCAACACGAAACTCAGTAATACTTTTTACTCAGCACTCCAAGCACCATACATGATTTACTCAATACCCATTAATGTGAAGCTCTACAAGTATCTAAACACCCATGAATAGAGTTCTGAAAACCCACGCACAACTTACATGCTGGATTCCACAACCTCATGCATATTCCATCGCACTCCAAACACCATACATGATTTACTCAATACCCATTAATGTGAAGCTCTACAATTATCTAAACGCCCATGAATAAGTTCTGAAAACCCATGCACAACTTACATGCTCGATTCCACAACCTCATGCATATTCCACTCCATAACATACTCGACTCAGAAAATATAACGTATCCTCACACAAAACATTTCAAATGTTCCCAGCGATATAGAGAGTAATGCACAACTACTTCAATCCCATCCCACTCAGAAATCACACGCACAGTAAAATTTATAATTTTATACACAAGTCCTTAGTCGCTTAGCTTTATAATGTCTTCATGCCTTCAAAATAATTTTTAATTAAGATTTTTCACCACCTAGTCTCC
Organism: Chamaecyparis obtusa; assembly: GCA_027943335.1. Classification (NCBI taxonomy): domain Eukaryota; kingdom Viridiplantae; phylum Streptophyta; class Pinopsida; order Cupressales; family Cupressaceae; genus Chamaecyparis; species Chamaecyparis obtusa. The sequence goes on from BSBK01003000.1 coordinate 182,434, forward strand.
TGCTTTGACTCATAACAGCTCCACAAGGAACAACAGAAATAAATATAGATTCCTTCAGAATAAAAAACAGTTCTTTAATGCAGAAAACATTACAGCCGTCGTCATAAATATGTTTCCCACTCACAATCAACCTTAAGGAATGATTGGGAAATGTGATTTTTTTGTTGACATATAAGGAAAATTTAAAGGGCATGATTGAGCATACTCTTTTCTGCCTTATGTAGGGGTTGCAGATTGTAATTCTGATATAATTTGTGGCCATTCAGTGCATGGCAACAATGAGCTTGATGACTTTTGTTGACATGCTCTATTGGCAGAGCTAAGAAAATTGGACAGCAAGAGACCAAGTGTAAAGTGTTAGATTGAGTTGATGAAATTATAGAAGCAGCATTGGAATTACCGCCATATGCAAAATTTGAATTTCAAGCTAGACACTTAGGACTTAAGTATGATGAACACAATTTCTGTAAGCACTGATGGTTGGGTCTTTGACTCTATATGGTGTGCATGAGGTGGAGGAATACAAAGAATAGCATGAGAGATGTGGACCAATAAATTTTAAGGGATACTGTTAGTGGTGTTAAAATCAATAATCCATATAGCTCTGCTCACTGGCGCTCTGCTTCACCTCCCCCTCAGGGTAGTGCATCTCGCTGGGCTCCTGGTGGTGATTTTGGGTGGCCGTCTGCTGATTCTTCTAACTGGTCTTCTCAGCTGTAGTTGATTATTTCTCCAGCCTGTGATGAAGCCAACACCTGATGTCACTTTGGACCCCACTGATGTATGGGGTAAGCTGGGTGACTGGGACCCGCCTGCTGCTGCTGCTGCTCTTGCCGCTTAGTGGCTTTTATATTTATGATGTTTTGATCTGGGCTCTACCTTGTGTGGCTCTAGGGTGCGATCTTGTATCCACCCACCTTTTTTTTGTGAATATGTTTACTTCTCCGATTAATACAAATCCTGATACCTTTTCATAAAATATCCATATAGCTCATTACGGTGAGCTGGACACTGAAATTTATTGTGATGCATTACAAGTTTTCTTTGTTGACGAAAAAGAAAATTAAACACAGCAATTTCTCTTCGATTCTCAAAAAAGTTACAAGGAGAGTTTAATTGGTGTTCAACTTCAAAATATTAAATTAAAGGCTCATGTTTGCTTGAAGAAAAAGATGCAGTCGAAGTGCATGACAAGCTTAATAAAAATGGTAATAATATGCTAAAACTATGGTTGCTAAAATTGTATCTATTGTGTTTTCTAGTAAAAATTATCAAGTCTTCTTTGTGAGCTATCTTGAAAATTAATCTTTCAATAATTTTCTGAATCATGACCTCAGTTTAAAATATATTTCATGGGTTTGTCCTTAAAAGAATTTCCTAATGACAGTTTTTCTGCATTAGCTTTTGCCTATTTTTAATTTTCTGAAAGCATTGGTCTGCACATTGCCTCCTGGCAATGTAAAAATAAAGCTTTCCTAAAATACTTTTTATAAACTTATTTAGTGGGAATGATCTTTTTAATATTTGTCACATTTTGCTTTGTTTGTTGTTGGATCTTCATCAGTGCAATTACCCTCGTCCAGCTATAAGGAGTTACTCATTAGCTAAGTGGTAAGTTTGGGTTTTAGTGGTTGGTATGTGCATTATAGGTCATCCATATGATTGAGCCCATCCAAGAGTGGCTTCCCTGTGCAATCAGTTGGCTGCCTTGGAGATTGTGTTATCTGGTACTCTTGTTGAACTCAGGCACAATTGTTTATCTGACTGGCACTTCAGTCGAGAGGGTTTCTCTGTGTTTCTGGGACAAGGGTATGTGGTTTCAAGGATGTCAATTTTTTCCTGAAGGGATGGTGGGGGGTAACTTAAGAAACTAAAGGCAGTTAAAATTTTAAAAGGTTAATAAAATGTGTTGAATTTTTTGACAATCCTCTTCTTTAACTTTATAGGGGTTTCTAGCAACTTTCCTCAAAAAATTACCTCTTATAAATAAATTGTGTCAAATGGAGAAGGCTGTTTATTGTTTAGTCTTGAAAAGAAGGGATGCTCACTCTGAGTCTCTAAGTCCCTGGGGTTTCTAGGACATCAGGAAGCCACCAAACCCCTAGGAATGCTTCCCCATGGAATGCTGGTTTTCAGCACTCATATCCAGTAGTGAAGGAATCTTACCTCACATGTTGATGGCTTAGAAAGGGCTACTGCAGCGTCAACAACATATTTTTTGCAGCTCATAGATACACACCTTGTTCTTGTGGAGAGGAGGATGTAGAGCTCGCTTGGCCAGCATTTGAAAATTCTGGTTTCATTTTTGGTTCCATTTGGTGAGGAGTCAGGATGTCCTTATAATATTCTTGTCTTTTAAGATATATAGGCATAAATGGACACTTGTCATTACTTAATGAGTTATTCTAGCTCAGATGTGTATAGATTTTCTTTACTATCTATGTGCAGATCTCTTCTGCCAGCTCTGGTTAGGAAGAGCTTTTGTAAGATTGGATCAAAACGGAAGGTTGCATAACTTTGTATTTAGTTATGATTCATGAATGCTCCAATCAAAAATATCATTTATGAGAGCTAGCTGCAATACTTTCTGAATTAAAATCTTTTCTGTCAAATGAGATAAATTCGGTTTTCTATTTGCTGATACAACTAAGCATTGAATACAAGTACTCTTTTTCAGTAACACGTCTGCTATGATTTTTTTTTTCTTTTTTCTGAAGTTTCCTTTTGATTAAAATTTTAGCTTTGATTCGTATTGTTTAAATGGGTGTTCAGATCAGAGTGGTAGCATAGGCTGCACAAAGCTTCAATTGCATCAATACGCTGGTCTTTTTGGTTATAATCCTTTTGCTTGTAAAATAGGGAAAAAATACAATTTTGATTATTTTTCTATACATGTCTGATATGGTTTTCTATTTTTGGTCTTGCAGCAATGTGTGTGTATTCTGGATTGTTCATGAGATTTGCTTGGATGGTTCAACCACGCAATTATCTGCTTTTGGCTTGCCATGCCTCAAATGAAACCGTGCAACTTTATCAGCTTTCTCGATGGGCTTCTGCTAATGGGTATGAAATTACTTGTTTTGAGGTTTTCTAGGAATGCTACAGGACAGTACCACTTTTCAATTTCAGTGATTTTTTTCCAAATAATTTTGATATAGTAATGTTCGGCATCTTGAAGGAAAATTTACAGGGCTGTTATTTTTTTCCTTGTATAAAACTTATCCATGAATAGTGCTTTTTCAGCTTCACCATTTCACAAGCTTTCTGCTAGCAAAGTATTGTGGTTAATCAATTACTATTCAATGTGACCGCTACTTCAGACCTCTTGTGGATCCCCTATTTTACAAGAATGCCTTTTATTTTTGACTTAATACATCTTCATTTCTCCTCATTTATCTGGGGTGCTTCTTTGTAGAGCTATTGTTTTTCTATTTTGAGTCCAGTTATTTTACACAAAATAGCTCGAAAACATTGAAAATTTGTGCATCATATCTGTACGTAGCAGGGAAGAAATTGAATTATACTGAGAGTCTGAAAGTAATTATTATCAAATTTACATACCTTCAGCTTTAGGTCCTTGATCTTTTTCTGGAGAGAAAAATCACACGAGCACTCATCACCAATTCTAATTTCTCTGTCATTCCTTATTTTCAATTAAATTTTCTTTTCTGGGCATAATTAGGTTTGATATCTTTCAGGGGTATCCTGGTGACCGTGGGATAGGTGCTCAGAAACCAACACCCTCTTTGTTGGGATGCCCCTGGGAACATCTCACCTTCGGGGGGACATTTGGGAGCACCTTGGCATCAGTGTGACAACCTGGGGCAGGCATCCCTCGACTATACTGGGGATGTTAATGTGTGCCCAGCAACACCCCCCAAAAAAAGAGTCAAGAAACAAAAAGAAAAAGAATTAAAAATCTAAAAAATCAACTATTTGGCATCAATTTTGCTATAGAAAACCAAGAACATAGACAGGATGGTATTGATGGTTAGAAGTCAGGAATAAATTGCAAAATACATGGCAAACTTGTGATCTCATCTTTTTGATGGTTCAGTGTTTTTTAAATGCCATCTGAGAGCCTTTTTCAGATGGAGTTTAAGTCAACATTGAATTACTAAAGCTGCTCACAAATGTCAAGAAGAGATCCTTATCTTATGCTTTCAGGAGGAAAAACATCGAACCATTCAATGTTTTGGTATAAAGCCTATGGCAAACTTAATCCAAGCGACTAAATTTGCCAACATTGTAATTGCATCTGTTTTAGACTGACTTGTATATGCTCATATTTATATTTTTAGTAATCTTACGCAAGTTTTCACATTTCTAAAATTTCAGTTTCTTTTTAAAATTTTAGGTTGTGTAATATATTTTTGGTATATTTAATTTATAATTTTATATGTATTTCAAAAATTTATTTTAGGTTGTCATTATCCCACCGTCCCTAGAATCTGGAAATTTTCTGCTTTCCCTGATACTTGCCCCCTCATCCCCGAAACTCACAGAAACTCTGGTATTTTCAAATAATAGAAGTTGTCAAGATTATAATTCAAATGCACAACAGTAGGAGTTTGTGGTTTGTCAAGTTGATGTTTTTAAAAGATATTTTGGTGTTGATCCATAGATTGATGTTCATTAAATTCCTGTTATTGCAGGTACCTACCAAAGAAAGAGGGACGTGAGAAACAGTAAAAATGTTTTTCTGTTACCTGTTTTTGTTATGATGGAAGTGTTGGTATGTGCATTGAAAGACATAAAAACCCCATCTGATAAAATTAAAGTGATCAAAAAATACAAGTTCATGGGCTCACAAATAACATAACAGTCAATATACTTGATTCAACTCATTTTGGCATTTCCATTTAACTCGTGCCCATTAAATGCCCTTTTTTCCAGGGCCTCTTGATCAAAATGGATGGAATTTACATTGTGGGCAGTGTGTCATTTTATTTTGGATAAAATAATATTGATGATTGTAATTTGTGATTAAAATGCAGGGAGTTGTGCTGAAATACTGGTCCTGTCTGATCAAAAATTAATTTTCAAATGTGAAAACTTCTTATGACCTTTTTTGTGAGTAATAAAATTTGGATAGAAGTTTCACTGCGAGCAATGTAATATTTTTGTTTTTTTGGACATAGTAGCATTTATATCTACAATGAAGGCGTTAAGATGGTACCAAACCCAATTGAAAAATTCCAGTACTCTTATTTAAGAGCTAAAGGTAGTAGGATGCTTGTCTTGGTATAATTTTAGTCTTTGCATTGAAGGATATGAATGCAATTTTCACTGCGAGCAATGTAATATTTTTGTTTTTTTGGACATAGTAGCATTGATATCTACAATGAAGGTGTTAAGATGGTACCAAACCCAATTGAAAAATTCCAGTACTCTTATTTAAGAGCTAAAGGTAGTAGGATGCTTGTCTTGGTATAATTTGAGTCTTTGCATTGAAGGATATGAACGCAATTGTCAACGAAGTTATAGCATTAAGGTTGAACTTTTGTTCTCTCTTATAACTTATGGGCAAAAACTCGGCAACTTAGAAGGTATTAAAAATTAAAATATCTTAATCAAACATTTTGTTTTTGTAAAATTCAGTTACAAAATGTATTAAATTAAAAATTGACATCTCGAAAAAGAAAATGCAAGGTTTATTGCAAAAACATGTGAAAGCATATTTTAACCAGCATTTTACCCACGTCAACATTTTAACCCATGTCTTTTTGCGTCTATAAAATCGTGAGAGTTTAACTTGTTGAAAATTTGCCAGCAAAAAAAATAGAGTGCTTGGCAACTCGGAGAGTACCTGCAACCGCATAGTTTGCAAACGATGCTTTGGACATTTAAATGAATAGACTCAGTGCCCATAAGTTTTTGCCAAACTTTTGTTATAAGTATAACATTGCATTACATTACATTAATTTGAAATTTAGGCCATTCAGGCCACAGGGACCTTCATGGTGCATGCCAATTTTCTAAATTTTATGGCATAACGCTAAGCTCTAAAGTCTAAACTTAAGAAAAAATTTTTAGACATCAAGCCATATAGCAGTACTGAGGCCTTAACTGAATTTAAATGAAATTGATAGGCTGAAGATAAATGCCCTTCAGTGTTCCCCACTTCAATGCCCAATGTCTAGTTAAGTAAATTTCAAATATGCCACATTAAAAAGGTTTTGATTGAAAAAATATTTATCTTATAAGCAAACTGAAAATACCTATGTTACCAGATTTGCTCCTGGACCCGGGAATTCCTAGTTTGATTCGCTCAAAAGTGCGGTCCTGAATCAAGATCATATTGCTGGCGAGTCTGGACATTAAATCAGATTGCAAGTAGGTCCGATAGATAATTGATTGTATTGGTTGGCAATATCTGTTTCCATGGATGCAACAATTAATTAGAAATGATTGTAGTTTACTATGGTCATAAATAAATCTATAGGTGATCTCTTTCTATTTCTCCCTTAATTCAGAAATGTTGATGAGGTGCTTGAGGAATGTGTAATGCCTCTAACAAGTTAAATGTGTTCCGGAACATTTGCCTTTGTATCAAAATGGTTCTCAGGAGTATTTGGCTTTGGTGTTTGTCTTATTCAGTGGATGGAATATATCTCGAGTTTTAGCTCTTAAGCTGACAAAAGCCCCTCGGTATCTGTTCATGCCTAACATTATTCTATGCTGTTTTCAATTTCCTTGAGTAGCCTTCGCTCTTCTCCTTCGGAATCTCATTCATGCGCTTTTTCCTTAACCTGCAAGAGTGCTAAGGAATAATATTTTTCCCCGTAAGTCCCTTAGATGAGCCTACGGTTGGAAATCCTGTGTGGTCTCAAAGTGTGTGGTCTTCCCTATTATTAAAGTGAACCTTGATCAAGATATGAAATTCTTGTACAAGTCCTCTTTTGGATATCATCCTCTCTAACACAAATAACCACCAGGAGCACATGTTTGGTATGTAGGCTCTGTGGGTTCTGACCAAAATCTAAGCATTGTTTTCTTGTTTTAATAAAGAAATGGGGGAAACATTTCATACTTGGATTTGTTGCTCAGAATTTATTCTTAAATCCTTCATACAGAGAGTGTGTTTGGAACGAGACTTTTCTTCTGGGGCCATTCTGGGATATTTGAAGCCTTTGTTAACAAGGGCTATTCTGAGATTTCAAAACCCTTGGTAGTAAGCGACCTTAATCCTGCAATTTTCGAAGTCCATATTTTACAGTTATTTCTAATACAACTGCAGTAAAGCTACCAAGACTTTCCAAATAACCCTGGTCAAGCAACCAAGTTGCATTACATTGGTCACTGCTCTGTGATTCCCCTTTTGCATGGAACCACTTCTAGAATTGGACGGCAGATCAATTGCAGATTCAGTTGTGGAACAACTTGGAGAGTTTAGGGACATGTCTATAGGAGGCTTAACAGGGTTGAGCAGCTGTTGCCCGATTGCTTTCCTAGTAGGTATTTTGCTAATATTGGCCATGATCTGGGGAATTCAAGAGTTTAAAAGCAGGAGTGCTCAAATTCCAGGTGGTTAATTTGATGGCCGTAATGACCGTTTTTGCACTTCTTAACTGTATATGACAGCTTGAATTTTTTTCCAGATCGTATAAAATGACATGCTATATTTTTATAAAACCATAAATATGACTCTTTAAATTATTAATAAACTGTAAAAATTTATTATAGACAATATAGTATAATTTATAATATAAATATATGTTATTTTAAAATATTTATGATATATAAATTTATTTAAATATCTTAAAATATTTCTAAATCTTAAAATATTTTAATATGAATTTAGAAATTTGCTATTATTAAGTGATCATCATTTAATATTAGTATGTAATATATATGTTTCTATTGTTTTTATATATTCATATTAATTATAGAATCTTTTTTAAATAGAATATATAAATTTTAGAAATTTGTTAAGTAAATTGAAGATTTTTTAGATATTACTAATTTATGATATTAGTATATGTTTCTATATTTGTTATTATACATTTATATTAATTTAGAATTTTTTAAACTAGAATATATAAATTTTAGAAATTTATTTAGTAAATTTGAAATTTTTGTAGATATTATTAATTTATAATTGTTTCTAATTTTGTTTTTTAGCACAAATAAATGTTTCTATATGGTTTATTATATATTATTATTAATTTAGAATTTTTTAATTTAAAAGAATTTAATATAAATTATTCATAATTTTGTTCTTTTGACAGACCGTCATAGAAAATCATATGACGGGTAATCAAATTCCAGGCCTGGTCATAGCCCTTTGTTTATCCTGCAAATTATTGCATGTGACTGGACATAGAGATTTAAAGTCTACCATCATTCTCACTAACTGGAGTGGCTGTTGTTATAATTTTAGATTTTTGAGTAAGTTTTGTCGTGGTTCATTACAATCATAACTTAACTGTTACTAATCTTGGTTAATGATAAAGTCAAATATATGCAAGAAAAGACTTTTGTTATTGGTATTTATGTCTGCAGCTCTGGTATTTTTACTTTCTGTTTTGTATTACTTTTCTGCTTAGGTTTCGGGAAGAGAAGATTTGGAATCAAGGAACTAAACTGCCTATTATAAGTTAATAAAAGATTTGAATAATAGAAGCCTTCCACATTAACCAGAGCTCTTGAGGATTTGGATCTGAGTAAGACCTTGCCAGATAAAATAATTTAATTATTTAAAGACTCGTTTTGTTCAAGCATGAAGCTACGATAAGGTAACCTTCAGGTGTAGTTTATCACGACTAGTGGAATTTAATGTTATTTTCCAGAAGGTTTTGGGACCCAGAGCTGAGGAATATTTTGTCCAAGCAAAATATTGATAATGAAGGATTCCAGATAGTTTAGAGTGAAAGGGCAAATTGTGGGTCGGTTATCAATTCAGATCAAGAATGGTAAACAGGTTACCCATAAAGGGAAATTAGAGAACCAGAGAGAATACCAGTACAGGAATACTGGGGAAATTTCTGCATGGGGTAAAATTTAAATGGTTGCAATGTTCTAGCCTCTATCATGTAGCAATGCTAGTTTTTTCACCTGCTTTGGTCTCTGTGTGGTAGCAGGTCAAAATGCTTTATGAGGCAAGTCTTACCCCATGTACCCATGCGGCTGCTTAGTCTATTTTCCACTTAAAAATAAGCTATGCAAGTGTCCCCATGTAATATTTTAATAACCGGTAAAGGAAAATTTGGAATTTGCTCCTATTTTCATAGAGCAGTTGCTGCTTATAAAAAACTAATAAGCTGTCAAAAAAAAGGAGCTCAAAATAAGCAGTAGCTGCATATTAAAAAAAATGACAAGTGGTTGCATAAAATATTTTCCCTCTTTCTTTCCCATTTAATTTCATTATTTTCCCTCCATTTTTCATTTACTTCCATTTTTTCCCTCCCAATTTTACCTCCATTTTTACGCTGGTCAAATATAAGCAGAAAAAATAGTATTCATGGGGCCACCCGCTCCACAAAATGCTCCTTAAAATATTGAGCAGTAGCTGCTAGCCAAAATAAGCTAAGCAGCCGCATGGGAACTTGCCCTTAGACCCAAAAAATGGATGAAAAAAAAGTAAAGTTCGACTGCATTTTTTTTGAAAGAATCAAAGAAATGAGAAAATCACGTTCTGATCTGGACCATACTGAGCAGCTATGATAAGTTTTCCAGGAAGTGAAAAATGCCTACAATTATTTCAAATCTCGAGGTTGAGGAGGTCTCAAAAGAATATTTGAAATTCATATGAAGGAAGAGCAAATAGATCTTGCAGAGGGTAAAATTTATTGCACTAATTTGTTCACCACATTTAACTTTGTTGGCACCACCATGCTAATATAACCCTAATCAAATTAATTCCATGCTAATAATCAATTTTCATTCACTACTAGATCATTTATAATTGTTTATGTTAATTTAGTTGAAATAATTGTTTAGATAAAAAAAGTTAATATTTTAAAAGAGTAGAAGACTTATTGTAGTCTAATGAAGTTAATCATAATTGTAAGTTATGTTCTTTTTCTAATTTGTGTTGTATAAATTGATGGTTAAGATTTTTTTTCAAGTTTGAATTGTTTAGGTTAATTACGTAAAATTGAATTGATTGGAACTATTTTTTTTAACATTAGAAATACATTTAAATTTTAATAAGTGACATTCTAATTTTATTTTATGTTAATTTATACTATTAATCTTATAATATATATTTTTAGTTATAAATATTGGTTTATCTAAAATATCTATAAATTGTTTCACTTTAATATTTTATTTAAAATTCTTCATAAAATAATTTATAGTTAATTTTGATTATATTTAATATTTTTTATAAGGTAGTGAATGGAGACATCTAAAATTGAGAGTTGTTTAGTGCTTGTAGAGCAGGATTCTATATAAGGAAACCCTCTAGTTTATTGTATCAAAACTAATTAAGGAACTTTCTATGCCAATCTGTAATAACTACATTTGTAAAATTTTGATGTTTACAGGCTTCTTTAGTGAATAGATTGACAACCTTGCTTCTTGTTGCACCCATTTGGCATGAAATGTGAATATTTAGTTAGCTGAGCCATCTTAATAAACATGCAGTGTTCCCCCTTTGATTTTTGCAACCTTGCGATCACCCTGTGGTATTCAAGGGGATATAGAAAGCCAGGAAATTCAGCATTTTCCGTTTACCCTTTTGGCATACAAACATCCTACTACCCCCTTCATGTGATCCTTATAAAAAGGTTTTATTTAGCTTTTGATGAATGCTTCTTTCCTTACAGATAGGAACTCAACAAGTACTTTGCTTTGATTGTGGAACTTGCCATTCATTTCTTTTTCCCAGGAAATTCTATTCTTCCATATGTACCACATGAATGTAATGATACTTCTGCAAGTTTTTAAATTAATACCTTCAATCCTAATCATTAATATAATGTAGTTTTATGCCATATCTTAATTTGTCCATTTTCTTCAAGTATGTGTAACTTTCAGTGTCAATCACTGTATCTCTGTCAGTGTCACGCACTACATTACATATTTTCTTTCTTACAAGAAACATAACCATTTTCTGTGATGCTTCTCTTTATGTGGCAAACCTAAAGCATTTGACACTTGGAAGCCCCTCTCCAAAATTAGTATGCGGTATATTATATGGGGCAATCATTTTCTTTTATCTTCTTAAAGGGAGAGTTGTTTGCAAGATCGAAAGATTGTTGTAATTGATCCTTGATTGCAAGAAAGTTGATTTTTTGATGAGTTTAATTTTTAGTTTTTGGAGTACCATATCTTTAAAGAGAGGACCATATCTTTAAAGAGCTAGAGATAATGTAATCTTGTGTAATCATGCCAAACCAATGCAATGTAAGGGGAGAAGGGCTGGCTTCAATGAACTGCCCCAAAGGGGCAACAGAGGAGGTCTTAACAAGAGAAGCAAGTAGTTTGAGCACGTAGTAGGTGATTTGGTTCTTAACAACAACCAAGTCATTGGCCACCAGTTTGACTTCTTTTAATTAAGTCTCTTGTATTCAACTAATTGGTTCTTTATGAAAGAGCAATCCAAGCCTGCTTGAACGATGGCCATGGTAGTTTTAAATACAAGAGTGCTTGGTTACAGTCTTTCCTCTTTCTCCCTTGGCCATCAGTTCTTCCATTAAATCCTCTAGTATTGAAGAAAATAAGAACCCACAGTCTTCAATAGTTAGATTAATTTGCCCAAATGATATTTTTGCATCTAATTTTGGCATCTTCAGACTGACATTGGGCAGCTCCTTATACTTACTGAGCTTGCCGTCCACCCAAAGAAATTTTGGTAATAAAGATCCACTCTACTCAACAAATGGATCTGGTGATAGAGACCATTTAGAGAGACTTGAATCCAAATAAGAAAAAAACTTCATTTGAATTTATTGAATAACTGAATGAAAGATTAGTACAATAATCCAAATCTTGGTTACAGTAACAGGGAAATGCATTAAATGAACAAAAGGGGCAAGGGGTAGGCGAGGGCAGGAGGAGGAAGAGACAGAGACAACTAAAAAGCAGGATAGTTGGGGGGGGGGGGGGGGGGGGGGTGCTGCAATTGATAGGCAACTTCTTGTAGTCACTTTATCAGATATCTTCCCTCAGCTCAAAAATTCATTCCTTCTTACACATTAATCAAATGAAACTGCAGAGCAACAAGTTTATACAGCTCAAAGAATCTAAATTCCCTCTTTAGCTCAAATATCAATTCCTTGTAACACATTATTCAAATAAAACTGTAGAGCAACATGAGAATGGTTAAGTAAAACAGCTGGAAGAACAATCCACAATCTGGATTGTAAAGGGCCAGTAGCTCAGTGGAAAAGCATCCCACAAGAAAAAAGTAAGTCCTGGCTTCAAATTCTAACGTCTGTATTAAATGCATATAATCTCTTGCAGACATAGATCTACAATAATAAATACGCAAAAGGAAAAATGAAAGGGGAAAAAAACCCTTACAGAAGAATTTCGATGCGCACATAGATGTTAATAAATTAGTTCAATAACTGTGGAAACCAAACCGAAGTTTCTATAAATGCTAATCTTTATAAATAAAGAAAATACCAAGAATATGGGCATGATAGGTAGAATATGGGATTAGAGAAGAGCGCTCAGTAGAAATGCATCGGAAAATAGGGCGAAAATGATGGATTATGGAGGTAAAAGAACTTTCATAAAGTATTATATTCACAACTCGAGCAATGCGAGAAATCCGTGTATAAGACTTCAAATGCATTCGTCCAATGAGATGATTAAAAATTAATTTCTAGATATTATAAAGTTAAACAATTTGCATCTATATTTTACAAATGAAAAAACTTATAATGAAATATAAAATAGAATTTATTTTGATTGACTACCTTATTCGAAAAAGTCTTGTCATTTGTAGCCATTATTATAGACATAAAACAAGCTGTCTAAAAAAACTACTTACTACAGATGATACAATTCTAGGTCATGTGAAAGATTTCTTTTTCATTACTAAATTCCAAAATAGGGGAAATGAACATGATCATGCATTGATATGGATTGCAGACGCTCCAATATATGGTATATCATAAAAATTAGAAATTCAACAATTTGTAGACAACTATATCACATGCAACACAAAAATACTAAATCCACAACTTGCTAAACTACATTGACACTATCATACAAGAAGTTGCACAAAAAACAAAAGAACACATTGTCGATATAATTACCCTCTCCCACCAATGCGAACCACAATAATACTTGAACCAATAGAAACAACTGATGAGAAAGTCATAAGTGATGCAAATAAAATATTTAAAACTATACAAGAACAAGAGTATGACGAAACAATTACATTTGAAAATTTCTTGGCCCTAATTAACATATCTGAAAATGACTACATAAAAGCAATACAATCAACACTGACAAAACCAACAATATTCTTAAAAAGACATCCAACAAATATTTGGAATAATAGTTTTGCAAAGAAAATGCCCCCATTATGGGAAGCGAACACTAATGCACAGTTTTTGCTCAATGCATATGCAGTTGCAATGTACTGCTCATCATACATGACAAAAGTAGACAAATCTATGACAAGAACATTTAGAAAAATAAGGAAAGCCCAAGAAACAACAAAAATTGATGCCATACAAATGATTCATCGTCTAGGAAATACTTTTCTTAACCTTCAGCAAATGTCTACCCAACTTGCAGTGCACATAATATTATCACTACCCCTAAATTCAAGCTCTCGACCATGTGTATTTATAAACACATCTCCGCAACAAGACCGTACTTTTATTCTAAAATCAAAATCGCCACTGAGCACTGAACCTGATGAGTCAAGTGAAATAATGTGTAAATCACTTATAGAACACTACATAACTCGACCAATTCAATTGAAACACATTTGCCTAGCCCAATTTGCATCGCATATAGAATTACTAAACCAAAAATAGTGAAGCAAAACAAATTTACTATAATTAGATTTGTTAAGTATAACAAGCACCTCAATTACGAAAATTATTACAGAGATAAATTATTATTGTACGTTCCTTTTCAAAATGATGAAAATACAATAACAAATGGGTTGACAACATTTCAAGAAGCATATAATCACTATGAAAACAAAATTAAAGAAAATGAAAAGAATTATACATACAACTTCAATTCAATATGGGGAGATAGAGACAATGCAATTGAACAAGTTCAAGGAAATGAGCTTGAAAACGAAAATCATTCCAACAAACAAACAAAAATTAATACTAATATAGAAACATATGACCTCACTTCAGACTTATCATACTTACAAAAAAAACCTCATATGAATAGATTTGATATGGGCTTTCAAATTGTAAAAAATCCAAACCTTGTTGACAACAATATTTATTATAAGCTAAGACAAAACCTAAATTGAGAACAACAAGCTATTCTAAAAGATATTGCAATTAAAAAACAAAATGACAAACACAAACCATTGTACCTTTTTCTCACAGGTGGTGCAGGAACTGGCAAAAATTTCATCGCAAAAGCAATTTTCCAAATGCTATTGCGAGTATACAACTCCACCTCTTTTTTTGATCCACTAAAATAAAAAGGTCTTATCATGGCTTACACAGGAAAATTGACATTCAATGCAAGAGGAACAACAATCCACTCTGCATTGCTAATGCCCTTCAACAAATCCACATTTATTCCACTTAGCAATGAAACAATAGACTCTTTGCAAAAACATTATGAAGAATTACAAGTATTGCTTATAGATGAAGCATCCTTAATAGGTAGTCATTTTTTATATTCAATTGACAAAAAAAGGAGAAATAAAACATAGCCCAACAAACTTTTTTGGTGGCATTGACGACATATTTAGCGGAGACTTTTACCAAGCACAACCAATACAAGACAATTACATGTTTGAATCTCTTATAGTGAACAATGAAAAACTACCATACACTTTTTGGACAGATATGATAACATGCTATGAATTAAAAACAACAATGCACCAAAAAAATGAAAAGTTTATTTCAATTCTAAAAAAAATACAAACTAATTCAAAAAGTGTTACTGATATAGAATACATCAATAATACTTGCTATCACAACCCGCCTAATGATCCAAGATTCCCATATCTTTTCTACACAAACAAATCTGTATGTAACAACACAATGAAGGGTGACAACTTATTGGTGCTCATTGTGTTTTTACCCTTTGATTCTTTCTCTGGATGATGAGGTTGTGAAAGACATTGAAGGGGCTTCCGCTATTTTTTCGGAGCATTGTCTTAATTGCAGGTTTAAGGGTTTTTGGCTGAGTCTTTTTGATTTGCATGCTTGGATTACTTGCCAGTGGGAACCCATTATTTCTGAAATAGTTCACATTTTCCCTTTGGCTAGGGGTTTCTTCATTGCTAAGTTTGAAAATCCTGCTGATAGGAATTTGATTCTTTGTGATAATTTTTTCAGCTGGGATGCCCGGTTCATGCTCATGATGAAGCCTTGGCATCCTGATTTTGATGCCTCTTCTGAGATTTTCTCCAAGGTTCCTACTTGGGTGCAGCTTCCCAACCTCCCTCTTCATTTTTGGGTAGACTCTCTACTTGAAGCTGTGGGTGA
Source organism: Chamaecyparis obtusa (assembly GCA_027943335.1). Classification (NCBI taxonomy): domain Eukaryota; kingdom Viridiplantae; phylum Streptophyta; class Pinopsida; order Cupressales; family Cupressaceae; genus Chamaecyparis; species Chamaecyparis obtusa. Next base: position 198,033 of record BSBK01003000.1, read on the forward strand.
GGCTCTTGGGGACTTTCTGATTGTTGATGAGGAATCTACTGATATTCTTCATTCTACTTATGCTAGGATTTTGGTTGATTTGGATTAGTCCAAGGGTCTTCTGGATAAGATTATGTTGAAGCATCCTAAAGGATCATAGATCAAATCCTTGGATTATGTAGGACTCCCCTTTAGATGCAGGAGATATTTTAAAACTAGTCACTTAGCGGATTAGTGTGGATTGGAAAAGGTTAAAAAACCTGCTTTTTGGTGGAAGGGGGCCTCCTCCCAACATTACTCTGTTGTGAAGGACTCGTCTATTTGGAGCTTTTCTCAGGTTGTTTCCTCGTCTCAGGAGATTGATGAGGCTACTGTGCCTCATGGGACCGTTGATGGATCTTCCTCGGGTAGTGATTCCATCCTTTGAACGCCCCTTTGTATAGATACAATTGTTCAGGGCTGTGATGGTTGCGAGGCTTCTGCCCCTTCTTCAGTCAATATTTTGCTGGTTCACTCTCAAATGGATGCTATTGATTCATCTCTTGAATCAACTTATTTGGATACTTCTGGTCCTATCTTGGGTCACTCTCATTCTCTGAACTTGGATGTCTTGGCTCTTGATTCAATTTCGTGGAAGGGTATGGCTAAGAATGCAGAAGACGGGCAGACTTCTGTGAAAGGGAAGAAAAAATCTAAAAATCTGCCCTCTTTTGATATGTCCCTTCATTCCCAGTCGGGAAAGAAAGAAATTTTTCTTGGGCTTTTCTTTGTGGGCAGCTGGACTTTAATTGGAAGTATATTTCTTTGTTGTCCGCTGGAAGTTTGAGGGCTGTTGGACTTATTTGTTCTATCTTTTTATGTGGCTTTTGTTGTTGGGATTCTAGATTCTTTTGGTTTGGGTATTTTTTATTACAGGTTGTGGGAGCCTGTTGTAAAACCCTCATGTTGATCTTGTTCTATCCCATGTTAGTATGTTATTTTTGAATATCCTTTCTGACCATTCTATACAGGGTTTCAGGGCCCCTTCAAAACCTATTTTTCCTTAATCAAAATAGAATAAGAAAATGTTATCAATTGTAAATAGTGAACCAATCATTATAAATGTAATCGATGAGGAAGAAGATAATTATGGAAAGATAAAAATGCATACAAAAAAAAGTCTACCACAATAAATAACACTTAAAATCAACATGCTTGTCGAATTATATGCAGGAAACTATGACATAAATGGACTCGTAAATGGAGTTGACTGAATTTTTAAAGCATATACAAGTATAAACAAAACTGAAGTAATCTGGATTGAATTCAATGAAAAAAATATTCGTCTAAGTCAAGCATCGAAATTAGGACATTTGTTCACTAACAACATTTCAAAACAATGAGACCCAATACTATGAATTGCAAAGTCCCCATCCATTAAGAAAAATATGACAAAGATAACAATTCAAAAATAATTCCCCATACAACTAGCATGTGCACGAACAATTCATAGATCACAAGGACTTACATTAGACAAACTTGCATTTGATCCTTTTCGAGTCAATAGTCATAGACTAGTAAACACTGCATTGTCATGTGTTCGAGATATACAGTCCCTATAGTTACTTACTCCACTAACACAATTTTTTTTCTAAATACACACAAAAATTATTAACGAAATGCATCGACTACACAGAAGCAAAATGGGAATTCACAATCCAAAAACATACAAATGACACAAATTTAACAACTATTATCTCGTTAAATACTAGAACATTAAACTCGCATATCGATGATATTACCAATGACTATGATCTATTAGATGCCGATATAATATGCCTACAAGAGACACAAAATCCACAACTCTATGCTTTGCAAAAACTCAAGCAATTTCAATCAATTACAATGTACCGTCATCATGGACTTTTGACTTCAACTAAAAAACATATAAAAATTACACATTCACAACAATACTATTCAAATAGAATTGAAATCCTAAAAATAGAACTACTAATATTTAGCATTCCTATTTCATTATTCAACTTGTACTAGCCACCAAATACAAGAGTGTCATCAATTATAAGCATTCTACAGAACACCATGAAAAACACTAAACCAAATTCAAATAATATAATTGTAGGTGACTTCAATATCAACATGCATGAAAATAATAAGAAAACAAATAAACTACAAGCATTTTTCGACACAGTGAATATTACATTTTTGCTAGACAAAAATACTTTCTTACAAGAATCACTAATTGACCATGCGTGGTCACAAAACATATTACAAAATCTACAAAATAGATGCATACTGGAGTGATCATAATTGCATATGTCTAAATCTTGACTTATATAAAAAAGCACACAATATAAGTACCTTTACTTTGACTTTATAATTGATGCATCCATAATTATTCATTTTTCCCCTTTTCCAACTCTTTACAAACTACTACTTACCCTTGCTATGCTGCAGGAATGAAGGCTAACAAAAGGATCGAAGACACTAAAAAAAAATCGAGGGACAACAAGTAAAGATATAAGTATTTTGTAATTCATACAATTTTCATAAACAAACATTTGTTAACATACATATCATCACTATCGTAAGTAATGCTATTATTAATATGCATTCTTTCACTGTTGTAGACAAAAAACTATTATGCACCTAATGTTGCAAGTGCGATGATATATTGTCTAAGATCGTACTAAATCATTTTCCTTCCTTTCTTATTTTCAAACAGTCCTTTTATTACATTGTACATTTATACTAAATGTATAGTACTTGGAACTAAAACATTGCATTTCCCTTACAGACCTAAAAAAGAAAATACAAATATAGTTTCAATTGAGGACCTCAACTCACACAAAAGTGCATAAATCTTCGAAGGTGATGTAATTGTTACCTACAAGACTCATCTTGACAAGGCCAAAAATGTCTTTCGGGTGGACCTCACTGACAACAAAGGAGAAATGATAGTCACTCTTAATCTTACAAAACATTTCATTCAAATATTTGAAAATAAAATCTACCCTGGAGCAAGCATTCATGTCAAAAACTTTGATTTCTCCCCTAAAACTAGTTATGACCATGGAGACCGTGATTGCATTTTTCTCTTGAATAAAACAAGTACAATTGATAATATATCTCAAGTCTGTCAACAAAATTTGTTCATTCCAAGTACCACAATTCAGCTTCTTCTTGAAAGCACATAGCAGTTATACACAGTAGGAATGTTCAGTGCCATTTTTGTAGCTGCAAAGAGAAAACCATAGATGAATACAATGGATATAAAAGATGGAGACACAGAATTCGACCATGCATAGGTAAAATCCTCTAACCATCCACCTCCAGTAGAATACAAATTTTCTTTTTTCTAATCGCTAACAATGCATAATAAATATTTTTTTTTTCTAGGTAGCTTTTCATCCAAATATGCTACAGTAATATCTACACATTGAACACCTTGTCCAAAGCAAAGACTACCCACTTATCCTTTTCAAAAACATAGTCAGGAGAAGTAATACAAAGGAACAAATGTTTTACATTGGTCAGTCTACATTTATTGGAGAGCTCATGCACAAAGAAACAAAAGAAAGTCTTCTCAAATTGCTGAACACAACATATGAGGTGCGCTTCTTAAAATTCATTCAAACATCTTCCTAACTATGCATATCATTAAAATAGATTTACAATTCACTAATCAAGCATGCGTACCTTATAAATTAATAGCCTTTTAAACTTCTCACATAGGTGCAAGGATTACTCCGAGTTGCAAATGCCTTCTCTGTACCATTTCAACCAACATGCTCTAAATGCAACTACAACATCATAGACTTTGCCACAGTAAAAAACAATATGGCTCATTGCATCAAGTGTAATGAAGAAACAAAGTACACCTACACACATTGCCTACATTGCATTCTCACCACTGAAAGCAAAAACCAACTAGAATGTACTCTACATAAGGAAATGTTTGTTACTATGTTTCCCTAGCTGCAAGAAACTACCTATGAGCAATATATACAACACAAGACAAAGATAATATTTGTAGTGCATAGGTTACAAAAAGAGGCAAAGTACACACTCAATCAAGAGAATGTCATCATTAAGTTTGAAGATAATAGTATGCCTCGTATTGAATCGTCAAACCAAGTATGGAAGCTACTCTTTACTTATTTATCAACAATTTGTAATTCACTCTTTTGCCAAATAATACTAATAATATTTCATTAAATTTGTAGATGATTCAAATCTAATTCAAACTACATCGAACACTACCTTCCAGAGAGGATGCAATACAACATTGTACATATAACACAACTACAAATTTTTGGTTTCTTTCTTGCTTAATACTTACTCACAGTTTAAGACAACTACATAAAACATTGTACATATAACAAAGTTACAACTTTTATACTATGCTTTGCTTTACACAAATTACAAATTTATGAGACAATTCAGAATGATTTTTGTTTAGAAAAAAATGGGTCTTGTATGCCAACATAATGTATGATAGTTACAGTCAGAGAACTATCAATTACAGTTATTGTGATGGTCCTCATATACCACTCTGAATTTTTCAACTGGATGATGAAATCTTTGTTTAAACAAAGTCATGTCTCTCTTTATTGAGATTGAATATTTGGTTTGCCCACTTATTCAAGAACTAAAAAAAATATTTTCAGACAAATGTAGGCTTTTTATTATAATTTTAGCTTTAGATTTATTATTTTCTCATAGCATAAATATCTTTCCAGTGAATATGTTTATTTTGTGATTCTTACCTCTTGTACAAGACTGGACTTATGCATTTGATATAATTCTCATTGTTATTTTCTGATATTTTTTGTTGTGTTTTTCTATTATCTATTTTATTTATGTGGATGTGTTTTATTTCATTTATATTATATTTTATATTATAAAAAAGTAATCTCTTTATATTCAGAGGTTGTGCTTTTAGGTATTTTCTATGTTGTGCATTTTATACAAAATTTATTAAACATATTTTTTACTAGGGCTTCAATCGAAGGACGTAGTATTTTACTAATTATCTATGGTTGTGTGACATTATATCACAAACATACTATTTTATTTAAAATATACACCTCAAAATAGCCTATGCATATTACTAATTTTTTTGAAAAAAATATTAAATACCTAATAAAAGAATAAATTAAAAAAATAATGAAAAGATCAAACATTACAAAAGTCATTGTGCATGTGTAAAAACTAATAACTAAATAATATTAAAAAATGTAGTTCACAAATACAACATTAATAATTTATGTACTCTATAACTTATGATATTTAAAATTTAAATTATTGTCATACATAGATTCTTATGAATTATATTATAATCTTCATTTAATTTTTATTTTATTTTATCAAATAAGTATTAATCCAATTATATATACTATTTATAATAAATATGATAAAATAGATTTAAGTTAATCTACAACGAAACTTATAATTAAATCCGGCAAGTACTAGCCACTACGTGGTACTTGTTTTTTCTTGTCTTATTGTGATCTAAATTTCTAGTGTATACTTTTTAGGTGGCAGCTTTGTCTCCTCTAATTTGAGGGAATTGTCATAATAGATTTCTTATAAATTTTTAGGATATTTTACTTTAAAAAAAAATTCTTATAAGTTTTTTAATTACTCTTTTGAACAAGCCTATAAATATTTTTTTTAAAGAAAATTATGTTAAAAAAGTCAAAATAATTTTAATTATCAAAATAGCTATCATTGATAAATATGAATACCTCACTGAATTTATTATTATCTAAAAAAGTTAATTAGTGTATATATAAATGTAAGGAGAAAATATTATAAAAAATATCTAACTTCTCAAGTATAGATGGATTTCTACATGTAAGATATAAAATATATATATAGATATATATTTTTATATCTATGTTGTGTGTGTGTGATGGAAAATGTTGTGGACATATAAAACTAATAAAACATAAACAAGTTTATTAGATTTCCACAATCTATGAATATACTATATCAGTTTCTGGAAACTGATATACTATATCCAGAAACTGATATAGTGAAAACATAAACACTTATCTTGAAAGGTAGCAGATCTGGAAATTGCCATTTTTTGGTGTTTGTACTTAGTATCTAGAAATTTTGCAACCAGATCTAGCTTGGAAACACAGAGACACAGAAAACCCAAAAATCTTTTGCTTTTCTGAACTAGGTCGACCTTGACCCAAATAAAGGTCGACCTTGACCCCTTTATGTCGACCTTAACCTGTGCTGCTCCGACAAAAAATTTGTTTGCGGATCTTGAAAGTTTGCCGAAAAGGGTGCTCGAATCTACTCTGTAATTTGATGTTTCGTACCTGTTCCTGCAAGAAAAATGGTTTTGTTGTTTGGATTAGGGGTTTGCCTTGGTCAAACCCCAGTTTTGGAATTAACTTTGAATAGAATTGAAATAGAGAATGCTAGCAAGTAGTAGAAATAGATCTAACAACAAAGCTATGATATTCAATAGATATGCAATTGTATTTAAAATGTAAACAAGTATGTTAATATGAAAGCTTGGACTCAACACTAATAACCATAAATGTAAATCAAAATCTCCATGATTGTATGCTTGGAATCTACCTTGAAGGAAGAATGAATAGATCTTGAAGATGGACAAAGGATCTTGAGTGAAGATCACACCACCATGATGGATAGATCTAGGGTTTGAATGATGAATCTTGAATGCTTGAACCAAATCCCTTCAAAGGCTTGAATACTTGAATCCTTGATCTTCAATGGAGAACTTGAATGCTTGAATGTAGATGATTGCTTGAAATCTTGGATTGCACACTTGATTGATTTTTCTTGTCCTTGATTGAGTGATGATGGATTGAAATGAGAGAAGGCTTCCTTTTATACTAGTCTAGGGCACAAAATTCTAGAGAGGCTGACATAGGAGAAATAAATTCCCATTAAGCCTATACCCTTGGAAGTGGACCTCCAAAAACACTAAAAATCCAAACATTGAATATCATGATTGTGGAGAAACCCATTGGTTCCACATGCACAATAGTTCATGTTTCTGCAATAAAATCCATTTTTTATTTGCACACGAAGAAACGGGTAACATAATGATATATAAAAGCCACATTTAAAATTCAAAACATGGAAAAACCCAAATGGGCATCAAATTAAAATTTACAAGTGGGGAATATAACTAAAATCATCCTAGAAACCAATTGCAACAAACAAGAAATAATATTAATGAGAAATAAGAGAGGTACAAATATTCCTACCTCATGTTTAAACAAAAACCTCAAGTTGAAAAAGAAAGATAGATAAACAATGGTACCATGCAAGAACTGAGCCATTGATATAAATCCCTAACACAATCCAAACAAGCCAATACCCACAAAATTCTTCCAACAAAATCTCCTCAAGTCCCTAATTGTTTTCTTCAAGCAAAGAGGTTTTGAACAACAAAATGGAATAAAATTGCCAAATGTGGAAAATGAACTCACTTTTCCAATATAAAGGCATTTTCCAAAAGCCACAAAGCTAAAATAAAATAACTTAATATCCAATTAAGTCCAAAATGCCAAATAAACCTCTAAAACCCTCCAAACACTTTAAACCATTCCATTCCAATTAAATTGAATACATATACAAGATATTTTCTATAAATTTATAAATTGCCATTTAAAACATTTAAAATATCATTTGACATAGTTCTACCATGACAAATTTTGGATAACTAAGCACATACACTTTTAACGGGCTTTCATAATTATACAAGAGAAAAACTACAATTTACCTATTCTATAATTAGAGGTATAAAATATGTAATAAGGATATATTGTCCAAATCAAGAATGAGAAATAGACTTGGCAATATGAACGACCAATAGGGATATCTTTTGTACCACTATTGGGGATAAAGACACACTTAGACCTATGAAGCCAGGTGGAGTTGATGCCTAGTGTCATCACTACGACAATTGCACATCAAGTGTACTTGCTCACGTATATAAAATAGTCAAAGTGCACATATAATCAGTAACTAAAGCTATTGATGAGAAATTTTAACAACGTAATCAGTCTTATATATTCAAATATTATAATATTTTACCTTTCGCATTAAATCATCATTTAAATCATAATAGTAATAATCTCATTATTTATTGTGATGTATACATGACACAATGGTAGGGAATGGAGATCAAATCCCTCTCTAGAAAGAGAAAAAATAATCGTTGCCAAGGTCCTAGATGGTTGGGTCACAACCATGTTTGATACGTCAATGAAGATAATGGGAAACTTCACAAGGTGGGCCTTTGTTGGTTCATCAAGCTTAGGACTGGAACACCATTCTTCACTTTTTGGATAGGATGTTTCAGAATATTGAAACACAAATCCTGCAACTACAGATCTATGATACCAAAAGTAACTAATGTTTAAAATTACTCTAACACGAGATCTTAACAAAATTCAAAAGTTAAAGGGTAACAAGGAATTATAAAGACATACTACATAAGGAATTATTAAGGACATCAAACACCAAGAAACTTAAACTAGCATAAGGAAGATTAGATTTGATCACTAACCTATAATAATATAAACCAAACATCCATAGTTTATAATATCGACGTGCTATCATTAGAGGAAATAATAATGTAAGATTTATCATAATTCATCATATTAAAAAGCCATACCACTCATGTGCATATGAAAGATGATTTCATCCTTCGGAACACAAATAAATTAGTTAAACCAAGTTATACATCATCACAAGCAAGCATCCCATAGCTAACACTAACTAATTCAATGGAAAAGTAAAATTTCAATAAATACACAAGAGGCTCTTGAATCTTAAATTTATATTCAAACTCACAAAATCAGTAGCTAAACACATTGAGATTGCAACACCAAATGTATATAGAGTTTGAATGAAAATATCTCAACCCTTCTTTTCTCATAAATCATAGTTTAAATAGAACTTTATAATTACAAATTTGTGAATCTGTAACAAGGGTTTTTAGACATTTTTGGGTTGAAATAAAAGGAAAACAGTAGTTTAGCTAGCCAAAAATACACCTAAACTATTGCAAAATGGTTTGAAAATTATTTTCATGAGTTTATAACTTACAAAGACTCTTATTCGACCCATAATGGTGCCCTAAAATTATACAATTAACTCAAGTTCAAGTTGCGACTCCTCCACTCATCTAGATTTTTTTTCATACATTCTCTTAAGTTCCAAGTGAAACACAATTGAGATTTATAATTTTCACATCCATGAAGATGATTGAAGATAAGAAACAAGCATTTGGAAGAAGATTCCCTATCCTTAAAATTGCCACAATAGCAATAATGTAGTTGTTCTTTACTTTTGCATTTTTCACTTGTCCGCAAATACAAAACCATAAAAAATGATCCCAAAATTCACCTCCATAGATTTGGAGAAGTGCTACAAACTCTCAATAGGTCATTCTGAAGGTGTTCAAAGCCTCATAGATTTTACTATTGTTTGGGGTCATCATATCTCCTTCTACACAATGGGAAAGAGTCATTAAACCACTAGAAATTTGTATTGAAGTAAGAGTAGAAAGAAAACTAAGAACAAAAAGTAAAACTATAAATACACCATCACCATTACATTCTAAACAAGAGCTCATAGTTTATCCCCCTTGGATATAACTAAGTGTAGAAATTGTCAAGTTTAAGTCCCCTTTTGTGATCAATCATGTATTTTGGGGTTTGAGGATGCCAAAATCCCCAAAACACCTTTTTAGAAGTCAAAGGGAGGGATTTGCAAAATTTCCCTTTTTATGTTAGTGGTCAGGGATTTGGTCATCCCCAAAATGCTTCGGGGGTTAGGGGTGTGACATCCTTGAAAATTTTTGAAGGTTGTGGTTATGGAGTCCCCAAAATGTTTTGAAGGTCAGGGGTGTGGTGTCCCCCCAAAAAAATTGAATATTAGGGGTGTGGAATCTCTAAAACTTTTTGAAGATGGGGGTGTGACATCCCTGAATCTTTTTAAAGGTTGGAGATACGACATCCTAGAATTTTTTTGAATATGGGGGGTGTAGCATCTCCAATTTTTTTTGAACCTTCAATCATCAAAACATTGATGTCTTTGAAGGAATAGGGATTGGGGATCCCCAATAAATCAAGCAAAAGGATTCAACACTTATGTTTTTTAAGACTTCCAATTCATGGCTTTGATGGTCAAAAGGTTGTCAAATCCAATTTTCAAACCTTTCTTTATGGTGCTAAGGGGAATAGGTCATTTAGAAACACCTTTGATAAGGAAAACCTATTTTGTTCATTACATCGTTTGATATTTATTGTAAACTAAATCCTCCAACCCTAAATTGAACACAAAATCAAGAACCCTTAACAAAGAATAACAAAGACAACAAACCAAAAGGGAATTTCTAAAGACACAAAACAAATAAAAGGAAAGGAAAGGAAATAGAAACCAAAATAAGAGAAATCAAAGAAAAAGTAGGGTCCCCACTTGGTCAATTGATCAAGTGGGCATGAGTTGTGAGGCACAACAAATAGCCCTAAAAAAATTAGAAATGGCCATAGAATTTATTCATCATCAAGCAATAATTAAAATGACCTCATGTTGACAAATTCATTCTTAGTACCAAAATAATAAATTATAACTCAACACATAGGCCTTCAAGCTCATTTTCATTAAATGGCCTCTCTATGTGTGTCTAGTGCATTCATTCCCTAAAATGTTAGAACGACACCATCCTAGGAGGACCTAAATCAACACCTTTGTATTTTAGCAATACCACTTGAAGTTTCCTAGGGATAGATCTTCTACAAGCCATGCATCCATAGCCCTGACACACTAACTCTGGTTTTCTCTTAGCCTTGCTCCAATGTCAGTTGAGCATCCATAGCCTCAATGGATATTTGTAGAATCACCCCCTTCCCCCGATCATATGATTTTCTTAACTTTAATGATGTTGTCCCTTTAGGGAAATTTATCTTTGATTTTAAAAACAAAAATTGGGGAAGCATAAATGCTTCATGATGGGTTGAAAACCACTATTGGTTACTTCAAGGAGAACACTTTATGATAGTTTTGTCTTAAGCCTACTTGTAATTATGTTCTCCTTGAATCTAATTCATTATGTGTGTACATGTGATTTTGGAATTCATGATAGAGACCAAGCCCAAAGACTATTGGATAATCGTCTTTCTTTTAGACACCTTAGACAAGACCTCCAACATGAGAAAATTCTCATATCACTTTGACTAAGCAATACCTTTTCCTTCCACTAGGAAATTAAATAAAGGATTCACTAGATGGAGAGATAGCCCCCAAAAAATTCATTTACCCCAAAACAAATAGAAAAAATAAGAAAAATGCATGAGAAATAAAGAACAAAGGCAGAAAAATACACCGAAAAAATAAGAAATGAGAAACAAAACTAAGGACTAAAACACAGGGAAACTAACTAACACCTGCCTAATTATAACCAAATTTAGACTATGTACAAATTTTTTTAATTAATTGATTTTTCATTACATGTAGTAACAATAACCCACTCCATATAGTTCTACGAAATGCAAACTCATCTTTGTACTCCGAAAAATAAAATTTAAGTTTTGTTCAAATTATGGGTACAAATTATGCAAAATTAGAAGTTGTGGCAACTCTTCATGATCATGATTAATCCACAAACATGTTTTGTTACCTTTAACATCATATTCAAACTAAAAATGATCAAAATTCAAGGGATAACAAAAAGTCACAACTTGATTTAGCAAGTTCCCATCTATGGGTGTACACTCATGCAATACAATTTCTTCTTTTGGATGTCTTAATTCATGGTATACCACTCCATTCTCCTCAAGTATATGCATACCATTAAAAAAGAAATATTGATTAGTGATGCACTATTTCCATGACTACAACAAGGTTCAAAAGGTAAAGCATCAAGAATTCGATCCCTGTTCAAATCATCATTAGTCATAAATAATAAACCACAATGTTTAACTGCATTAGAACTAACAATTACAATCATAAAGATGTATTTGAATTGTAAGAATAATTAATATTATCAATAAAATTATTATCTTCCTTAATTATCAAAGAAACATGCTTAAAATTGACCTTACCTTCTAAGGAAAACTCCCAAGCTAGCAAGAAATTATAACAACTTACTCATAGGTGTGGGTTGAATGTGTCATGTCCCTCTTTTTGAAGACCATTGGTGATATCCTCATCTTATTTTTTAGAATCTCTAAAAGATGAAATGACAATAATAAAATTCAATTAGAACTTTAATGTAAAAAGATGAGAACAATATAATTAATGTATTATATAATTTATAATAATATATTATTAAAATAATAATATATTAATTAATATAATATTGAAATAATCTAATATATAATACAATAAAATATTAGATATATAATAATAGAAATATAAAAGTTGATATATAGAATATTAATATTATTATAATATAATTTAATAATATATGTATCAAAATATTGAAATGGAGCGCGACAACGGCTAATGGAGGTAATGACTATGGTGGAAAATGCCATGAATTTGGTGGGTTTGACAGAGGAAGACTCAACTTCTCAACATAGACAGGGCGACACCCAACACATTGGAACCAGAATAGGCTATTTTGGACTTCAAATAGATATAAAAGGCTCTCGGGTTCTCAAGAATATGGGGATTCTTGACGATGGAGGACTATAAGATATAAAGGCCCTCTCAACAATCTCAAGCCTCAAGATGGGTCACGTGGTTACACTCCCAATTTGTAGGCAGGATGGATCCTCTTGAGACAAGACCCTTAAAGGATCCCAAACAATGACAAGAATGGGAGGAGAAGGGATATAGAAACCCTCCATTTTGGAAGCGGACTGATTCCCTAGGACAGCCCAAAAAATTCCATTTCAATAAGATTGAAGCTAAGTTTTGGTGCCCTAAAGGTTTAGGAACATCGAAGTCGATCATCAACATAGTCTCTGCTTCTAAGAAGGCTTCTCCTAAGGTAGATAACACCATTGTCTTTAGATCTTCTTCTGTTTTGATTAATAACCCGCAATGGGAAGTTTTGGTCAATAGACTTCAAGAAAAATCCCTTTTTATGAAATGGCTAGGTTCGTGGCCTTCCATAGCTAAAATCCAAAAATGGATAGAGGATATTTGGGGGGGAGATTTTGAACTCAAAACTCTCTCCAATGAGTTCCTTTTAGTGGTTTTCCCTTCTAAGGAGGATAGGGAATGGATTCTGAAAAGTGGACCGTTTACTTTAGATGGGATAGGTTTTTACATGCGTGATTGGAAAGCTAACTTCAACCCAGATAGAGAAGTAGAAAATATTGCAATCTGGTTAAAACTTAAAAACCTCCCCTGGGAATATAAAAATGAGGAAACCTTGGAGATTATTGGGAATACTCTAGGGAAATTTTTATTATCTGAAGAGGTGGTAGATAGGAATGACTTCTACATCTATCCAAAGATCCTTGTTAATGTGCAAAAATGTTATCAAATCCCTGATTATGTTATGCTTCAGTCGGCTAATGGAGATTGGTAGCTTAAAGTTGAGGTTGAGGAGGAAAATTTGACTTTAGACGAAGCTCAAGATAATATGAAGGGTAAAGGACTTGTAGTAAATAAGTGTTTGGAATTGATCAAAGTCATTGAAACTAGTAGGTCTTGACAGCCCCCATGGTCGATTCATTTTGAAGAAGATATGATTATTAATAAGATTTCTAGGGTTAGGATAGGTCCTCAAGAATTTGATAGTCAAGGTTCCTCTAAGAACATTTTTAGGCTCATAAATGTTCCCATGATCTCATCCCAAGTGGAAAATACTATTAGCCCAATGTCAACTCAAGTAGTTCTAGAAACACCTCTGTCTCCTTTAGGAGCCATATCCTTAGGAGGGGTCAACCATCCAGAGAATTGTGTGCTTATGCAATCTATTGTAGTGCTTGACACAATGGAGGGTGTATGCACCCTAAAATGGTCACCTAGACTTTGGGCCCCCATTCATCAATTTATCAATTTCTTGAATCAATGCCTTGCAATATATTCAATTCAAATCAATTTCCTTGATCAAATTGTAATTAATTCAAATATTTCAATATTTCCTAAGGTTTGATCATTTTATCCTAAGTTTTATTTAATTAAGAGAACATGCTCCCTATTAATTAAATAAAGATCCCTTTTAATTAAATAAAAAAATCTTTTAATTAATAAAATCACTTTATCCTAAGCCACATTTAATTAAAAGAACAAATCTCTTTTAAATAAATAAAAAATCTTTTAATTAAATAATGGAAACCACTTTGCTAAAAATAATAAATAAATAATAAAAGAAAAATAAAAATAAAAAGACTTTTTGTCTACACATTGAATGCACACTTTCCAAGATGAGTGGAATCTCCTTTTGCCTCTTAATCTCTTCCACACATCTTTTTGCCTCTTAACCATGTCCATTGATTTTGTCTCTTGAGAATCTTGAGCACATGGATCAACCAAGATTTAATCTCCGCCATTGCTCATTTCTTTTTGCCTCTTAATCTTGACCGTCCAATCATTTCTAAGTCCTTTATAAGGAGCCCTCTCCTTCTCATTTAGGCATCTAGGTTTTAGACATCCATGCATGGATATTTTAGAGATCAAGATTTTATGTTATTGTTATGCAGGTTTTGGAGAGCGATTTTGGAGAAGAGTTTGGAGCACTTGATCTTGGATATTGCAACTTCTCTTTTCTTGTCTTCCTCTCTCATGCCTCCATGGCAACCCATTTAGATTAATATTGCACTTGCATATTAGATTAGATTCATATTTCCTTTCATAGAATAATCTTGCATAAGCATTTCCTTTCATAGATTAGTTTTCTTTCATGCATTGTTATCATTTAGAATAGCTTTCATTTTCATTTGCATGCATACTTGATGATCATGGAGACTAGCATTCTTGCTTTTCCTCTTTGAATCTCTCATTTTATGGTGTACTTGCATGGGCACAAACTAGGTCTAATATGAGGGCCTTCATTATAAACCCTTGCACTCCATGAATAGAGAGCTATGAGTCACCATTTGAGACCTTATTCTTGAGTAATCTTGGATTTAATGACTCATAGAAGTGTGTTAACATTTTAGCACATAGAGGGTAGTCTTGAAACCCCTAAAGGCTGCGAGCCAGTGATTGGTGACAAAAGTTGTAAACCCGACTTCAATGCAGAAGGAGATTATCAACCAGCAAGTGCAAATTTTTCTATGGAAGACAAAGACAACCATATCTTAGACCATTGCATAGATATTCAGATTTCTCCTATTAAAAATTTGGACAATGCAAAGGTGTTGAATATAATAGATCTTGAATTATACTCTCAGGCCAACACTGTCCCTTCATTGGTGAATGATAGTTCTAGCCCTATTTTTGTTCCCCCCCCTTGTTGCCTGCCCCTATTCTCAGGTTCTCTCTGCATGAAAGAATAAACTACTTTCATCCTATTATAGATGCTCTGAACCAACTTCAAGATGTCTAGGAAAAATCCATTGCAACAGATGTTTTGACTGGAATTGAGGGTGATTCCCAGTAAGGACAAATCTCCCCCATTACAAATATGAATTTCTCTTTTAATGAAGCTCGTGATAGTGGAGACAACTTGCTGGACATATCTTCCAACTTCAACTACTTTAGTGATGAGGGAGGGGATGATTATTTGGGTTCAGAAGAAACTACCAATGTTCTCCAGCAAAGAAGCTTACATCTTTCTGAATATAAATTGAAGAAGCCAAAACTAGGTGAAAAGAGGAGGAGAGATCCTAAATCCACAAAAGAAAAGTTGGAGCAGGTTGGTTGTGCAACAGACCAAACAAAATTGCTGAGATCAAGGAAAGGCTATGCCTTTTCCTGGAAGCAATGAGGCTCCTTTCGTGGAATGTCAGTGGCTGCAATGCCCCTGAAAAATTTTGCTTACTCAAGAGAGGCCTTGATCAAGCGAGAGAAGATATCGTTTTGCTTCAAGAAACTAAACTTAAAGGTGATGAAATTGAGTTTTTTCATAAGAAATTTTCTAGGTGGAAAGGTGTGTTCTCAGAAGCTTTAGGTGCTTCAGGACGTCTGGGTATTTTGTGGGATGATAGTGTTGTGGATGTTGTCCTACTCGGTCAAGCTTCTAATTGGCAATGGATTGAGGTAACCTCCAAACAATTATTGTCTAGTTTTTTTGTCTTCAATATCTATGGACCTAACAACCTTGTGGAGAAAGCGGGTTTATGGAAAGAAATTACTTATCTCCTAGATGCCAGAAGAGATGAAATCTTCATTTTAGGATGGGACTATAATGCCATCTTAAGCCCAATAGAAAAGAAAGGTGGTAGGGGCTGGTAGAGTAAAAGTCAAAGAGACTTTGTTGATTTTGTTTTAGATAATGGTTTTGTAGAATTAGATTTCAGATCAGGTGACTACACATGGAATAATAGGAGATGTGGTTTCCTTAATATTGCTGAGAATCTAGATAGATTTTTTCTGGCTAGTAATTGGGAGGAGAAAGATTGGCTTTGCACAACAGACATTCTACTGATCACAAGCTTTGACCATTATCTAATTATGTGCAATATTCAAGAAGATATGGCTCCTGTTCGCTCTCCTTTTAAGTTTGAAACTATGTGGCTGAGAGTGGAGGACTTTTATAATAACATTGAGTATTGGTGGAGGAATGCTCCAACTTGGGAAGGTAATAAATCTTTCATTTTTTTCAAGAAACTCCAGTATATAAAGGAATAACTGAAACTATGAAATAGGGATGTTTTTCAAAAATATTTTTGTGGAAAAGTTCAAGGTAGAAAAAATCCTACAACTCCTTAATGAGAGATTGATTGACTTGGGTATGGATGAATTCATGTATTTAGAGGAACAATCTCTCCTAAAATAATACAAAGAATTACTGGCTAGGGAAGAGATGCATTGGAAGCAAAAATCTCAGGAAACTTGGTCGAAAGAAGGGGATAGAAACACCAAGTTTTTCCATAAACCAGTTAAAGAAAGAAGGGCTTGTAATAAAATATTTTCTATTGAACATGTGGATGGTGAGGTTATCATAGATCCTAAGAGAATTAATCAGGTAACAATTGTGTTCTTTCAAAACATATTTTCATAGCATCAACAATTTGGTCTTGAGGATGAGGGGCTGCTGGATCTCATTCCGAAATGTGTCTCAGAGACCCAAAATGATATGCTTATGGGTCTCGTCTCTATAGGTGAAGTAAAATCTGCCCTATTTGGATTGGGAAGGGATAAAGCCCCTGGTCCTGATGGCTTCCCTTCTCTTTTCATTTAGAAGACATGGAATATCATTGGAGAGGAGCTTTGGTAGGTTGTTGAGGAATCAAGGGTTGAAGGCTTTATGCTTAAGGATTTTAATAACACTTTTATTTATTTGATTCCAAAAAAATCAGACTCTAAGTCTTTTGATGACTTTAGACCTATTTCTTTGTGCAATACGGTTTACAAAATTATTGTCAAAGTGGCTGCTAATAGGCTCAAGTGTGTTTTAGGTAATATTATCTCTACGAAACATAGTGGATTTTCCCCTAATAGGTCGATCTTTGAGGGTATTATAATAGCCCATGAAGCTGTTCATATAGTGAAGTCTGCCAAAGTTAATAGAATGATGATTAAATTGGACATCAAGGAAGCCTATGATAATGTTAACATAAATTTTCTTCTCAATGTTCTTAATAGGTTTGGGTTTTTGGATGGCTGGGTGAAATGGATTGCAAGCTAGATCAATACCCCTAGATTTTCTATACTGGTCAATGGAAGCCCTCAGGGATTTGTTGAAACTTCTAAAGGAATCAGATAGGGAGATCCAATTGATCCTTTCTTATTTATCATTATGGCTAAGGTTTTGGGCAGACTAATTACTAAAAAGAGAATGGAGGGTAGCTGGAAGGGTGTTTAGATAGCTGAAGGTGTGGACTCCTCTACACACTTGTAATTTATGGATGATAATTTCCTCCTTGGTGTGGCTTCATTTGAAGAGGCACGAGTCATTAAATCAACTTTGGATAGTTATAGTAGGGAAACTAGTCAATGTGTCAAATGACACAAATTTGAGATTTTTTTTTAATACTAATAGAAACGTTCAAGCTCAGATCAACAAGATTCTGGAGATTAAAATATGAATGTTACCTGGCAAATATCTTGGTGTGCCTTTGTTTGATGGTTCCTCTAGCCCTCAATTATGGAAAAACCTTATGGATTCTTGTTTTAACAGGATGGAGGGCTGGAAAAGCCGTTGGCTCACCTCTGCAGGAAGGATTTTGCTCCTCCAAGCGGTGGTCTCTACTATTCCTATCTACTCAATGAGCTGCTTCAAAATACCTCATAAGGTTTTAGATGCTATCTTAAGGAGAATGAGGAAGTTTTTATGGAATGGTGCAGAGGAAGGAGATAGGTGGCCTCTCCTTGCTTGGGAAAAAAATTGTAAAAGAAAACTCAATGGGGGAGTTGGATTGAAAGATTGGAGGAAGATGAATTTGGCTTTGGGGGAAAAATTGGTGTGGAATATATGCAGTCGATCGAATAGCTTATGGGTTAAAATTTTGAGGTCAAAACATTTAGAATCCCCCAATGATGAATGAATTCTTACTATCGTCAATCCTCCTAAAGGCTCTGCAATATGGAATTTCATTCTAGATTGCATACATGTCATCAAAAGTCATGCCTCCTGGCATGTGGGTAATGGCTGCAATTCTTTGTTCTGGGAAGATTCTTGGAATAATCACCCAATCTTAAAAGATGATATCAAATTTGATGAATTGAGAGTTCTTTTTTCTACCAGATGGGGATCAAAAGTTTTTGATTACTTGGAGTGTAGGAATTCTACTCTTGGTCCTAGCTGGCAGTGGAAATGCCTAGATGATCTTAACTTGACAGTGCAACAAAGGACTTTAATGGAAGATTTGTTTTAGAATAGAAGTTTTGTTAGAAGTAACCAGAATGATAAAATTATTCGATGCCGGGCCATGAGTGGGAAATAATTTGTGAAGCTTGGTTATTTATCCCTAGAGGAGGTAGATGTCCCTATCCTCTGGCCTACCAACCTACTTTGGGATAAGCACTATCTGCCAAAGGCTGGTGCCTTTTCTTGGTTGGCAGTTTATAAAAGAATCTTGACAGCTGAAAGAAGGAATCAGTTTGAGCTTCAGGGGGCAACTAGATGCATTTTGTGTAAATCAACATCTGAAGATGTTGATCATTTTCTAATACAGTTCCCTTTTGCAAAATAATGTTGGGCAATGATCAAGGAGAAGCTGAATTGGATAGGGCCCATGCAGCGTGGGATTAAGGAAGTCTTTTAAAGTTGGCCGGTTCCTGTAAAATCTACTGCTTTAACTAGTTTAGGGAAGGTTAGCCCCTCCATTGTTATATGAGACTTGTGCAAGGAGCATAACAGATGGATCTTTCAAGGAAAAGAAAGATCCATTCATAGTATTAAGTCAAGCATCTATACTGCTATAGAAGAAACAATGAAGGCCTCTCTTCTCTCCTCTGATGGTAGCTATGTATACATGAAGGATGATAGGATGCTCCATTGCAATTGGCCCAGTTTAAAATTTCTTAATGGGAGCCTTAAAGATGTTAATGCACTATCTAATTCTAGGAAACATGTGAAATGGTTGAAACCGAATCAGGGATGGATTAAAATCAACTTTGATGGGGCCTCAAGGGGCAACCCTGGTCCCTCGGGACCAGGTGTGATTGTCAAAGATTGTAATGGGGTTGTTCTTGCCTTAGCAGCTCAAAGACTTAAGGATGGAACCAACAATGTGGCTGAAGCGTCTACATATTTGTTGGCTCTTCAAATGGAAAAAATGATGAAGCTTCAACAGGTTCATCTTGAAGGGGACTCACAAATAATAGTGAATTCTATCAATAATGGTGATGTTAAGGCTTGAAACCTTCTTAATATTATGGAGGAGATCTCTCTTATCCTTCATTCTTTTTCTGATTTCAAAATAAGTCATGTTATGAGAGAAGGCAATATGGAGGCGGGTATTGTTTCAAAATGGGCCACCAATCTTGAGCATATCAGTGTGGTCTACTTAGAGTTTTTCTCATCTAATTTTATGATCCTCTAAGTTTTCCCTTGCTGCAAGTCCTAGTTTGTTTATTCTCTTTTTGTTATAGGTCATGCTCTTTGCCTTTGGTGGTTTCTCCTCAGTGTTGGTCTTTGAATTCTCTACTTAGTGTTCTTATGTGCTCCTTTCTTGCTGATGATGTGCATGGAGATGGACGTGCCAGCTTTGGTTTGTGGTTTTATGATTGGATATGTTTGTGTCTTTCCACCTCTTTTGGCGGTTTATGTTTTTTGATGATGTGACTCTTGCTTCAGGCTTGCCTCAACATATGTTTTCAGATGACTACTTCTCTTCTCTTGATTTGATTTAAAGTGGCATTTTATAATTCTTTTTTGGGGATTACTCGAGTTTGACAATGCCTTTTGTTGAAATGATGTTTTGAAGGCAGATGGTGTCAGTTGAACTACCTAATTTCTTCTCCTTCACACCAACTCTGAAGTTGTTTTAAAATCCTCCCAAGAATTTGTTTCCACTTTTCTTTCTCTTCTCAATGGTTTCTCTTCATAGTGGTTTTATGATGGAACCTACTTTCTCTGTTAGAACTTTGAAATAGAAAAAATTAGTTGAAGGTCCAGCTAGTAAGGAGCGCATTATGGGGCTGTTGAACATTAAGGATGCAGCTTTGGCCTTGGTTATTTTAGATGTTTTGGGAAGTCAATATCAAGAGTGCTTTGAAAAATGCTGGTCAAACGTGGATATTATTTCCCTAGTTGTTTCTTGGGTTTTGCAGTTGGGCGAAGCTGAGCAGGAGGTAAAATGTCTCATTGAGTTCCTCTTCAATAAAGATTTGCTACTGGGTTTGGACTCTATCCTTGAGTGAGCTAAACCAGGTGTTGGGTTTGATTATAGTGAGTGCTTCAAGGAACTCAAGAATGGATTTGAATATGGTCACGTCCCTTTCCTCTAGTGGTGGGGAAAAGTTGATAAGGATGCCTATCAGCATGATATAGGTGTGACGTGGCACCGTTTGAAGGCCCTGGTTGATAGTTTTTGCCAGTCTAAGGATGAGCGTAATAAGGCAATTTTTTTTGATGTCCCTCAGATGAAACGTGTTCAGAGGAAGGGGAAATGGAATGCTTCTAGTTGAAGCCCTTTTAAGGGCAATTTTTGTCCCCCTTTTTGGAGATTTTTGCTCATCTCAATCTGGTGCTTCGTTAGTCTTTTGTTATCGATGGTTTTTCAGCTCTTTCTGGTTAGATGGGTTTTCTCTTTTTTGATGGGATCTGTTGTTTGGGCATATTTTTGCATATATTCGACTCTCCTATAGGTTTTTAGTGCTTTATATTTCTCCTCTAGACTATCGTTTGTTGATGCTAAGCTTGGTTATGGCTCCTGTAAAATTGTAAAGTATTCATGCTATATTTCTCTACTTATGTATTCCCTCCTTTATTAATAAAATATAATGTTATAGACCAATAATAATATATGTATCAATATATATTATATTATATGTTATAATATAATTATTATGTGTATAATAATAATCTAAAATATATACTAATCAAATATTTCATAAGATAAATCTTAATATAATAATCAAATATGTGCATCTAAACTAAGGACATCTACTCCTAAAGATGCGACCTTGGAGGATAATACATCAAAGAGTATAAATATATTAAACTGAAAATATAGTTAAGGGGGAAGGGAGTTGTTTTAGAAGGGACACACTCATAAAGACAAGCCTTATCAAGAGATGGGATAGAGGTACAAAAATTCTTAACACTAGACCAAATGAGGAAGGAAGGAAGATTCATATTCCAATAACAAAAACCAATACTTGGGAAGACTACGAGGCACTCATAACTATAAGGACATTTTCCTCACTAGCAATCCTTCACCAAGACAACATGTAGTCATCTATTTACACCCAGGAATAGATGATACAAAAGGCATGCACATAACAAGATAAATCAAGGAATGAAAAGAAAAGACGTCGTACATAAAGAGATGATATTCATTTACAATATCCAAGGAAAACCAACCAACATATGGGAGATATATTATCCTTTGCTAAAATGAGGGATGGTAAAAATATTCATTTTGAGATCTGAGCGTAGAGTAGCTAATGAGGGATGAGAGAATTCAAAAATGCTAGCGATGGAGGATATCATTTGGATGAGTCTCAACATCTCTTAATAAGGGATGATAATGATCCAATGTGAATAGTCTATTATAGTCCAATGAATTCCAAATTGTTGTATAAGTTTGTATTCGTGTTGCACACGATCAACATAATTATTCACATTGTTCCAGTGTAGTACTCAGGTCGAGTATCGTCATTATCATGAAGTAAAATATTCCTTTCCCATGATGCTTAGTGTAAATCAATGGGTGAGAGTGATCGTTGCACATAACCGATTGGTTAGGCTACAAAGATGTTAAGAGGCTACAATAATAAAGAAAAGATCAATCTGGGTCTTATGGTAGCCTTTGTTGAGCATGAACTCGTGTTTGATGATTGTTGTTTCTATACATCTTCTATCCAATATATGGATGTTAAGGTTTAGAACCAAGTTCTTAATAAACAACAAGACATACACAACAACAAAGGCTTGATACTTAAAGTGTCTATAAGGAGAAAATATATTTGTTAATAGAATACAAATGAAAAGATGAGATTGTGATTAGGAGAGCAAAAATGGTAATATCAAGTAATATGATATGATGACAAAGCAATAAGATGACTAATAAACAAGACAACTCAAAATTAATAAACAATGATGAGAATAATTAATATAGAGTGCAAATAAGAATATAAATATTGAAATGATATATCTAAATGCTCTAATATTTATATTGGAGTATAACAAAGACTACCATTGAATTTCCTATCTCAGATACAACAAGATCTTACCCTATGAACAAAGAGATTAAGAATATGCAATGAAGCTCGTAATACTGGACAATTATTTATGATACTAGTGTTGAGTATATATACTAAGGGAAATTGGTGATAAAGCATAAGTGAAATCAACTAACATCCATACAAGCTTGCAAGAATAATTGGGTTATAAGTTAAATATTAATTAGAAAGAAGTTTTCTTGCAATTTAATTTAAAGAAATCAGTCCCAAAGTCTCATAGGATTACACGTAGTGGTTTCCATTGCACCAAAAGATCAACTTGTTAATGCTCGATACAACCACTAGACTTATAAGAGACATAGGAGGTGGTTAAACCATGTCATGAATCCTGAGGTGAGTGTTGACCATTTTGCCAACAATCTCCTCCTCAGCATTATTCAAGGGGATTCAAACCTGTGACCAAGCTCTGATACCACTTGTTACAAGTAGTGGTTGTTGTTGCACCAAAAGATTGACATGTTAATGTCTGATACAACCACTAGACTTATATAAGACACAAGAGGTGGTTAAACCATGTCATGAATCCCGATGGGAGTGCTGACCATTTTGCCAACAAACTTTACATGAATCAACTTCTATAAATTCTGATATGTGCATAGAATACCCATGAATTGACATTTTTTTCTCAAATTTGATACTAGATCAAACACTTTGTCTACCTCATGTAATGACAGAGGTAGAAAATCATCTTGTTTCTTGATTGGTAAGGCCTGAGAATCCTCTTCCAAATGACATGATTTGTTGTCTTCATCACATCCCTAAAAATTGTCATGAGATTCAAGGGGAACATCATCATCAACAAGGTTGGAACCATTAAAACATGATAATAAAATATTTTTCCTATATGATTCATTTAAATGTATTAGATTAGAAACAATAAAATAATCAAAATACTTCCATGTTCCACATTGTTGGTTATGTGTAAGTAGTGTAGACTCTAGGACAACCTTTTGATCATCTTATTGAACCTCTTGTATCTTCTTCATTTGAGTTTCATCATGCATCTCCTTCTGCAACAGAATGTTTCATTTTCATTAATAAAAAAAAAAGTATTATGACTTTAGCTCACCTTCTACTTTACCTTATTGGCTTATGTAGGTTTGATATGATTGATTATCATAGGCATATGTAATCAAAATGTGGATTCAGATACCCTTTACAAAGTTAGAAATAGGTGAGAGGATACCTTTAGTCAATTGAACTTGGTGTGCATGGTTCTTTTAGGGGTTGGCCCAAAAAGGCTTATCAAGTGGAAAAACTATTCCCTAAAGGGTTTGACCAAGATTTTGGTTATTAAAAATATTCTAGGGGATTTAGGTCTCTCCCAAATCTAGAGTTCCAACTCTTGGAATGGCTTAGAACATATACTTATGTTACCAATCTTACAACTTTACTCAGTGGTCACATAGAGATGTCCACCTAATACATCAGTCTCCTTCCTCCTTCCGGAATGACATAAAAAATTGAATGAAAGAACATAAAATACACTTATCTACCTTGAATCTCTCCAAGATCCATGAATTGACACTCTTGGGAGGTCAAGTTATAGCCATTCTTGGTTCCAAACCACTATCTACGGACTACAATTAGATCTAATAGAACAAACTCAAAATGATTCCTGTTTCTTCTTGTTTCATAGAATCAAACTATTTGCGGGTAAGAGATAAAAAGATAAACTGAAAAATTCATGTAATGATCCTTGCATATGTGACCGTATAGGATCGTAAAATTGGTCGGTAAAAAAACTAGATTATAGAAAGAATAGTGAGGCTAATTTCTATTCTTCTTCAATGGTTTTCTTGGTCATACATGCATACATTTTATCTTCTCCAAATGTGTGTCCTTCATATGTATAAGAAGGGTCTTGACCTGTAACACCCAAGAAAGCATCACAATGTTCTTAGGGCAGTTACAATCGAACTGAAGTAAAACAAGATTTTCACAAGCTTGCCAAGTGGCAAATATTGCAGAGATGTGACAGTTATATTTCTTTGACGTTTGGAATTTCCTTGAAGAATTTTATTTTGTCTTTTTCCATCCATTGAGAACACACAAAACTTTGCTAAAAATAGGATTCCTAATTTTTTCCTACTTATCCTCAGTGGCTAAAGACTCGGTGAGCTTATAGAGTTGCCACCTCAACTCTTCCACCACATAGAAGACTTATGGGAAACTTAAACAAAACTAATGAAAAACTTAAGCTCACTAAAACAACAAGAATTTCTAATGCTCGGTGACTATTTTCTCAGTGAGAGCTTGGATGTTCTTGGTTGTTCTCTTCTCAGTTGTGCTCTTCTAAGTTATCCTCCTACACGATAACCCATAGATGCTAAAATGAGGCAAAAAATGAGCACCTAATAAGGGTGCTTACTTTTTAGGATAGTACATTTAGCTCCTACTTTAGAGGGAGTATGAGTCCACCTCATTCTCATGGTAAAGTAGTAGAAATAGAAAGAGATGAAGACCATGAAAAATTGAAAGGAGATAAGACATCACTAGGTTTAAGGACATAAGCCCCCGAACTAAGGCTCTTAAATCATACATCCATATGCAAAGATATAGAAAACAACAACAAATGCATAAGGCTTACTAAGATTCCAATTCAACTAGTTGAAGAGACCTTGATAGAAGAAATGTATCAAACACTAATATCATACTCAGAAATATATTGCAGGAGCACAAGTGGTGACCTAAAAAGTGAGAGAGCACACATCAAGGATAAGATACGACTCCAAGATCCAATGCAATATAAAAGTATGTTATGCTTTGAAACCACGGAGGAGAGATGAGAATGATCATGAATACATAGGATATGAAATTATGTTGTACTAGGTGATCCATTAGAGAGAGAAGAGAGAGGAAGGAGAATTGATGGTCTAGCGAATGGTGTTGTGCTAGTCAACTCTACCTTGAAAAGTTTGTGCCTACTGGTGACTTAGACTGTGTTGGAGCTTTAGAAATACTAGTTTATGTGTACCTTGGTGTGGATGATGTGAACCTAACTTGTCATGAGAATTCTAAGACATTCAAACATTAGTTAGAACAAAGCTTACATCAACATATAAAAAAATAATTCACAAAACCACCTCAGATTGAGCCAAAACGGAAGCACCTGAGCACCGTTTGATTTATCATTTGAAAGAGATGTGGGTGTGCTCTCCTAGCACAATAAGATTGTCCCAAATGCATATTAGGAAATATTAGGATCATATGCAAGCCATGGAGACCCCAAAAGTGACACAAAACTAGGTATAGGGAATTTGTTTTGCCCCTACAGTTCCAAGAGTGCAAGTGATGAGATGCAGATTCTAAAGCTAGGGATGCAATGAAAGATTCATATTAATTGAATATAGATGTGATATAGATTGAGGATGATATGAAATTATTAAAATAAACTATATTAATCCATTAAGCTAAGTTAGAATGAGTTAGAAAACATGAAAGAAATCTAACAATATTAAGATATGCTATGAAGATCCTAGATGCAAATGTACATTATAAATATGCTATCAAATGAAAGAGTGAATTATAGTTTTTTTCTATTAAAAGGAGGGCTATTTATAGGATTTGATGAAGGACTTTGGTTAGGAAGAGTGGTTAGGGTCAGAGTTAGGGTTAGGGGTATGGTTAGGAAGGGATAATATGACATTAATGGGTTAAAAGGATCAAGGGTTGCTCACATATGTGTGAGAAACACTAGGGAAGTGTGCTAGGGGACAAGGGTGGAAGAAGGGAGATGAGCCTTCATTAAGAGGCTGTAAGAGCCATTAATGAGGGTGTAATGGATCATTAATGAGTTTGTAAGGCTCATTAATGAGGGTGTTGAATTTGGGTCAAAGGGAGAGGGTTTAGGCTAAGAGGGTGAGGAATCACCCCTTAAGCGAGGTTAGGGAGTGATTATGTATGAGAGGATAGGTTTAGAAGAGTCTAGAAGATATCTAGTTTTTTAGGGATTTAAATAAATATTTAATTTATTTAAGGGGGGTTTGGGTTGAGCACTTTATTTATTAAATTGATTTAATAAATAGGAGGGATTAATATTTAAATTTGTTTTAAATATTTTTGGGAGTGATTCCTTAATTAAATGAATTAAATCAAGATAGGAGGGGATACTAACAATAATAATTAATTAACTAATTAAATAAATAATGATGATGTCATCATGACTTTTATTAATTAAAATAAATTTAATTAACAAGATGGATTTTTAGGTGTCTACACTTGGCTTTGGACATGTCGATTTGAAAGTGTCTATACGATGTTTGGTGGCTTTGTGTGTGTGTGTGTGTTATTGAACCTTCATGAATAGATGTTAATATACATTGTATTCATGAAGATTGTTTGTATGTGTCCTCATAGATGGATGTTAGTATCTGTCATATCCATAAAGATTGGTTGTATATGTTGAACCCCCATGAATGGATGTTAATATTTGTCGTATTAATGGAGATTGTTTGTATGTTGTGTAAAAATGTGCAAGGGAGGCCATAATTTATAACAAATCGGATTTGCACAACCCAAAAGGATAAGGGATGCAAATGCAATATCTAGATAAAGGGGGATTTGGATATTCCCTATATGGATAGAAATTTTGATCATGATTTTTAAATGCAAGAAAGATTCTTATGTTATGACTAAGGAAATGATAACTATAAATATGTGATATCAGATCTAATGTATCAAAGTAAATGCAAGATGAAAATGAAAATATTGAACCCATGATTTTTAAATGCAAGAAAGATTCTTATGTTATGACTAAGGAAATGATAACTATAAATATGTGATATCAGATCTAATGTATCAAAGTAATGCAAGATAAAAATGAAAATATTGAACCCACCTTGTGGGCTAGGAGAGGACAAGTCACTTTAGATCTATAATTGATTGTCAAAAACCTGTAAAAAATGGGAACTATTTTGGATCTGAAACCTTGAGACTTGTAATTCCTGACTGTGAAATTTGCATATCTCCAAGAAGATGTTGATTCAAGTTGACATATTCCCAGAAAGTTGATAAATTCCTAGAAGAGTTATAACTGATAAAATATGTAAATGATCAATCCCTAGTTCTAAATCTCTAAAAATATGGATCTATAACTTCACCACTTGCTCCTGCACACAAGGAAAAAGGGGAAATTGTTGTGGAAAGGATCTTTCCTTGGTCAAGCTCCTGTATAGGAATTAACCTTGAAATGTAATTGAAATTTCATAAGGAAATGTAATATAGATCTGAAGTATAAATTACCTTATACCTCAATGATGTAATGCCTCTTTGAATATGATCACAAGTGTTGATGCAATAGCCCGAACTCCAAAAAAAACCCAATAGGAAACCATGGAACCAAACCCTTGAATGATGAATGTTGTAGTTTGCCACAATAAAGAGGAGAAAGAGACTTGAAATGATTAATGGCTTCCTTGCACTTGAATTCTTGATGGACTTGAATGCTTACTTTTCTTCAATGCACAATTACTTATGGATGTGAATGCAATTGGTGGATGTCATGGATTGCACAATAATGGATGTTAAAATGAGAGGGAGAGGTCTCCTTTTATACAAATTTTGGGCCTAGATTTTGTGAGGCTGACCCAAATTAAGCACCTAGGAGAAATAACCTTACATCAGACCTCAAGATCATTAAAAATCAACCCCTGAGGAATAGGTCAAATTCAACGTATTTCCAGAGACATAAATTTTTAAAAATGGTCTCAGGATTATGTAAAACGGATTGGAGGTTGCATCCCACCAGGAGATTAGGGTAAAATCCAAGGTTTGAAAATGCATGTAAAGCACCTAGGTGGAGGATGAATTATGTGAATGGATGGAAAATGGGAAATCATGCACAAAAGCTAGAGCCATTTTCAAGTTTTGAACAAATAATGTTGATTTGAAGGGTACAAAAAGGCTAGAAGATATGAAATCAATGTGGGAACCCATAGATGCTAAAATGAGGTTAAATGAGCACCTAAGAAGGGTGCTTAATTTTTAGGAAGATACACATATTATGAATATTTTATGTGTTGAAACTATATTTGTGAAATAAAAAAGATGAACATTCTATTCTAATATATGTATTATAATGTTATAATCTAAAATGACTCATTTCATTAGAAAAGGGATGCTAAATAAACATGCATGTGAATAAAGTAGAGTAGTAATTTGGTCTAAGTGTTAGTAGAGGGATTAAACTAAATCCAATAATTTTGGAAGGCCAATGCAATTCATACGGGGAGAAGAGGAGTTTTTGATAGAGTAATGGAGGAGTTAGAATAGATATTGTCTTCTTTAAAAAGAAGAGAAAATCAATCTTACAGGGGCACACAAAGAGATATACTTGTCTTTTTATTTGCATGTATTTATCCTAAATAGAAAGGAGGGAACTAAGGGCTTTAATTTAGACAAGATGCTTCAAAAGACACAAGGATTTGCTAAAATTTAAAGGGATTCAACTTTTCTATACAATATGTACGTTTCACTATGGATCTATGGGATTATAAATTGATGGGTAATAAATGAAATTGATCGAAACAACAACTTGCATGATATTTCTCCTTAAATTAAGTGATAAATAATTCTAAGTCAATTAGGGGAAATGATTCAATAGTTGAGAACATTTAAATGGCTATGATAGTATTTTTGATTTAATATCTGCACTTGTTGATTTAATGCCTAATATTTTGGACAAGATTGTACCAATAGTTACGATTGTAAAGTTGTTAAGATTATTATTATGATTTTGGATAAAACACAGTAGGAGTGTAATATATTGAAATATAGAAGTAATACAAGAAATACATATAATTATAGAATCATGACCAAATGCAACTGATCCTATGAGTAATATAAATGATGAAGGACAAAATATGGTGGGAGTACTTCCACCCAAACCTCACCACATGATGATACATATATACATCTACCCCAACAACTAAACACACTTGAAAAAATACTCTAGCAGAGATGACAAGCACATAGGATCAAACTAAAAATTCTCACACATGTGGTGAGAGGGGACACAATGCCACAAAGAGATAAAGACCTAGCTCCTACTAATTAAGGTCTTCAAATTTGGTGAAAAATAGTGCAAGGTCAAAGAATAAATCCCAAAGCATATACTTCTTGTGAGTTATGCAGAAGTCTTCATTATTGTCATGAAAGATATTCATGGCCACAAAATCATCATGTGTTATAAATGACTTGAATATCTCCCAATCCAAAGCTATTTTATCCTCACACCCCTCCTTGTTGAGATTAAAGATGATGCCTAGTAAGCCTAATATTACATTTATATCAATTCCTTGAATCCCTTGAGAAACTTGTAACCAAAGATGAGGCTCCACAATTCTATTCCCCAAAAATTTCACCAATTAGTATCCCTTAAATCTAAAAAAAAATGGATCATTTGATGTCACATCAACTGCACAAGTATTAGTCTCACTTTCTTTTGGGGATATTTTGGACATCTTGGTAAGAAACATATTTATGTGGCATCGTATTTAATAATGTGGTTATAAAACCTTGGTTATAAGAAGGGGAATTTCTCCCTCCCCTCTCTTAGTCATAACCTCTCCCTACCTTTTATTGAGTTTAGGGAATAGAGTCCAGGCTATAGTGTTTAGGATATAGAGTTGAGAGTATTATTATAGGTTTACAGTACAAGATTAACACTCACATTTTAATATTTTTTCCCCTTTTTATAATTTAAATAAATAAATAAATAAATAAATAAATAAATAAATAAATAAATATATATATATCTCCCTCTCCAAATCGTAAAAAAATCTTATAAAATCCAACACAATTTTTATTATTGTATAAAAAACTCTTTCAATATTTTAAATAAAATTTCATGAATAAAATTATGTACAATATAATATTTTATACAACATTAGACCATATTCTATGTGATTAGCCATTTAAAAATAGAGATTAAGAAGAGAACTAATGATATGAAAATTATAACATTAGTCATGTGTAAAAAGAGAGAATGCCTTCAGAGTATGACCCTTTGGTGAAATTGTGAGGCTTATTACCTGTAGAGCCAACAACCAAGGTTCAAATCCCCACGGGGTCACTCTCTACCATGTCAACAATTGAGAGCCCTTACCTTGACCCTTGGTGAATGAGTGGGGCTTCTTGCCTATAGAGCTTAAAACCAAGGCTCAAATTATTTTTAGGGTATGAACCTTTGGTGAAATGGTGGGGCTTCTTGCCTGTAGAGCCAACAACCAAGGTTCAAATACCCACAGGGTCACTCTCTACCATGTCAACAATTGAGAGTCCTTACCTTGACCCTTGGTGAATGAGTGGGACTTCTTTCCTATAGAGCTTACAACCAAGGCTCAAATTATTTTAGGGGTATGACCCTTTGGTGAAATGGCAGGGCTTCTTTCCTATAGAGCCAACAACCAAGGTTCAAATCCCCATAGGGTCACTCTCTACCATGTCAACAATTGAGAGCCCTTACCTTGACCCTTGGTGAATGAGTGGGGCTTCTTTCATGTAGAGCTTACAACCAAGGCTCAAATTATTTTAGGTTTTATTTATATTTATAGAATATCTAAAATCATAGAAGTAAAAATATAATAAAAAATTAAGTATTGAATAAAATATTATGAGATAGAGATTAAATTATTTAAAAATGGCTTTGCCTCTGCCTTTTCATAGAAGTTTGACCATATGCAGCATCAAGTCTCTAGAACGTCAGCTTGTGGTATTTGTAAAAACCAAATATGCCCAAGCATCTATGCATCCCTTCCCACAAAATTTTCACAGCATGGAAAGAAGGATCAATTCACCAGTAGTAGGG
This sequence comes from Chamaecyparis obtusa, assembly GCA_027943335.1. Lineage (NCBI taxonomy): Eukaryota > Viridiplantae > Streptophyta > Pinopsida > Cupressales > Cupressaceae > Chamaecyparis > Chamaecyparis obtusa. The sequence continues at coordinate 229,798 of BSBK01003000.1, forward strand.
GAGCAAAGAGCTCCGCAATTTGAAATTTTTTTTAGAACCGAAGACACTTGCTTTGCTGTGAGTAGAGACATATTTTATGGAGAACAACTGCACCCCTGTGTGCCTTCAAAGGTGGAAATTAATGATGAAGGATGGATTAAAGTAGATCATTCTAAAAATAGGAAATGATGTTCTACCCCTATGTTTTCAGCCAAACCCTTGCAACTTAACAATAGCTTTGACTCTCTAAAAAATAAAATGGAACCCTCATCTCATCTTCGAGCCCATGTGAAACACCATAAAATTTCAACCCACAAACCTCCTCATTCACCGACCAAATTTTACACTCCTCCACATAAAAGAAACACACCCTAAAAACTTAAACCAGATCAACACTCATCCCAAAACCCTAAAATTCCTCCTTACTCACCCCCCCACTGCATAAACACTTCGCATTCACCATTGATAATTAAAATTGAGGATGACTTTATAGAACAATTTGAAGAAATTATGCTTAGTAAAGGAATTTTCTTGAGATGGAACGGGTACAGAGTTCCGACAACCAGAATAGAAGACTGGCTCTCAAAAAATCTCGGTAACCAGGTAAGTATATCACTTCTTCCCGATGAATTTCTGTTTGTTTTTTGTTTTAATGTTGAAACTACAGAAATAGTTTTAGATAATGGATGCCCTAAATTTCTGGGGTATGATTTCACAATATTGGATTGGAGACCATCCTTTAACCCTTATAATTTGAAGGACATCATAGTTTCTAGAGTGATTAAATTAACCAATTTACCCATAGAATGTTTTAACAAAACAATTCTTAAAACATTGGTAATAAATTAGGGAAATTTGTTAGATCTGTGAAAATGAAGTACCCTCAATCAGAACGGTTGATCATAGTTGAAATAGACATCTTGATGAAATCATGTCCCCCTATTCTGATTCAGAGCCTTTCAAATAGGTATTATCTCTACCCTATTATTATGAAGGAAATAATAACAGACTTTAAGGAGGAATTGGGCAATAATAGCCCTATTCAGACATGAATTGTTCCTCTGGAAGGAGTAGCCATCCATCTTAATGATGAAGGTGGTGGATTTTTGATTAATTTCTCAGGTGGATCCCCTTCAGTAATGTTGGAGAGGCACAAAAGCCCAGTTTTTTCAAAAATCCCCATAGACCTAAAAAGAGGGCAAAGATTAACCCCTAATAGGTCATCCCCAATGAAGCTAGACATACTTATGATAGAAGAAGCTAGGGTCGATAAGAATAATGTATCCTAACCAATGAAGAGCTCTCAAATGGTAAAAATCAACAAAGCCATAGATGGTCGGGCTAAAGACACATCCTTAGCTCTCGAAGTCTTAAACCAGTCAAATTTGCAAATTCATGAGAAGGATATGGGAGAGAGTGGAGACATTCCAAAAAAGATGGGGGAGGATATGGATATTTAGTCTAAGGGAGCAAAAATTTTCCCCTTGAGGGAAACAACTGAAGGCTATATGGATCAGATCTCAGTTAAAGAACCTTTCCCTAAGGAAATAACAATATCCGACAGTGGAAAAATTCAAGAGGAAGTCAACACAATAGAAGAATTTATAGGGGAATCACTGATAGAAGAACTTATGGATCAATTCATGGATGAAATATGTGATAAAGAAGAATTATAACTTCAAAAAGAATTACTTATCAATGGAGTCAATGTGAGTGTTGCAAATTTAGGTGACTCAGTGGAAGAATTGATGATTGATCTTAAAAATAGGGAAACACAAGACAAGGAAACTCTGGGCATTACTTTCCTAAAAGATGGTAGGAGTTGTCCAGATTGTGCAAAAAAAGCAATAAAAAGAGGGAGGAAGCCAAATGCAGAATTAAGAGAATTTGTGGGAGAGGCAATATGCCAGGTTAAAATCACATCAATTCTAAATGCAGGGAAGGGGAAGAGCCTTCCCAAGGAGTCATGAACATTCGATGAATGCCCCTAACAAGAATCAATTAATTAAATGCTGCATTAAAATCCACAACCTAGAGATAATGCTAATACAAGAAACTAAGCTAGATAACATAGAAATGGAAAATTTTAAAAAGAAATTGGGACTTAGAGAAATTGAAGCATCACCAGCTACAGGTGCCTCATGGGGCCTAGCCATCATTTGGAATCCTAGGTACATTTCAATAGACATCATAGAAAGAAAGCAATTTTGGATGAGTGGATCGGTTAAGGACTTCAGAAATAATCTAGCCTTTAACATATTAAATGTCTACGACACTATTCAGAACAGAGAGAAACTTTTAGTCTGCTAGGAAATAGAATCTTTTCTCAGTCAGAGGGATGACACACTATGTATCTTAGGAGGAGACTTTAATGTGATAACAAAGCTTTCTGAAAAAAGAGGAGGCTCGAAGACTCTTCCTCTTGCAGCCAGAGACTTTAACCTTTGGAAGGAGAGAAACTCCCTTCTTGAAATTCCAACAGAGGACAATTCCTTCACATGGAAAAATAGGAGACAAGGTTTCTACAACATTTCAAAGAAGCTAAATAGATTCTTCCTCAAAGGAAGCCTAACCAATTATGATTTCTCCCTTGAGGCTAAGATCTTATCGGTATCAGGATTGAATCATTACCCAATACTTCTTACCATTTTAACACAAATGAAACCAAAAAAAAGTGCCTTCAAATTTGAACAAGCCTAGATTAGAGATCCCAAAATCTTGAATCTAATTGAGACTTGGCGGTCAGAACCCAACATATCAGGATCCAAGATGTTCGTAGTAGTCAATAAACTAAAGTGGATTAAAATAAATTTTTTGGAATGAAACTCAACCAAGTTTGGAAATATCTTCAAGAGAAAACTGTCCCTAGAGAAAGATCTGAATGAGGTCAATTCTCAATTCATTCATACAGGAATGAATGAAGATCTCTTCTATAAAGAAAAAAATCTACTCAAAGAATACGAAGAGATTCTGGAAAAAGAAGAATTATTTTGGAAACAAAAGTCTAGAGAAACCTGGCCGGAAGCAGGAGACAGAAATACTAAATTCTTTCATAACAGCACAAAATAGAGAAGAAATACCAACAAAATATCAAGCATTACAAATGAAAAAGGCAATACCATAAGTGACTCAAAAAAAATTTCAACTGAAACAGTGAATTTATTCCGTAACATTTTGAACAATTTGGAAAGTTCTAACTTGGATAGTCAAATGTAACTTCTTCAAAATATACCTAAAGTTATTACTAAACAACACAATAGAGTATTAATAGATAAACTTAAGCTAGAAGAAATTAAAAACACTCTAATGCAAATGAATCTAGGTAAATCTAAGGGGCCAGATGGCTTGTCTACTATTTTCTTCTAGAAATGCTGACACTTTATAGGAAAGGAAGTAACAGAAGCACTAGAAGGTGTCATGAACTTAGGGAAAATTCTTAAGGAAGTAAATAACACTTGGAACAAATGGGGTTTGTTCCAGGTAGATCTATCTTTGATGGTGTCATCATTGCTCAAGAAGCCATCCACTTGGTCCAAAAAAAACAAGAATCCTAGTATGCTCATCAAACTAAACATAAAGAAATCATATGACAAAGTAGACTAGAGATTCCTATGTAAGTGCTTAGAAGCCTTTGGATTCTCTAGGAGCTAGATTAATCTAATCTTTGAATGCATTTCCACCCCCATGATCTTTGTGCTAGTAAATGGAACCCCAGAAGGCACTGCTACATTTGGGGCCAAATTTTGACGGCCATTTGTCAGATTTGCAACGCTCATTTGTTGGACTTTCGACACCTGAGTCTGTCACCATTTTTGCGTAGAAGATTGCGATAGAAGACCTATCTGTCGATTTACTAACACCATGTCACGTTAGAAACTTGCACATGACAACAACTTCATTATGAAATTTTTTGCGGTTCATCCTTCAGAATTCTGATAACAAGACCTATAAAAAATATACAATCTCTGTCGGAACTGATTGTCGAAACTATATTCATTCTGACATTAGAACTGTTGGAATACCGACAGTTTTCATCAAATTCTGATAGATTTACCTATCGGTGATATGGCCTCACTGTCGAAGAGTCTATCAAAAGTTCTGTTGAATATTTTATATTTATGACACTTTAACTATCGGAATAGCGACAGTTCTGCAGTATTCTCCAATAGGTTACCCTGTCGAACGTATATCATTATTGTCATAGGAAATGTCATAAATTGTTTTTTTCTGGCATTTTGTCTGTTGAATGCATAGTGCTTCCATCAGAATTAATGCTAAAGTGTCAAAAAATTGACGGATAGGCACATTAAAGTTAACACAGCTCAAGAGACCATCATAGGTTGTCTCTTTCTTTGGTCTATATTATTAACATAATGTTTTACCTTTCATTAGCTCATCAAATCCGGGGCTTTGAAAGAATTTAATAGAATATTTTCATGACAATGTATATTATTTAAGTTGACGTTGCATGAATTTATCTACTTTGTGCACTTGTAGACTATGAGGATGGCAATAAAGAAGCATTACCATGGGAGGAGATGCTTCTTTATCGCCGTCTTCATAGTATACAAGTGTGCGAAGTAGATAAATTCGTGCAACGTCAACTTAAATAATATATGTTGTCATGACAATATTCTATTAAATTCTTTCAAATCCCTAGATTTGATGAGCTAATGAAAGGTAAAATATTCTGTCAATAATATAGACCGAAGAAAGAGACAACCTATGATGGTCTCTTGAGCTGTGTTATCTTTAGTCCTAGCTACCTGTCGATCGTCGAGAATAATCACTGCCTTGCATTTATGTACACTGCACAAATTGATCATAGTCTCGCAAAAACATTTTACACTTGTACATCTCATCAATACTAGAGGCCTAAAGTAATTTTATATGATCACTAGTACATTTCATGCATGGATGAGAAAACACTATCCAAAGTTTCTAGATAACCGTTTTTGAGAAGAGGAATGAGTGGAGGCCAAAGAAGGGATAATTGTGAAGGTTTTATAGATGTAGGTTACTGAATCATCATCTCTATACTGGTACTCAATTTGGCCTCCACTCCATATATGTCTTCTCATAATCTAAAAACTCTCCATCATTGATTCTCGTCATTTTTTCAGCATCTTCGTGGACTGAGACCTTAAATTATTGAGCTTCTCTTTGTTTCGAGAATAGTTTAACATTCTCTACTTAAAAGGACCAACCATGTGAAGGTGGAAGCTCACCTAGCCCCTCCTAGGAGCCTCTTATGACCCTTTACGACATTTTAAGACCTCTAAGATGTATTCTTAGGGATCGTAAAGGGTCATAAGGGGTCCTGGGACACAACAGCTGAGAAACATAAATGTAGGCATCATGGTCACAATTTTTTGCCTACATTTATGTTTCTTAGCTGTTGTGATATGTACATCGTAGTTTGTTGTTGTTGTAGCAGAAGAGCCTATATTCCACAACAAAATGGAAGACATCTTTTTAGCCTGGGTCTCGGTCCTACCCCAATTTTTGAAGCATCCAGGGCCAGGCTCAAAAGATGTCTTCCCATTCTGTCTGCAACATTGTGTCCATCCATGATCTCAGGAACATCATCGTCTTTCCACTCTTCATTTGCAAAAATATATCACTTCTTCAAGCTTGCAGAGTAATATTATTAATAAAAGAACTCTTGCCAACATTAGGGTACCCACAAATCAAAATAGTTGATGTTATTGGTGCTTGTGCTCAAGGATATTGATTCACTATTTTGAAATGGCCAAATCATTTTTATTTCGATTGTAGAGAAAAGGAGTGGGAGAAAATGAGTGGGTGAAAGCTGATCGAGAGCGAGAGAAGGAATTGCATTTTATTTGATCATAAATGCTCTCTGAAATGACCAATCATGTTTTCTATTCGATTCTTTTTGGTGTTTTTTTTCCCATATCCAGTAGATAAAAATCATGGCGGTAGCCACTTAGCCATCTTTTTGATGTTTCGAGTATTTTACAAAGATACAGGTATGTGGATTTATCGTTCAATTGCTTGCAGTTATTGGTCAAATGCAAATATTTTGTCACGTTGCAAGGGCAAGATATCAGTTTGGTGTTTTTGGTTTATGTTAAAAGTTGATTTGGTAAAATCCTCAAAAAACACACTACATGTTCTAAAATGTAAAGAAGTTGAATGTTAAATGTAAGATATATATCTCATCCATAGTAATCAAAACAAAGGACATGAAACTTATAAGGAGATTTACCAAACCAAAAATATAAGCGAATAGGAAACATGGATTGGTACCTTATGAATTGGTTTTTGAGGTGCACAATCTTCATCAATCTCCTTAGAACAAGATCCCCCCTCACGAAAAATGCATTTAACACAAAAAAAAAATCTACAAAATTGAACCAATGGCATGTTTAGAACAAAGAAATAGATTGATAATAATATGCTAAAAATTCTATTATGTTTAATACACGCAAAAGGACAAGTCCCAACAATTCTTAAACATACTTTATCTGATATGATAATAACATGCTAATTAAACTGCTAAAGGTGTTATCTGCATTTAATCTGCCAATTACTAATTACAAAAAAAATAAATTTACAAAACTGAACCAATGGCATGTTCTTCGTATGTGATTTCTTTATCTTTCGAGCCTTTGGCATCATATTCGACCACAAATTTCAAATGCATTGCATTTTATTTGATCATGAATGCTCTCTGAAATGACCACATTCTACTGGTGTCGTGCCCTAGCTCGTGCTTTATCTCCATTATTTGATGTTATTGGTACTTGTGCTCAAGGATATCGATTCACTATTTTCAAATGTTTGGATCATTTTGGTCATGACTGTTCCTCTAGTACACAGTCAGGAAATGTAACTGTCTAATGATTATATGTAATGTTGAATGGATTAAATGCTTTATTCTTGGTACAAGTGAATGGAAGGAATAGTGTTGGTGTTAGGTTTCATTTATTATCGAATTCAATGGTTTCCAAGATGTGTTGATGAGTTTTCTCCTTGTTTAATGTTAATTGTTCCTGCACAATCCACTCATACAATAGTGAAATGCTATGTGATTGACAATTTCATACAACTGGTCCTTTGGCATGTATTAAATACAATCCAGTCACTTATTGAATGCTTTGAATTTTAATGTTTAGAAGAGATCAATCAAGTATTTAAAGACAATCTTACATGTTTGGAGAGGTTTGAGAGGCACTTATCATGGCTGTACCCTCACAAACAGCGGCATAGACTGGTTTTACTAAGTTTCCTTTCTCTATTTTGGGGTTTCCTTTCTTTGCCGCAGGGGTACAACCAGAGGGTTCATTGACAAAATGATCCTTTGAATGGTTACTATGAATATGAATGATTTGATATAACATATTGCTCATTTTACTTGAAGTTTGGAATAGCTTGTGCAAGGGTGAAAGTAGTTTTGGTCATTTTGGTCATGATTGTTCCTCTACATAGTCAGAAAATGTAACTATCTAATGATTATATGTAATGTTGAATGGATTAAATGCTTTATTCTTGGTAGAAGTGAATGGGGTTTCCAAGATGTGTTGAGGAGTTTGCTCCTTGTTTAATATTAACTATTCATGCACAATTCACTCATACAATAGTGAAGTTACAAAATTGAACCAATGGCATGTTTACAACAAAGAAATAGAATGATAATAATATGCTGAAAATTCTATATATTCTGTTTAATCCACGCCAAAGGACTAGTCCCAACAATTCTTAAACATACTAGTTATCTGATATGATCAATTATTAATAAAGGTCTAATTCTGTAGACTGCTAGCACGAAGGAAGATTTGACCTAGCCAAATTTTCCTTGTACCACAGAAAAAAAAAAGTGTGATAACTATGTCTACTCCAACCTTAATTGTTTAAGAATTCATCATATCAGATAAAGTATGTTTAAGAATTGTTGGGAGTTCTATTAGACCTTTATTGTAAACATGTCATTGGTTTTCAAATGTTTGGATTCACGTTTGTTGATATTACTGGCATATATGTTTAATGATGCCATTGTATATTGCTGTCACTGGAATGACCACATTCTACTGGTGTCGTGCCCTACTCCGTGCTTTAACTCCATTATTTGATGTTATTGGTGCTTGTGCTCAAGGATATCCATTTTTTTGAAATGTTGACTGTGGTTATCAAATGGATAGCCCGTGAGCTTCTAGCTAGGTGTCATTTGTATTGATAGCTTAGGGCATCAAATGTATTGTATCATTGATAGTTGAGACTTTGTTAAAAGAAAATAGGACAAAGAACGATTCTAATTTAGTTTCTCTATTTTGATCTCTAAGTGGCTTACAACCCTAGAGAAGTATATGCAGATTTACAAATGTAGTTGCAGGATACATAGCAGCCGATAATTCACAAGAAATCCATGCATCCAATTTGAATAGAAATTAATACAAAGAAATAGGGTCCTCCAATGGCCCAATCATCTGGACCTTGACTGTCCCCTCAACCAGTGACCCTTCAAAACTGGGTTATCATGCAATCAGTGAATGATCCTTCATTCTCCTGGTCTACCCTACATCCAAACATATTGGAAATACACAATACAATGATAACAAGTATTTCACAACCCCCCTTTCCTCAAGGGACACTATCAACCATCCCTTCCACATAGCATTTCATTGTTGTATGAGTGGATTGTGCAGGAACAGTTAACATTAAACAAGGAGAAAACTCCTCAACACATCTTTGTTGTAAACATGCCATTGGTTCAGTTTTGTAAATTTGTTTTTTGTGTTAAATGAATTTAAATGGAACATTAAGCATAGTAATAATATGCTTAATCTATTATTAATTGTAGATTAAATGCCCATAACACCTTTATCAGTTTAGCATGTTATTATAAGATACTAAAGAAGACCTACTATCTGTCAGAGAAATCTTCATTGTCCCCCACAATGAAGACACTGAAGATTGACCTCCTGCCCCACAACAAAGAACATTGTAATAAGAATAAGATATAATATAGTGTTAGAATAAACTTTGAACAAAGACATGTAATGCTTAAGTTAATGATCTAAAAAGCTACAATTATAGGAATTGAAAAAGAAGATAGTGCCAAGAAACATTTTCACAAATATGAAATGTGAGGAAAAGTAATAACATTAACAATGCCAAGATTCACAACATTAAATTTCACTTGCGGATGAGTTTCTGCAGTGGGTTGCCCAACATCAAAAATATGTTGAGTTGCATTTGAGCTATAACTAAGAGTATCATGTGGAACATACCCTAAACTTTGAAAGTGTTCTCCAACCTAGCAATTCAAAATTCAATCTAGGCAAGCATCAATAAGTGAAATAAACTAAGAGTATCATGTGGAACATACCCTAAACTTTGAAAGTGTTCTCCAACCTAGCAATTCAAAATTCAATCTAGGCAAGCATCAGTAAGTGAAATAAATTATAGACATCAACATCAACATCACCATCATCATAATCATTAGAAATAAACTTTAAAGACATATTTTGGATATAGTACTATGTTTCTTGAAAGTTTTTGTGATGCTTCTAAACTTTAAAGACATATTTTATGGCTTAATGATAACATAGATTAGTGTTTTGTTTTTTGATGGAATGTTGTTGATCATTCATGGTCTTGAAGAAAATTTTGATTGTTTTGATTCTCAAGTCTTGACGTTGTTTCTCAATGTGATATAGATTGACCACAAGATGGTTTAGTTGGTCCTCTCTTTCTATTTAATCATTTGTCTTCTTCATGGTGTAAGTGTTCATTAATATTCATTAATGGCAGACAGTGATTCCTTGGTAATAAAGGCATTGACAACATTCATAATCATATAGCTCTTTACCTGATCTAGTCACATCATCAACATCGAGGTCAGTTTGTCTGGCCTCGGCCTCAACCTCAACCTGCTCATTAACAACGGCCTCTACACTCTCTACAACTGCAATACAAATTGTTACATTAATCCAAACACCAATTGCAATTAAATTTGTATTACTACACCAATCAATTTAAGATGTTTACTTGTATTACTATGATGCACATCCTCATTGTCATCAACACGCACAAGTTGTGTACGACAAGAATCGGCAGGCTCCAAAGTTTCTAGATAACCATTTTTGAGAAGAAGAAAAAGTGGAGGCCAAAGAAGGGATAATTGTGAAGGTTTTGTAGATGTAGGTTACTGAATCATCATCTCTTGTTGATATATTTTAGATTCTACTCTAGAATGAACAAACTATAGAGATCTAACATAGCTAAACATAGAATAAAGTAAACAAGAAGGGATAGAAGATACCCGGATATCAGCCAAGTATACTCCAGTCTATATGCCTCCAAACTGTACTATCAAAGGTGCTGAGGAGAACTTGATTAGTACCTTAATGTTAGTGTATTGAGGAAGAGTCCATTCCTAACAGAGGCTTCCAGCCCTAATCAACTTGCAGTTAACATTGCCAATAATTGCTAGTTGTATGGATCAGATCATAATCTAATCTTTATTCATGCTCAGACTTGTTCTTATCTATTAGCCGAAGCTACTTATCTTTCACACCAATATATGCTGATCTAAGTTTTCTTAAGGCAGAGAATCAAGGTTTTGGGGGAGGGAAGCACGTTATGTTTTTGGTGCTTCTCTCCCTAGAATCTAACACCATATATATATGAATTGAATTATCTTCAAGAGGGCCGACCTGGTCTTATTAAATATATTTAATGTTAAAGCCAAGAGGTTGACCTTGGGCCCTTAACTAATTCAACCAACACACATATATAAATGAACTAATATTCTCCTTATTATTATAAATTGCACAAGGGTATTTATTTGATCAGTTTGATCTTGGCCGAAAGGCTATAATTATTAACACTTTGCACTGGTACTCAATCTGGCCTCCACTCCATATACGTCTTCTCAGAATCTAAAAACTCCCCATCATTGATTCCTGTCATTTTTTCAGCATCTTGATGGACTGAGACCTTAAATTATTGAGCTTCTCTTTGTTTCGAGAATGGTTAAACATTCTCTACTTAACAAGGCCAACCACGTGAAGGTGGAAGCTCATCTGGCCCCTCCTAGGAGCCTTTTATGACCCTTTACGACATTAAAATACCTCTAAGATGTATTCTTAGGGATCATAAATGGTTGTAAAGGGTCATAAGGGGTCCTGGGACACAACAGCTAAGAAACATAATTGTAGGCATCGTGGTCACAATTTTTTGGAGACAACGTAATTGAGTTGTATACCCAGACGGTGGAGAGCAACTCCTGCACCTCCGATTCCAAGTTGACTACATCTGTTGCTCATGAATACAAGGTCCTCCAACAGATGTATTCAACTTGGAATTGGGGGTGCAGAATTTTCTCTACACCGCTTGGGTACACAACTCAATTACGTTGTCTCCAAAAGATTGTGACTATGATGCCTGCAATTATGTTTCTCAGCTATTGTGAAATCTACATTTATGTTTCTCAGTTGTCGTGTTTATGTGCATGTTTCTTAAGTATTTTGGATAGTAAGTCTAATTTAATTTGTCCATAGACTAAGACCTTAAATTATGTAATGATGATGCTTAGAACACTATTATATGTAAATTTCATTATTTAATAATAAAAATCTATTAAAATGTTTATACCTTCTCCCATTTGCTGGTGTAATTCCTCTTTGAGTATCCCCTTTCTCCTTTGCATCCAAAATGAACTCATTCCAATCCCTCACTAGAATAAAGGGAGGATGCTCAAACTTCAACAAGACTTCATACATGAATGTTCGTAGATTACATTCAATGCGTTATTTACGTTCGTAAATAAGCGTTGCATACAAATCTATGGACAGTGCATGGTACGAAGCCATGCTCAAGCTTGAAAATGATAGTCAATCCATAGTCAAGGTCAAGGAACAAATGGAACAACCAAGAAAACACTATACGTTAAATCATGTGATTGATAGCAGATTGGGGCTCACCTGAGCCATAAACATGAAAAATTATTCTAAAAAAAGATGTAACGCATATATATGCGCACTTGAGGCAAAGAGAAGTTACATCATATCCATATTAAAATATTAGTTACAATATGAAAATACTAAACTAACTAATTCTTGAGTTCATCTCTGCATATGGTCGCAACAAAGATATGCGATTACAATACAGAGAAGACATCGTAAAAATATAATTTCAGAATTTGCCCTAGCCTGACATGTTTTGCACTCAAATCCTTCATCACGGATTAGTGGAGATGGGTGGATAGATGTAGATGAGTTGTCATCGGCCCAACTAAAGTATCTGCAGCCATTATTTCCCTGTGATGCCCACTCTACATTAGTTCTTATATTATAATGAATAGTATTTACATTAGAAACATTAAATATATACACATTAGCAACCTTTTTTCTATTTGGGCAGCACCAAAATTATCATCCAGGATTGTTCGATGTCCGTGAAATCTTCAACACACACTGCCCACCACCACATCGCCAGTTTGGCACATTGACAAGAGTCATCGAGCCTATATATCAATAATGCACCGCACCATCGTTACTACATTTATTATTTTTATATGATTATTTTTATATGAAATACACCAAGGAGTACCATCAGAAATATTAACCATTTACAATAATGAAAAGTAAACCTAAATCAAATAGCTTAATTTTTTAACAGCATGTGTAGTCTCTGTGTATATGAAAAATGAAAGAAATATGAAGCTGAAATAAAATAGTGAACAAAATAGTATTCCACATAGACTGAATGAAATATACCATCAAAAGAAGGTGACAAAATCCTGTCATGAAGCACAGACATAGGAAATAAAAAAGGGACAAAAGACAAGAAATAAGAAAAATCATTACGACTATAGAAAAATCATTTATACTATAATAAAAAAAAGAAACACTCTTTGTCAACAATTTTCAAAATCATTAGGACTATAGAAAAATAATTAAGACTATACAAAATCAAATTTTAGAAATGGAAGGTTCTGATGCTTTGCCATTACAACAATTGAGCATTCATCATTTGGTATTGTGTAGTCCATTTAAGTATGTCAACAATGTTCAAAATCCTATCACCAAGCACAGAAAAGAAATAAGAAAAATCATTAGGACTATAGAAAAATCAAGTTCTATAAATGGACGGTTTTGATATTGCTTTGCCATTACAACAATTGAGCATTCATCATTTGGTACTTCTTGGTGTATTCCATTTAAGTTTTTCAGTTGTCATGTTTATGGGCATGTTCTTTATGTGTTTGGCTTCTCTCCCTCACAAGGGATGCGTCGATAAGTAATTGATTTGAAAGCATAATGATTTGACAATCTTTTTTCAGGATAGGCGTAATCATCCCACCAACCTTAATTAGCAAAATTTGTGATATATGTCAAGTACTTATAATCAGTATGCCCAAAAAATAGAGACTTAGTAGTAAAAGCATGTCCTTTGGTTTGACTGTTCCAAGTAATGTTTTTAATCCTTTGAAGTTTCTCATGATCTTGATGTAAGTTGATTGGATTAAGCAATTTGGGGATCCAATAGGACTTTAGGGGAGTTCAATAAATGTTTTGGAAGACTTAGAGTAACTATTAGCATGACTATTCCTTCATCTACAGAGAGTTAGACTGAATTTTCTAAGTTTTTCCTTTGTTTTGAAGTGTATTTTGTAATCTATTTCCTTTCCATGTACCCAAAGACCTAGGACCCATGGAAAAAAGATACTAACAATGTATTATACAACTCTAATGTTCTTGACTTGCAGAGATTTGAGAAAGTAAAGAGAACACTGGCTATGTTTAATGTTAACTGTTCCTGCACAATCCACTCATACAACAATGAAATGCTATGTGATTGACAATTTCATACAACTGGTCCTTTGGTGTGTATTAAACATAATAGAATTTTCAGCATATTATTATCATTCTATTTCTTTGTTGTAAATATGTCATTGGTTCGGTTTTAATCTACTGGTGTCATGCCCTAGCTCATGCTTTATCTCCATTATTTGATGTTATTCACTATTTTGAAATGTTGACTGTGGTTATCAAATGGAAAAAATAGAAAAAAAAATTGTACACGAAACTTTTTTTACAAAACTGAACCAATGGCATGTTTACAACAAAGAAATAGAATTATAATAATATGCTGAAAATTCTATTTTGTTTAATACACGCCAAAGGACCAGTTGTATGAAATTGTCAATCACATAGCATTTCACTGTTGTATGAGTGGATTGTGTAGGAATAATTAACATTAAAAAAGGAGCAAACTCCTCAACACATCTTGGAAACCATTGAATTCAATAATAAATGAAACCTAACACCAACACTATTCCTTCCATTTACTTCTACCAAGAATTCCAGCACAAGCACAAGCTATTCCAAACTTCAAGTAAAATGACAAATATGTTATATCAAATCATTCATATTCATAGTAACCATTCAAAGGATCATTTTGTCATGAACCCTCTGACTGTACCCCTGCGACAGAGAAAGGAAACCTCAAAATAGAGAAAGGAAACTTAGTAAAACTAGTCTATGCCGCTGTTTGTGAGGGTACACTCATGATAAGTGCCTCTCAAACCTCTCCAAACATGTAAGATTGTCTTTAAATACTTTATTGATCTCTTCTAAACATTAACCAAATCAAACCTACATTTGAATCCACACACAATAACCCCAAAATGAAGGGTTTTGTATCCTTTAATGAATCTCAAACACTGGTAATGCATGGATAGTCAAACCAATAGTCTCCAAAGCATTCAATAAGTGACTGGATTGTTTTTAATACACGCCAAAGGACCAGTTGTATGAAATTTTCAATCACATAGCATTCCACTGTTGTATGAGTGGATTGTGCAAGAACAATTAACATTAAACAAGGAGCAAACTCCTCAACACATCTTGGAAACCATTGAATTCAACAATAAATGAAACCTAACACCAACACTATTCCTTCCATTCAATTCTACCAAGAATAAAGCATTTAATCCATTCAACATTACATATAATCATTAGACAGTTACATTTTCTGACTGTGTAGAGGAATAGTCACGACCAAAAGGATCAAAACTACTTTCACCCTTGCACAAGCTATTCCAAACTTCAAGTAAAATGAGCAATATGCTATATGAAATCATTCATATTCATAGTAACCATTCAAAAGATCATTTTTTCAATGAACCCTCTGACTGTACCCCTCCGACAGAGAAAGGAAACCTCAAAATAGAGAAAGGAAACTTAGTAAAACTAGTCTATGCCATTGTTTGTGAGGGTACAGTCATGATAAGTACCTCTTAAACCTCTCCAAACATGTAAGAATGTCTTTAAATACTTCATTGATCTCTTCTAAACATTAATGTATGGACAATCAAACCAGTAGTCTCCAAAGCATTCAATAAGTGAATATGAATGTTTGAAAACTTTCCTCTCAACTTCCCCAACCACTCCTAATCGGTTAGAGGGATTAGTTGAGTGTTTAGACACTAAAACTTCTTAAACATACTTTATCTGATATGATGAATTGTAATATCAACAAACGTGAATCCAAACATTTGAAAATAGTGAATCGATATCCTTGAGCACAAGCACCAATAACATCAAATAATGGAGATAAAGCATGGGCTAGGGCACAACACTAGTAGAATGCGGTCATTTCAGTGAGCATTCATGATCAAATAAAATGCAAAGCATTTGAAATTTGCGGTCGAATATGATGCCAGAGGCTCAAAAGACATTGCTCGTCAAAGATACCAATCAAAGATGAATAAATCACATACCTTCTGTCACTCTCAGCTTGCACGAAGGAAGATTTGATAGCCAAATCTTCCTTGTACCACATGAAGAACATGCCATTGGTTCAGTTTAGCATGTTATTATCATATTAGATAAAGTATGTTTAATAATTGTTGGTAAGGATAGGAATAGTGGAGATTCTAGAAATATCCCTCTAACCGATTAGGAGTGGTTGGGGAAGTTGAGAGGAAAGTTTTCAAACATTCATATTCACTTATTGAATGCTTTGGAGACTATTGGTTTGACTGTCCATGCATTACCAGTGATTGAGATTCATTAAAGGATACAAAACCCTTCATTTTGGGTTATTGTGTGTGGATTCATCCGCTTTATACAGGAAGATCAAGAAGATGGGGCAGAAGGACATTATGGTAGAAGAAGTATTTAAAGAAGCAACAAGAAGCAATAGAAAATTTTTCAGGAGTTTGGAACAACATTTCGGAATCCATGAATGGTATGGGTAAGGTGACCTTCATTCTTGGTCGTGACTTCAATGAAACATTGGATATGGCTGATAAGAAGAAGGGTCACTTGTTGATAGTGTTCCTTGAGGGAAGGGCGATTGTGAAAGACTTGTTATCATTGTATTGTATATTTCCAATATGTTTGGATTTAGGGCATACTAGGAGAATGAAGGATCACTCACTGATTGCATGATAACCTAGTTTTGAAGGGTCACTAGTTGAGGGGACAGTCAAGGTTTGGATGTTGATAGTAATTTGTTGAGGGAAGGGGGATTGTAAAAGACTTGTTATCATTGTATTGTGTATTTCCAATATGTTTGGATGCAAGGCAGACCAGGAGAATGAAGGATCACTCACTGATTGCATGATAACCCAATTTTGAAGGGTCACTGGTTGAGGGGACAGTCAAGGTCTGGATGTTGATAGTGTTCCTTGAGGGAAGGGGGATTGTGAAAGGCTTGTTATCATTGTATTGTGTATTTCCAATATGTTTGGATGCAGGGAAGACCGGGAGAATGAATGATCACTCACTAATTGCATGATAACCTAGTTTTGAAGGGTCACTGGAAGAGGGGGGAAGGAAGGATCACTCACTAATTGCATGATAACCCCACCAAGCATTCTTTCCTTTAAGTCTCCACAATATCTCAAAATATGATCATTATTCTTTACTTTTTTCTATATGCTATTCTTTCTATGGTTTTGTTATCTCAGAAATATATCAAAAACATTGCAGATGTGCATATAAAAGTAAAATATTGTCCTTAAATTGTTCCACATTGAAGCATTTCCTCTTGGGAGTATTCTCTTCGTTTGTACAATATCTGTCAAAAATGGTTCCCATATTTCTTCAAGATCTATTTTAATCTTTATACTACAATTTTGATTAGATTTGACCAATAGTTGATTTCATTGGTATTTTATGGCATATACTTCTAATGTGAAATGTGGAGAGAAAGAAAGAGACACACTAGGTATGAATTACATGATATACCCATCATCACTTAGCACTTAAATAATAAATTATGGATAGGGAACAACCCCCTAACTTCTGGATGTTTGTTTCATATTGGCCTCTTATTATATGCAAAGGTAGGCCTGTCTTAGGCTAACAACCATAGTGTAGGGGCCATAAATTATGGATCCCAAAATAGTGCACACTTGTATTAAATTAGGTTCACTATACTACAAGGGAATGGAAACCATGCAATAGTGCCTCATGGGGATGGAAGCAACCCTTCACCAAGAAGATGATTGTGTCTGCAATATTTACTAGAGGCAAAGAACATAATTTGGTTCCAATAATTACTCCTAGAAGATAATGGCACCCACAAAACACTTGGAAAAAATAGCATTCACTATATCTTTTATCACTCTTTTAAAGCTGGGACAATAAATCTCAAAGATTGATCAACAAATTCTTGAACGCAAAGAACCATTGACAGTTATGATTCATGTGTACAATAGCCAACAACCAGTTGTTCCAATCATGGTGTCCAATAATATGTTAGAAAAAGCATCTACAAATCCCTTACACAACCATAATAGATTCAAACCATGAACCGTAAGAACCTAACAATGGGACTAAGAAAGAAACAAATCTTGATCATATTCCACCCTATTGTAAGGCCCAAGAAGTAACTCTATCTTAAAGCTACACATTCCTCTAGATGAAGCTCAAAGGTCAGGTAGCTGAAGCATAGCAATACTTGAATGAATATAGGAATAATTTGATGTACAATCATTTGCTAGCTTGGTTTGTGGGTTTTCCACATAATATTTTCCCTTTAACCACATTTATAGTTTGAGAAAATCAGAAAAAATTGTTTCAGATTTATATTATCCTTTTGAACTAGCACACTGCCATCAAAATGCATAATCATTGGTCATATCAAGAAAATTCCTATTGATTAGTAGGATATCCTTATAAAAATTTGATGCATGGATTTCTTGTGAATTATCAACTGCTATGTATCGTGCAACTATGAAAGGAATAGTGTTGGTGTTAGGTTTAATTTATTATTGAATTCAATGGTTTCCAAGATGTGTTGAGGAGTTTTCTCCTTGTTTAATGTTAATTTTTCCTGCACAATCCACTCATAAAATAGTGAAATGCTATGCGGAAGGGATGGTTGATAGTGTTCCTTGGGGGAAGGGGGATTGTCAAAGACTTTTTATCATTGTAATGTGTATTTCCAATATGTTTGGATATAGGGAAGACCAAGAGAATGAAGGATCACTCACTGCTTGCATGATAACCCAGTTTTGAAGGGTCACTAGTTGAGGGGACAGTCAAGGTCCAGATGATTGGGCCATTGGAGGACCCTAGTTCTTTGTATTAATTTCTATTCAAATTGGATGCATGGATTTCTTGTGAATTATCGACTGCTATGTATCCTACAACTGGATCCGTAAATATGTATACACTTCTCTAGGGTTGTAAGCCACTTAGGGATCAAAATAGAGAAACTAAATACAAATTGTTCTTTGTCCTATTTCCTTTTAACAAAGTCTCAACTATCAATGATACAATACATTTGATACCCTAAGCTATCAATACAAATGGTGCCTAGCTAGAAGCTCACAGGCTGTCCATTTGATAACCATAGTCAACATTTCAAAAAAATGGATATCCTTGAGCACAAGCACCAATAACATCAAATAATGGAGTTAAAGCATGGGCTAGGGCACGACACTCGTAGAATGTGGTCATTTCAATAATTGCAATATACAATGGTGTCATTAAACACATATGCCAGTAATATCAACAAACGTGAATCCAAACATTTGAATACAGTGAATTGATATCCTTGAGCACAAGCACCAATAACATCAAATAATAGAGATATAGCATTGGCTAGGGCACGACACCAGTAGAATGTAGTCATTTTAGAGAGAAAATCCCTCAACAATAAAATGAAATGCATTCGAATATGATGCCAGAGGCTCGAAAGATGAAGAAATCACATACCTTCTCCCGTGCTTAGCTTTCGCTCCTTTTCTCCTACTCTCCAATCGAAATAAAAATGATGAGGCTGTTTCACTTTTTTAAAAATGTATACCCCGAATCTATCAGAGTTTCGATGGTCAATTAAACACCCATTGGAATACCGACATCATTGGGGCTTATTACAAAAGAAAAACACCAAATTCTTAAGAAAAAGTTACCCATCAGAAACTTCTGTCGAAATTTGGCCCCAAATGTAGTAGTGAGGTTTTTTCAGCATCTCTAGAGGGTTAAGATAGGGAGACCCTATCTCTCCCTTTTTATTCATCATTATATGGCAGAAAAATTAGGTAGGGCTATCTCAAGAGAACAGGAGAAGGGTACTATTGAAGAAATAACCATTACCAACCAATTAGACCCTACAACACATCATCATTTTGTTGATGACACTTTGTTATATGGGGCCAGTAAAAGAAAGGAGGCAAGTTCCTTTAAAAAGATTTTGGAAACATATACAAAAGCATCAGGACAAGAAATTAACCAAGACAAATCAGAAATATTTTTCTTTAATACTGATAAAGAGGTTGAGAAAGATATCTATCGGATCCTAAATTTTAATCAAGGTAAGCTTCCTTGCAGATACCTCGGCCTCCCCCTAGTTAAGGACAATAGAGCTACAAACATCTGGGACCCCATTATAGGAAAAATTAAGAACAAAATGAACTCATGGAAAGGAAGATGGCTCTCCTCTGTGGGGTGAGAAACTATGGTAAGATCAGTCTTGGAAGCTATGCCAACTTATCAATTATCATGTATACATCTCCCCTCTAACAAAAAATCAGAAATAATCAAGCATTTAAGAACTTTTTTTTGGCAAGGATGTAATGAGAATAAGAAAATCCCCTTAATCTCATGGGAAAATATATGTAAACCAAAAGAAGAGGGGGGGAGTGGGACTAAAAAATATAGGGGATCAAGGTAAGGCCCTTGATGCTAAATTGATATGGAGACTATTCAGAAACCCGAAGGCTAAATGGGCCAAACTCCTCATTCAAAAATACCTAGAAGACAAGGCTCCCATTAGTATCTTCAGAGAAACTAACCCTCCCAAAGGATCAAGAATATGTAATTTTATGATG
Organism: Chamaecyparis obtusa; assembly: GCA_027943335.1. Classification (NCBI taxonomy): domain Eukaryota; kingdom Viridiplantae; phylum Streptophyta; class Pinopsida; order Cupressales; family Cupressaceae; genus Chamaecyparis; species Chamaecyparis obtusa. The sequence continues at coordinate 250,097 of BSBK01003000.1, forward strand.
GAATGTAGACACATTGTAATGGAAAAATTAACTTGGAGTCCTGGCACTGGTGGGGAGGTTCTCTTCTGGGATGATTCATGGGGGGGTTATGAAGCAATATCTAATTGTTTAGATAACCCCTCCCTCATAAATTTATTAGAGGGTAAGATTGGAACCCTCCTCAAGGACTATATTGTTTTTAATGGAGTAGAATGGGTATGGAGATCTCTGAAAAGATCTGGGATATCATTAGAAGAAGAAGAGGTGGTTGCAGTAATTCTTAACAAAAGGAAGATCTAATTAAAAACCTCTAAAGATACATTAGTATGGGATGGATCTAAAATAGGTGAATATAACACAAAAGATAGGTACAATCTCATCTCCCAAAATTACAAAAGACCCAAAACTGCAATACCTATTAACCTATGCTGAAATAAAGACTCTCCCTAAAGCAGGATTTTGTACCTGGCTAGCCCTTAATTATAGAATTTTAATTGCGGATAGATTCAAGAAGCTAGGATTCTCCAGACCCAGTAAATGCTTCCTCTGTGAGGGCTCCGAAGAGGATTTTGACCATTTATTTCTAAACTATCCTTTTTCAAATCAATGTTGGAAGTGGCTTGCAGGTAATTTGGGATGGTCATCAACTTTCCCTCATTCTCTCCCTGTGATGCTATAAGCATGGCCAGTCATCAAAAAAGATAGTATTTATGCCAACCTATGGACTTCTTCCCCCTCAATTCTGGTTTGGGAGTTATGGAAAGAACAAAACAGAAGAATATTTAAAGAGGAGAAACTAGATTGGAGATAACTATGTAAAAAAATTGAGGCTGTCATCATAGAGAATATAAATTGTGGAATATCTAAAATCCAAAAAATGGCTCTTTATATGAGTCACTAGGATGGAAAAATGTGAGGAAAATGGATAGGTCTCTCCCTTCCCCCTTTTATTGGTTCAGGAAATCAAAACAAGGCATCCAAGAGAATTGACTATAAATGGAGCCCTCCAAAAGAGGGTTGGTTCAAACTTAACTTTGACGATGCTTCAAGAGGGAACCCAGAGATAGTAGGAATAGGGTGCAATATTCATAACCAAGATGGGGAGGAAATTGCCTCCCTAGCTGCCCCTATAGGGATTGAAACCAACAACTAGGCAAAACTTTATAGTCATAAGACTCCGCAAATGTGCCTCTATGGGATTACAACACCTTGAAATAGAAGGAGATTTGGCAATCATAATTAATGTGCTCAGGAAAGGAACAATTCCTAACTAGAGATTGAATTCCCTCCTATCCCAAGCATTAAACCTATGTGAATCCTTTAAAAAAATCTCTATCAACCACATTTATAGGGAACGGAACAAGAGAGCAGATTAACTAGCCAATTTAGGTGCAGATAGGGTTCTACTTCCACAAAAGAACCATCAATATCAGGACTCATGCACCCTATCCTAGTTTGTGGAGCTCACTAATGAACATAGAATACATGGGATAGACTAAGGTAAGGGATAAGCATTTTTATTCAAAAACTAGACACAAACTTTTGATGATCCCTCTCACTAGATTGATAACATATAGCTCAAGTTATAATTTCATTAAGACTAGTAATGTTAGACATATAACAAGAACATAGAATAGCCACGGTACTCATCAAATTTCAAAACTTATCATTCCTAGAGTAATTCAACTTTAAGGGAAACATCAAACTAAAAGGTCGTAAAGTGCGAAAATTATTAAAACCAGCTTTCCTCAAGTACCCCTGCACAAGTAGGATTAAACACGTTAACTATCATCCTCTTACTATGAGGCAACTGCCTTGATCCCTCTCACGAATTAAGTGGGGCATAATTTTTAATTACTCAAATAGACACTAACATCATTTAGAGAGCTTTCATCCTTTATGAACTTTCTAGATCCTAAAGATTTTTACAAGGCCCAAATATAGTGGAGGATTTCTCTCCGCCCTTTCCCATAATTACTAGATTTGAGGGATATACATCACCACTGACATGATATGGTAACTAGGCCAGGATTCAATAGGAGATTTAATGATGAAAAGACGTGAATTGAAGCCATAATCAAGAACCGTTGAGCCTACTTAGCTTATAGGTTTTAACAGGTTTAGAGGGAAGTACCTTGAGAAGAATTCTCTTTCCAAATAGAGCTCAGACCGTAATTTAGAGAAGTTTGTTTGAGAATGGAAACTAGGCTTATCACCTATGCTTTCCCTAATAACAGAGTAATGGCATTTAGGGGTTCTATTAAACCGGAAAGATGGAACCAACTACTTAATCCGATCTCTGTATCAGTAAGAAGGGTGCTAGAAAAAGGGCTGGGTGATAACAACTTTGATAATGAATTTACTTTCCACACCAATGGTAATATAATCGAGATCTTCATAGCCCTTTCCACCTTTGCTGAGCGAG
>BSBK01003000.1:1497500-1605000 GCA_027943335.1 Chamaecyparis obtusa
GTAATAATTAGTTAAATTATTACAAGACTAATGCATGCAAGTTTATATTTAAAACAACTAGTGCATGAGTTTAAATCAACTAGTGCATGTGTGTTTAAATATAAACAACTAAAGCAAAAGAGTTGACATCTTAAGAAGGGAGTAAAGTTAATTAATATAATTAATACTTTACTCTAACACCCCCCCTTAAGATGAGCAACAATGCAACTACAAATAATGCAGGAAGAAAGCAAAGGAAACTACAGTGCTGAAAGCATAAAAATGGGTCCCAGCAACATGGCTTGATGAGGTACCCAACACAAAAAAGTGTCTCTATAAAGCGGAGAAATAGAGAAAACCACATGGGAAAAACTCTACTCCAAAAAGAGATGAAGACTAATCTAAAGGATTGAAGAAGCCTCCAAAATAAGAAATGTTCCAGAAAATAGGAACAAGAATGAACATGTAGAACATCACTGAAGCAAGAAGATGCAAACTCTATCAAGAAGTAACTGCTGATCTGAAGATCCTCCACTGAAATAGAGCATGACCAAGTAGAGAAGACTGTAATCTGTATGAGTGCCCTCAAATGACACTACTTGAATCAGGAGGCAAACAAAGGCAAACAATTAAACTCGAAGATACAGATGGTATAAAACACCAAAGCCTGAAGATTTGATCAATCAAAGATGGAAGAGTGCCTCTAAAAATAGGAAAGAAAGAGTGTCTATATGGTAAATGATCCATCTCACCAAAATGCATAGGCACCCAGCCACTGCATCCATCTAGTAGATAGGAACAAATACTAAATACATAGCTCACACTATCAAACCAAGGAATCAGAAGAACGATCAGTAGAACCCCCCCCCCCCATAATGATGACAAGAGAGAGGTGATAGGTACATTGAAAATAGTGCCAATAAGAACTGCATCATGAGGAACCAAGAACATTGAAGGTGTAGTGAAAGTACAAACACAAATAAAGATACCCTGAGGCTAATGTCATGGAAGGAACACTCACTTGACAAAGGTAGATGGAAAACAAGGGCAAACATCAAACCCCCCATGGCACTTTATAATGGAGTGCAAGTACAAATAGCACAAACATGTTCAAGATTCCAAGCATGCAATAAAATGACACTTTATCTTAGTGCATGTGCATAAAAGAATGCTACAAAAGTGAAGTATACACTGCTCAAAATAAGAGCAAAGGTTGCTGAAACAAAAGAACAGCCTAAGAAGAGCCATCCCCTAAAGGGAAGAGATCCCAGGACTTGTAACATCCAAGATATCCACCAGAGTGTAGAAATGCAACAAACTAAATAAAATATACCTGGAGCAGAATCTGGGAAAATGACTCATAGTACTGGAAATCTCTCAAAACAAGCTTTCCAACGATATCTCATTTTCCCAAAATGGAGTTCGGATGCGCAATATAGAGCTTCTAGAGTGCAAAACTGAACATTTGGTTTTGACAGTAAAACACACCATCAAAAAAGCAAAATCAAAAATTCAAACTTCCAAATCTAGATAGAGCTTGGAACCAGCTTTCCGACGATATCTTGTTTGTCTGATTTTAACACCGTATGCTCAAGTTATGAGCAAAAAACCACCGAGTGCTCTGGAGGGCCCAAAATGGTGTCCAAATGTGCTAACGCCAGCACTTCATGGGGTTAAAATTGATGGCCAAATGGTCGTCGCAACATACAAGCCCCCTGGGGCTAAAATTTTGGGCCCCTGGTTGCCATATGACCAGGGGCTAAAACTGCATTCGCCTGACTTAAATTTGATGGCCAAATGGCTGTCACCTGCAAAAAAAATAAAAATGTAAAATCGCATGCACGCCTCGGGATCCATGTCAAGCCCTACAGTTTTTTGCCTTGATTTGCATGCCAAATTTTTTTGTCTTGATTTTTGTGTTAGACAACAAATTTTTTACCTTGATTTGCATTCCAAAACAAAGAATTCTACCTCAAGGAGCATGTCAATCCATACAAATTCTGCCTCAAGAAGTGTGCTAAGCTGTTTGGTACCCAAAAAATGCCCCAAAATGCAAACTTGTCCAAATTTGATGTGTTTTATATCGAAATAGGGGTTTTTGGGAGTTGCAAGCTCAATGATGAGGTCTGTTTGAGCTCAAAGTCCACCAAAACTTAGGGACCCCCTAATTTCAATAAAAAGCCAAAAAAAAAGCCCTAATCTAAGACAAATGAATTTCTAAACTCTGAATCCTTCAAATGCGAACAAGCTGTAGCAGATTAGACTCTGATACCATGTAGGATTTAAGCAATACAAATCCACAAAATCCGAAGATCACCTGCATACAAAAACCTGTTACAAGGAAGTAGAGACAATAAGAGGGTAAGGGTTTGACTCAAAAATATGAAGAAGAAAATATCCTCAAATAATGAATAAATTAAATGTACAACGGATCATCCTTATAAAAAAGATCGAAAGCCTTGAAAGGCAAACCCTAGTGCATGTAATAATTAGTTAAATTATTACACGACTAATGCATGCAAGTTTACATTTAGAACAACTAGTGCATGAGTTTAAATCAACTAGTGTATGTCTATTTAAATATAAACAACTAAAGCAAAAGAGTTAACATCTTAAGAAGGGAGTAAAGTTAATTAATATAATTAATACTTTACTCTAACTATATATATATATATATATATATATATATATATATATATATATATATATATATATATATATATATATATATATATATATATATATATATATATATATATATATCTTGAGTATTATATTAATTTTTCTAATATTTACATAATAATAATAATAATAATAATAATAATAATATTTATTTTATTAATTTAACTATTTAATTATTATAAATATTGTAAAGATAAAAATACAACTATAAGGGAGTGTTTGATAATCCTCCTAAACATGATATTGTTTACACCCTAAATAGGTGAACATTTTATTGGACTTAAGGATCCACAAGGATCTCATTAAAATATTCCATAAGAATTCAAGTCTTAGCACTACTGTTGGTATGAGAGTGAAAAAGAATGTTGAGGACAACAACTCTTTTCTTATTTTTCTTTTCCCTATCATTTATTATCACATCATTATTTTATGCTATATTTGTGTGTGTGAATTTTGTACCTGATCTGTAGACACAACACTTCAGTAAAATATTAGAGGTTAGCAAAATGAAATCGTGCAATGAATTAAAAGCTAACTAACCAGGCGATTTACTGCCTTCTAATAGGTGCGAGTATGATGTTCTCAAATTGTTATTGAGATCAGTGACCTTGACGACACCTAAACGAAGGATTTGAATGCAAAACTGATATGAAATATGGATGCAATTAATCTATTTTTTTTATTTTCTATGCAATGATATGATGAAAACTTATATGAATCTATGATATGTAAAAATTGATATGCTATGATGATCTAACAAATAAAAACTAATATGATATGAAAAACTATGCAATATTGATCTCACAAAGCTTGGATTCGCAAAGATGATTCTTCAGTCTCTAATTCGACAGCGTGATTATGCAATTTTTGTGGATTTGAGAGATGATTTGTGAAGAGCTATAGCCTTAATTTATAGAAATCCAGGGCTTTGAGGATGCATGGAAGAAAGCCATAAATCACTCAAATAACTCAAGTTGATTTTTGAGTTATTTTTAAATAAAGGATAATTAACTCACAAAAACATGCAAAAGCAGAGTTCAACTCAAAATAGAGTTTAGCTTTAATTGATAATTGATAGTTATCTAGTTTTTTTTATTGTGCATGTTTTATTATGAATTAATTTAATAATAAAGTGATTTATTTCCAACTTAACTGATTTTGAAAAATAAAATAATTGATTTATGGGTTAATCAATTATTTTTCAAACTTTTATTCAAAAATAATATTATTAAAAATTGACAACTTGCTTTAATTAATTAAATAAGAATTTAATCAATTATTTATAGGATTTTGGATTTTGGGGCCCTGAAACGGGTTTCCATTTCAATTCTATCAATTTCTATCTTTTTCTCCTCGGTTTCTGTGCAAAACTATGATTTTTTTATTTCTGTCCGTACAATCTTCGTACGAGTTTCTGACAAAAGTCATTTCACACTGTACACACTGTCGTACGATAGTCTATCAGATCGAGAATCATGCCAGGCTGTACACACTGTCGTCTAGAAGTTCAACTATCATTTCATCATACACCTAGTGTAGTACGAGTTTTTGGACTGTCGTCTGGGAGCATACCCACTGTCGTACGAGTTTCGAACTGTCGTCTGGTAACAGACCCACTGTCGTACGAGTTTCGGCATCAGGTTTCAACTATCATTTCATTTTTTAGGGCAGTTTGTCATATTTGGTTTTCAGATTTTGACTAACGGCTAATCTTAACAATTAAAATTCTCTATTTTTTATTGACTCCTACTGGTTTTGATTGGAAAAAGTGCAAGAATTGCTAAAAATAGGTAAAAATCTACTAAGTGCATTATGAGGATTCTAGGTATTCTCCTCAATCTGATAACATTTCAATTTGGATCCTAAAATGAATCTCTCATGTGTTTGGCTTGAGTGTTTTCTTTGCATGCTTTTCTTCAAATTTTCATAATTGAATACTAGGTTGTAACACCTTAAATATTGATAAGCAGTCTTAGGATATTTTTGATTGATCTTATTAGCAAAATTGGGATATTAGACTCGCTTATTCTTAATTGCCCCTCATTTTCACCCCGTGGTTGCAAGGTCAACGTCATATTTAGGGGAGGGGTCTACTTAGAAAGAGCATTAATTGTTCCACCAGTTCTTTCCCATTTTGTGCTTTTTGGATCTCATTAGTATTCTAGGGTGTGGACTTGCTTTTAAATTTGTGTGAGGATTTAAATGCATCACTTTGTGGACTCACCTCACATTTATTTGGAGCATTAAGTGTACCACATTTTGTGCTTTTGAATGCTTTTGGATAGATTTGTTTTTTGATATATATGTGAAAACATAGTAATTAGGTCCTATGAACACTATTTGTGGTTCTTGAGAGATTGGATTCCCAATGAAATCCTTCTTGACGATGGAATCCTTGTAGGTAGGGAGGATACTTAGTGCGTCTCATGTTCTACTTGGTCCATGCATCTTCCCTTATTGATTGATACATTCTCTCTCTGGAGAGGTTGATAGATCACGTGGGGTTGATATCATAGACCTTGGTAAGATAATCTTCGTCTTAGCGTGTCGGATTTATCTGCCTGCTTTGTCTGGGTTAAAAGTGAAAAGGCATCAAACCCTTGGATCTAGAGCCAAGTCCCCTTGTGGTATACTATTGTGAGTCACCTTTAGAGAGGGTTAACCGTAGTGGACATTCCCTTAATTGGGTCAACCACATTGACGAAACCTCAAGCGGTAATAGCCATTTTCGTTGTGGTAGTGACAACCATTATATAAATGTCCTTGTGGAAGAAATCTTCATAGGTGTGGTTCATTGTTGGGTTGTCAGATCTCCCTAGCAGCTCCTAATTAATTAAATTCTCGGACTGTGTCAAAACCTTGGTGCGCTGGGATTGGAGTTCACCCCTTTGGATCATAAAAGTTGCAGATTCAAACCTTTACTAAAAACCCTAGTGAGGCCAAATTTTCATTTTCTAGGGTATATGTGAGTTATTTCAAAACATTTTTGGAACATACACAATTAGCGCTTCTGAGGATTAGAACGAATAAGTCACTTGATTGTTCATGCGCAAGGTTGCTTTTTCCCTTGTTCATTATTTTCAGACATGCTTGAAATCACTTGCTTGTTGTTTTGCATGCTTGTTTATCTATTTGGTTACTGAAAATGGACAAATCTGTTACAATCCTCAAATCTGGACATTGAAATTTGCAAACGATCTGAATCTGAAAACTCAAAATTTGCAAAATCTGAAGTAAAATTATTTTCTAGAGTCAAAAGTCATCTCAGGAGGTTAGAAAGTCATACAAGTTTCTATCAAGTGTCATTTCATTATTGCCCGTCTATCGTATGATAGAGAACCCAATGTCGTATGAGTCTTTTTGCTAGTCAAATTTCAAAAGTCAAATCCTGCTAGCAACTGTCGTGCGAGTTTTTCAACTGTCGTTTCATATTACACCCACTGTCGTATGAGTTTTGCAACTGTCGTATGAGTTTTTCAACTATCATTTCATAACATACCCACTGTCATACGAGTCTGTAGAGTGTCGTTTGGGAAAATTTTGAAAGTTGTCAGAAAATTGTCAGAATTGCCAGATATTTAGCTTTTTCAACCTATTTCCAGAATCTGTCGAACAAATCACTGTGTCAGGAATAGAGCAGTAGCTATCAAGAATTCAATCATTTTCCTAAAGTGGCCTTTTGAATCTGATCCAACCTTTTGTTTAATCAATTTGAGTCTTTATCATCTTGTGTCAAAACCTTGTCATAACTATCAATCTTCAATCAATCATCAAAATGACTAAGTGTTGTGATATCTTGTCTACTATCTCTTGGGAAATCTACCCATACATCCAGGGCACAGTATCCTTCACCCACATCTAATCGAATCTTCAAATCAATCAAACCTTGACAAGGTTGCATCATCTGATTATCTTGGTTCAATTCATTCTTCAGTCATCTGGATCTTATTCTTTGTTTCACTCAAAGTTGATGGTGGAAACTAGAGCTTCCTCACACAAGAAATTTGGAGAAGCATCCCAGACCTTACCTATAACCGCTACCAGGGGTCCAACTCTTGAGCAACTCATCAATTCTAGTCTTTATGAGGATGACGGTCTTGGCAACTATCGATTAAAAACTGGTTACATTCCTCCTCCATCAACTCACAGAGGTACCCAACAAACCTCGCATCAATCTATTCTAGGGAGTCCACAAACTCCCACCATGTCTCAAGCAGGGACAAACTTTGGCTCTCAGAGAACTCAATCTCAACATGGTGCAGATCAGGAACCCACACCTGAAGAAATTGCTCAATATCAAAATGATGATAACTTCAAACGAATGATGAAGCATTTCTTGAAAGAAGATAGAGAGGCATACTTTTTACAATTAGCTCATCAAGGAGCTAAACTTCCTCCCAACTTTAATGTTGAAGATATCATTACGCATGAGGAAGAAACTCCACTCACAGCTATGATGAAACAGATGCATGTTATGCAAGTTGAACTTAACAATCTTAAGAAAGAGAACGAACCCAAGGAATTCTCCATGGAGGCCCTTTGTCCTTTCCCTTTTGACAAAGACTTGTACATGCCCCCATTCCCAAAAAGAGTGGAGATACCAAAGTATGATAAATATGACAAACACTCTGATCCTCAAGATCACATCAGAGAGTTCTGTACACAATCCATGGAGTTCATGCATGAACCGACCTATCTCATGCACCTCTTTCCTAGATCTTTGGGAGGAGCATCCATTCATTGGTTTTCTAGGTTGCCACCTACTATCAAAACTTTTGAGGATTTGATCAAATTGTTTTATCAATAATACTCCTACAATATTCAACATCCAGTCACCATGAGTGATATTTGTAATCTCAAGCAATATCCAGGGGAACCATTCCTAACATTTCTCAAGAGATGGAGGAAGAAGTTCTCTCTATATGCCAGACCTATTCCAGAAATAGAAAAATTGGAAATCTTCATCAATAACCTTGTTCCAGAAATCAATTATCATCTACAAATGCAAGATCATACATCTTTTGACAAGATGGTAGACAATGCTATCAAAATAAAAAAAGTGCTTGTGAAAAAAGGAGAAATCACACTTCAAAAAGACAAGTACGAATCAGGATCTAGTTCTAAAGACAAGAATAAAAACTAGAACAAGAATAAAGGCATCATAACAGATGGTGTTGTTGAAACTATCTGTGCCCCATCAAAGGCACCAGCCTACAACCTAACTCTTGGTTCCCAAGCCATTAAAGCTTCAGAATAAAAGTCATCCGAACCATTTCAAAAGAAGCCAGAATACAAATCTTGGGATAAACATCGAAAGTTCACTCCTCTTGGAGAATCTTTAGAATCAGCTATGAAAACTCTACTGCCTGATAACATCATCTCTTTGCCAGCAATTTGACCACCTGATTCTGAGCCTAAGCCAAAATGGTGGAGAGAAAATGAATTCTATGATTTCCATCGAGGTAAAGGTCACAAAATGAATAACTGCTTTCGGTTGAAACACACCATTCAAGATCTGATCGATAGTGGAGACATCACAATTGACAATCCTAAGAGCAATAACGATCATACGACATTTACCGAACCATTTCCGTAACATGGTCAAGGAGTTTCAACTTCTCAGCCTAATATGGGGGCAAAAGTCAATTATGCCTACCCTAGAAATAATGCTATCATCAATATGGTTGAACCATGTCTCTCTGAAAGTTGCAATGTCATCACAATTGTAAGAAGAGATAGACAAAATCAATCCACCAACGCGGTTAATCGATCACAAGCCCAAGCACACCTAAAAGGACAAATCCCAGATTCATCAAATGTCCCTAAGGTGCCCTTTAATCTTTCGTCTGCTTCTAAACAGAAGGCTGCTTCCAAGTCTTCCAATCCAAAGGATACAAGGCCTACATATTATAGCATTGTTCAACAACTCCAGCACACTAATGCCAAAATCTCCATGTTTGAGTTGCTTCGAATATCTCTAGCTCACAGAGCCATACTAGACAAAGCTTTGCTCGGTTCCAATGTTCCTGATGACCTTGATTTAGATAGGTTCCAGACTATGGTTGGACATCTTACATCTCTACAATATATCTCCTTTTCAGAGGAAGATGACAACTCCTTGAGTCACCCACATAATCAACCTTTGCATATAGAAGTCTTGATCCAGAACCGTAGAGTCAAACGTGTGTTGATAGATGGGGGAGCTGGCCTAAACATTTGTTCTTACAGCTTGATCACACAATTGGGATTTTCAGAATTGGCTATTGATCCTCGAAAGAAGATAACCATAAAAGCCTATGATGAACAAGAAATATCTTCTAAAGGCACCATTGTCTTACCCATCTGAGTGGGTCCAGTTATCAGAGATACCATCTGTCAAGTGCTTGATCTACCTTTGACCTACAACATCCTTCTAGGGAGACCATGGATACATGAAATGCAAGCTATTCCTTCTACATACCATCAATGTTTGAAGTTTCCTTATGAAGGAGTAGAGGTTACTATCCCCGCGGATTTGAATACAACTTGCAATACCTTGAAGGAAAGTGCAAATAAGCTTGTGCCTAATAACAAAGAATCTTCCATTGAACCAACTAAAGAAGCATCCACATCTAAAATGGAAGATCTTGCAAAAGAGGTTAATATCAAAGAAAATAGTATGGGAGAATATACTATCAAGCCAGTCTTATCTTTGACATCTCTCCCTATCTCACCTAAGTCTTATGGGCAATCTTTGAAAAAATCCAAACCAGACTCTAAAGAACCCCTTGAGGTATATAAAAAGAATTTTGTAGCAGAACAAGTCTCCAAGCAAGAATTTGAAGAAGATGAAGTTGTGCTTGCATGACTATACAAAGATGAACCTGAATCCCACAATGTTCAAACTAGCGACTCTACAGCACCACAGATCCCTTCTAAGTCATATGGTCCAAGAAATAAATTGATAGCTAAGATGGGATATCTAGGTCAAGGACCTCTAGAAGTCAGAGGAAAAGGTCTTGTGGCACCTCTCCCACATACTGGTAGAGAAAATAAAGACAAAGTTGGCTTAGGCTTTAAAAAGAAACCCTATCACCTCAAAGGTAATTGTTCTCATGTCATAGAGCAGATCACACCAGGAGAACCTCTTCTTAAGAAAGAAGAAACAGAACCATCAGATAGTGATTCAGACAGCTCAGAACTCATTCCCTATGAAAAATTGCCTAAGGAGATCAAAGACCTTCTTGATGATAAAGACAATCCAATCAAAAGAATTAATGTAGTAGAAACACAAGAACCTACTATCAATCAAGAGATAGTTGCAACACAAGAACTAGCTAATCTTGAAAACCATCAGGAAGAAGAAGGTGGTAGTTATTCTGAGACAGATTCGCATGAGTATGAATACAAATCTGAATCTGAGGGTAACCCTTCTTGGGGTATTCACCCTGACTTTACTCATGTTCTAAGATTTCCTAGAGATCCTAAATCAAAAGCTGAATCAAATGACTAAATGGGGAGCCATTCCAGAACTAGATGATGTTATCATGGAGAAACATGTTGATGTTATTCACCAATATGCATCTCAACCCAACGTAAGTGTAGAATGAAATGATGAACCTATAGAGTCTGATCCACCTATGGCTGAATTGGACTCCCACAATGACATTGAGCCTATTTACGAATTGAATGTCTTAAGTTGTAATATCACCTTTGAACTTGAGCGTCGAGTTAGGACCAATGATGACATATCCATATCCGTAAACACTATCTCCCAATCTTTCCCCACTTTGACTATCCAATATCCAGACCTTATTGATCAAACCTCCATAAATCCAAGCCATGGTATTTATACCTTCCCAAATGACTATGCCCTTGCTTTCTACCTAAATGTAGTTGAGCCTATGAGGACTTCCATCAGTGAACCAAGCGTTAGCATGACGGAGTCAGACATCAAATATCTTAGTCAAAAAAAAAAGAATAAAAAGAAAAAGAAAAAGAGTTCTGAGGGTGAAAACCACTTTGTGGCAGTCTCAGAACCTACAAAAGTAAAAATAAAAGACATATCCAAAGGTGAAAACCTCTCTGAGGTGCCTAAGGATGAGATATTTGATGTCCTTCCGAGTCATTTACAGGACAGATCTCCAGTTCTAATTGAGCCCACTCAATCCATCAATTTGGGTACAATAGAGGAACCACAATTGGTACATGTAGCACAATCTTTATCAGCAGAAGAGAAGCAAAAATTTACAACATTCCTAATAGAGAAGAAGATCAACTTTGCATGTAAATATTTAGATATGCCAGGATTGGATCCTAATCTCATAATGCACCATTTATCTATAGCTCCTAATGTAAAACCTGTCAAGAAAAATTGTGAAAGATGCATCCTCATGTTGCACTCTTGGTAAAAGCTGAATTAGAGAAGCTCCTGAAAGCTGGATTCATCTAAGTTATTGACTATGCAGAGTGGATCTCTAATATTGTACCTATTTCTACACCAGATGGTTCAATCAGAGTGTGCACAGACTTTAGAGATGTGAATAGAGTGTGCCCTAAGGATGATTTTCCACTACCTAACATTGATATGATAGTGGACATGACTGCGGGTTTCGAGATGTCTTCCTTAACGGATGGTTTCTTTGGATATAACCAAATAAAAATTGCTCTAGAGGACCAAGAGAAAATTGCTTTCACATGTGCATGGGGTACCTTATGTTGGAATGTCATGCCATTTGGGCTTAAAAATGCTAGTGCTACATATCAAAGAGCAATGACATCTATTTTCCATGACATGATGCATCAAACCATGGAAGATTATTTTGATGACACATTAGAAAAATCTATGATCAGAATTGAACATCTAAAGGACTTGAGCATGATCTTAGACAGAATGGAAAAGTTTAGTCTCCGACTAAATCCTAAGAAGTGTGCTTTTGGTGTCACTTCTGGAAAGCTCTTAGGATACATCATTTCAAAGAAGGGCATTGAGGTTGATCTAGCTAAAGTAAAGGCTATAATGGAGATGCAACCTCCTAAGAATATCAGTCAGATGAGGACATTGCAAGGAAGAGTTCAATCTATCAGAAGATTCATATCACAGCTAGCGGACATATCACAGTCGTTTACAAAAACATTACATAAAGGTGTGACCTTTGCATGGAACACAGAATGTGAACAGAACTTCAATCATATCAAGAAGTATCTACTCCAATCCTCCTATCTTGATGCCTCCTATTCATGGGAAGCCATTGATCTTATATGTCTCCTCTACTAATACATCATTGGGGGCATTGCTCGCATAGCACGATGAAGATAAAAAGGAAAGAGCTATATACTACATCAGTAGAACATTGGTGGCATATGAAAAGAACTATTCAATGATTGAGAAAGCTTGTCTAGCTGTGATCTTTGCATCACAGAAATTGAGACACTACATGTTAGCTCATACCACTCAATTGGTAGCCAAGATTGATCCACTAAAGTACCTACTAAGCAAAGCTACCCTCATGGGTAGATTAGCTAAATGGGTCATGCTATTGAGTGAATTTGACATTGAGTATGTTTTTGAGAAAAGCTATAAAAGGATAGGTCATCACTGATCAATTGGCTGAAGCCCCATTGTTTGATGACACACCACTACAAATGGAATTCCTAGATTCCCCTATCATGCATCTTTCTTCTAGAGAATGGCAATTATTCTTTGATGGCTCCTATACATAGAATGGATCTGGAGTAGGCATATTGTTCATAACTCCTCAAGGATACTCCATACCCAAAGCATTCAGATTAAAGTTTCCTTGCACAAATAATATTGCGGAATATGAAGCCCTTTTGAATGGTATGAAACTAGCGATTGAGTGGAGAGTGACAGAGCTACACATTCATGGAGACTCTCAACTTGTTATTCATTAAGTCAATGATGTGTACCAAACTAAAGATGAAAAGCTCATTCCTTACAAGAGAATGGTAGATGATTTAAAGAAGTATTTCATATCTATCACATTTGAGCAAATTCCTAGAATGGAGAACAAGGCTGCTGATGCAATGGCAACACTATCTACTTTATTATAGTAGCCTGAACATGAGATATGTTATGAGTTCCTGGTGGAAGCACTATCTTATCCTGCATATGATTCCCCTGAAACCCACATGATTTGCACTGTTCTAGGTCATGATTCATCCAGATACAAAACCCTATTTTCCTATCTCCAAGACCAAATCATTCTCGATACCTTCAACCACCATGAAAAGAGATACCTTATCCGTAATGCCTCCCGATATGTCATCATTGGTCACAATCTGTACAAATGAGGTTTAGATGGTATGCTACTTAGATGTTTAGAATGGGAAGAGTCTCAACGTGCATTAGAGGAAGTCCATGATGGTATTTGTGGATCACACTCGAACGGTCTAACACTAGCTTGAAAACTTATTAGGGCTGGGTACTATTGGCCTGAGATGGAGAAAGAGGCTATCAAATTTGCTAAGAATTGTCAAAAGTGTCAAGTACATGGCAACCTAATTCATGCTCCAGGGAGAGATCTAATCCCCTTTACAACACAATGGCCTTTCCATCAATGGGCATTTGATCTTATCGGGATGATTCATCCTCATTATTCTAATGGACATACCCATATAATCACAGCTACAGATTATTTTACAAAATAGGTAGAAGTAGTCCCTTTGACACAAGCAACTAGAAAGCAAATATCTATGTTCATATTGAACTATATCATATGCCGATATGGGATACCTCATTCCATAATCACAGATAACGGTGGACAATTCAAGAACAAAGACCTAGATGATCTATGTGCCAAATTCAAGATCACACAACCTTGGTCTTCTATCTACTATCCTTAAGGGAATGGACAAGCAGAGGCATCTAATAAGAATCTATTGAAAATCTTGCATCAAACTGTTAATAAAATAGGAAGAGACTAGCATCTCATGATCAATCTAGCTCTCTGGGCCTATAGAACAAGTATAAGAACACCTACTGGGGCTACTCCTTTCACTTTAGTTTATGGGTCTAAAGCGGTACTACCTATTGAGGTTGAAATCCCATCACTAAGAATCAGAATGCATGGTCTAGTAACTGATGATGACTACAGAGTGTCTAGGTTGCAAGAACTTGAACTACTAGATGAGCGTAGACAAGCAGCGTATGATCATCTTAGAGTATATCAAAAGAGAATGTCTAGAGGTTACAACAAGAAAGTCAGACACAGAGAATTTCATGTTGGTGATCTAGTCTTGAGAGAGAATCCTAAAAATCAATCACATCGAGAGCGCAAGGGGAAGTTTGAACCCAACTGGCTGGGTCCCTTTGTAATCACTGCTACTTTTGGCTCTGGTGCCTATCAAATCTCAATGACTAAAGGAGAACAGCTCTGAGAACCAATAAACATTCTCCATCTGAAGAAATTCTATGCCTAAAGCATTCAGTCTATGGTAAAATGTCCTGAAAAAATCTTAAAAATTGGAAAAAGTCCTGAAAAAAATGAACATCTTGGTGAAAACCTAGCAATAGGTGCCTTGATGATTCACAAAAAAAGTAAAAAAATATCAAAAATTCAAAAAAATTGAAAAAATGAAAAATACAAAAAAAAAGAAAAAGTGCCTTGGTGAAAACCTAGAAACAAGCACCTTGGTAGCAAAAATAGAATCTCTGCCAAGATGGTGAAAACCCGGTAAATAGGTGCCACTTGTTTCAAAATGCTCCATCTATCAGTGCAATCTTGGTCTTTCCCAGCTTTCAGTCTTGCTTTAGTTTGTACATATCTCTCGGTTTGTTTCTGCATTCCAGTTTTCAATAAGTCGGTCTGTACAACAATTGGCTCAAGCGTCTGTATCCTATCAATGTTAACACTTGGGGGCAATCAATGTCATATCCTATGGCCTCCAGTGTATCTTAGACATGTCATATCCAGTCAGAGTCCTGTAAAGCTTCATTTGAGTCAGTTAGTCAGTCTCGTCTCCAAAAAGGATTTTGCATCTACAACAACGCAATCAAACATCAAAACAAACTGAAAACAATCTATGCTTTTTACATGCTTTTATCTCCTTGTATGCTTACTAATTCGCATTGAGATTTTTTCATATTATGTCCCTCCAAGCTCTTTGATGATGTCCTTTATAGGATTTAGAGAGTGATGACTGGGGGCATAATCTTTTCTTTGTTTTCTGCGTGTATGTAAAAATCTAACAACTTTGGAAATTCTGGATTGAAATGTTGTCCGACTGTAAGAGCCTCTATCTCGAATTGGATGGCCATGCGTACCTTGACCATTGATACCCAAAAAATTCAAGGAAGTTTGATCTAACTATTGTCTTTTTGAGTGAGTTCTTTCTCCTATTGTGAAATGTGATCTTACCTAAGGATGTGAACGATAAAGGGTCATTACAGGTAATTCACATTGGATTTAGAATGATCTCTGGATTGCTTGATGTGTTTGTCATGCAAGGCATATTCTGGTCATCATGACATTTATGTTCTAATGCTTATACAAATTGCAATATCAAAATGGACATGATATTCAGGTCATCCTGGCATTTGTGCCTTGGTGCTTATATCTAATCCGACATTCCGAAAATAGAATCAATATTCATATATCCATGGTTGTTGACCAGTGGGTGTTGTATTGATTCTTGCACATACAAATCAATATTCATATGTCTATGGTTTCATGGCTAGTGGGCATTGTATTGATTTATCCGGTTACCTAAAAGTTTAATGATGATAACAAATCGACACATGATCAGTGACTAGGTCCTAGGTCTTAGGTTGCATTTCATTTTGCGTGTTTCTTTGCCTTTTGTATGTCTGCATGATCTCACAAATGTTTGGAAACACTTCAAAGCTTAAACAATTCTTCATATCCAATGAGAGGTGAGTCTCACTCGAAGGTCTCTTCACCAAACCGCAAGCAGTAACCCTCCTGGGTTAAACATCCTTTTGACATAAGACTGAGTACTTGTCTTCATCAACTTGCAAAAACATATCATGTGTATCGCTGCATTTACATCTCATATCATTACCATTTGTTGCATTACATTACATCTAGTGCATAAGCATAAAACATACATACATCTTTTCATAATCAATTACATTTGCATAACATCCATACATATGAAAGAAATCATTGCATTACATTAATCCATACATACATTCTACACTACTCATAGCATAAACATCACATGATATCATCATAAAATCAAAACATGACAAGTACAAATGAAGTCACAATCCAAAATATCAATCTCATATATATCATCAACTTGAAATGTGTCAGGGGTGCACTACTGGCACAATGTACAAAAGAATGAGCTCCAAAGAGCTATCAGAGTCAGAACAGTATATCAATGATAAAAAAGAACAGAGTATATCAAAACATGAGAACAAGAATCAACTATCAGCACGCTCCTCAGTATTTGGTGGAGGAGGTGGTGGTGCATCTAGTATGGCCTCTACTCTCGGTGCCCTAGCTCCCTCTGAGGCTGCCATGTAATCTGAATAAGTAGGTACTCTCTGCGCAGCAGGGACAATAACATAGTATGCAGACACATAATACGAAGCCCGTGAGGTCTGATGGGTCACCTCTGATTGTAATCTCTGAACCTCTGAGCAAAACTCTACACGAAGCTCTGTGCACTGCCTATCTGCCTCTAGATACCTCTCCTCCCACCTAGCACTCTGTACCTTCAAGTCCCGGACCTAAGCTTTGAGATGTCTAATAGTCTCTGATGAAGTGAGAGGAACAGTAGGATCTACCTCAACTGCTAGCATCTCTGTGTCCTGTGTTGGCTGCTCTGGCTGCTGGTCAGTGGTATCTGCTCTATGCGCCTTATGGTGTCTAACCTCAGCTCCTAGATCAAAAGTGGTATCTGCCTATAAGGTATCTCCATCACCACCTATGAACTGCTTAGCTGCTAAAACCTCACCTACAGAACCAACACTGCCTAAGGTACCCCTCTCACCCCTGGTCCGTCTCTGTGAACCTATGGATGTGCCTGTTGTAGAAGTAGAAGGACGCGGGGGCCTCATATGTCCTAATGGTCTCTGAAGTGGAGTCATCACTCTCTATCTAAGTGGTGTAGGATGCGCTACCTGCGGTCTCAGGCCTTGTACCCTAGGAGCACCTGTAACATCCATCGCCTCCTCCATGGAGGGTATCAACTCAGTGGGATCTGAGAATCTATGAACGGGGTGGTCTGCAAGACAAGTAATGTATCCATCTGTGACCCCTGCATCAACAACCTGTGGATGGTAGTCCCAGTCTCTACCTATGATAGCACTGTACTCCTTTGAACATAGAGAATAGGTGAGCCACTGTGTCCATCCGAGCCCAATCTCATGAATAATGCGAGCATATGCAGTATACTCCTGTGGGGCATCCTATCTGCATCCATACTGACGCCACACTCTAGTAATCAAAAATCTCTCCAAAATGGTGGGAGAATGACCAATGAGTACCCGACTCTAAAAAAGAAAACTATACTGCTCCCTCGCAGTAGGCCAAGCCTCTATCTGCAAGTAGGGTCTCCAATGCACAAATGTCATATCATCTAGGCATCGTTGGAAGTACTCAGTATGACCCATGCAGACCTATGTAACATAACCAAGATACGTATATATCACTAGCTCCTGTGGCTGTCGTTGTGTCTGGAAAACCGGTCTCAAAACTGGGATATGCTCCCATGCCCATATTTGTAATACAAGAGCTCCAGAAGCGAAGCTCTTACAATCCTAATATATGACCTCGTGCATCTCTGAAAACATGTGTGCCAACAGGCACTAACCCCAGGCAAGCTCAGTGGGAGTGGCCATAAGAAGGGCTACCATCGGAGCCCATCCCATCAAAAAGTCATTCTGCTGATGACCTGGCATGATGAGCTCCTTGATCATCCCAGCAATAATGCACTCTAAACGGTGCATCTGACCATATCTCTGTACAAGGGTCTCCCAGGAAATGGACCCTGTCAACTGTGTATCATCCCCAAATAGACGCCTAAAGGCATGAAGACCAGTCTGGCCAGAACTCACATACTCAGGATGCCAACTGCTATGGAATGGAATGGAATGCGTAGTATCCTATAAATATCCTTTGGAGTCACAGTCATCTCTCCAGTCGGTAAATGGAACGTCTATGTCTCAGAGTGGAATCTCTCGATAAGTGCAATCAACAGGCCATGGTTTACCCTAATATCAGGTAAATGGATCAAATACTCGAACCCACATGCAGCAAGATGAACACTCATAGGGTTAGGAAGCAAGACACATAATCTCTGGGTCGCCGGGTATGAATGTCAGACATGAACATCTGGATATGTGACCTATATCATATAAAAATAGGGAATTCTATCAGAAATTGGGTTCAATAACAGGCTAATAGTACCGAAATTAGACAGTTGGGTACTTCAGAAGGTAGGTTAAGAGGTCAACTATCAGCATCAGAAATTAGAAAAGTTAAAATTTGGCCCTAAATGTCAATTTTAAGCTCACTATTTTTCATACGACAGTCCAAACTGGCACTGAAAGTCGTACAACACTCCACAAGAGACCATACGACAATCCATGGTCATACGACACTGGATTCAGTATCATGCAAGTTTCTAGGGACCCGATGAAATGTCGTACGATACACGGGTCCCCTTCATACGACACTAGGTATTGCATGAAATGACAAAGCAAATGGAATTCAAATGTCGTATGAGTTTGGGATGGGACTCGTACAAGTTTTCAAACATGCAAAATTTAAAACTAAAGACGCGTATGAAAAAAATTTAAAAATGCTATAAAACATGAAAAATTTGCATTTTCAGAGGGGCACAGAGGTCCACCTACCGGATGTCCATACTGTCGGGGTCTCTGGTATCTCCGACTGCGCTCAAATCGGTGTGAACTCACAGGAACTTTCAGATCTCGTTGTTCTACCATTTTCTTGCTCAGAGGGCTCCACAAGGTCTCCAAAGTCAAATGGTTGAAATGAATTGAAAATGACCCTTCTGGCCTTTATATAGCTTTTGACCTAATTTCCAAAAGTGCTCCGTTTTCCATGAAAATTGCACCCCTAGCTAATTTCGACGTTTTGAATCCATTTTCGAGATCAAAATTCAAATATGAGATTGCTTATTATGTCAAAATCGTGATTTAAAATTTTTGGGCCCAGGATGGTCTACTGCTTGCATAATCGACCTTCAATCTTCACAAAAATCCAATATTCAACCTAATTGTTTATCTTACATCAAACTATCAAAATTTCAACTTGGTTAACTATGGTCAACTCATGGTCAAACCTAGTCAAACTTGGTCTCTAGGACCTCCAAACGATGCAGAATGCGTTCTTGAACGTGTTTAACCACTTTTCAAATCAATTAACATGCTTCTGAACTATCAATGTTGACTTTTCTTGTCAGATTTCAATTTTAATCCCAAAGGGGGCATGGTATTACACATCATTCAAAGTCTGTAATCTAAATTTGAAATCATATCTTTCATCAGTAATCAAGACAACAACCATGTCTAGTTGTTGATTCATCAAAAAGACCTCATCGCTTGGGGCAAATTGATCATCGCTTGGGGCATATCAAATTCATCGAGATCCATATCAATCTGTTATTCTCTTAATCTTGTAAATTATATCAGTTTTTGCAACTATCGGTTCAAATGTGTTATTTCCTTGGTTCTTCGGTAACTAAACGGTTCAGATGTGATACCAACGTGGTTCTTCTAAGACAATCGAGTCTGGAATCAGTCACTCTCTTCTTCGCAATCATAAGGTTCAGAATCAGGCGTTTTGACACTTTTGTTTCATTGGTTCATCGTTGCTATAGTGAACATTATCTTTGGTCATTCAGAACCTAATATCATCATATCTTTTATATCAGTTTCATATCTTTATCATACATAGACTATCTTTGAACCACTGCGCTTCACACAGTAATTCAAAGAGGGGCAAAATGTAATACTCCAAAAATGGGCTATAGGTTCATTAACCTCCTATATCATCAAAGTGAACGAAATCGACATCAAAGTCCTAACCTAAGGCACATCTGAACATCATCAAATTCTAATTGATTATCTCAAATTCTGCATTGGGGAATATTCCTAGCAATATTCCTAATTATCATAATTATCTTTGATTTAATGATTATTTGGTGATAAATCATATTTATCCTAAAGTTTGATTAATTGAATATTCTCAATATTTAATTAATTAGATTTAATTATGTCACTTAATTATTTAATTGAAGTTAATTATATTTATTCCTAAATTGTATTATTTAATTTTGACAATAAATCCAAAATCCTATAAATAATTGATTAAATTCTTATTTAATTAATTAAAGCAAGTTGTCAATTTTTAATAATATTATTTTTGAATAAAAGTTTGAAAAATAATTGATTAACCCATAAATCAATTGTTTTATTTTTCAAAATCAGTTAAGTTGGAAATAAATCACTTTATTATTAAATTAATTCATAATAAAACATGCACAATAAAAAAAAGCAAATAACTATCAATTATCAATTAAAGCTAAACTCTATTTTGAGTTGAACTCTGCTTTTGCATGTTTTTGTGAGTTAATTATCATTTATTTAAAAATAACTCAAAAATCAACCTGAGTTATTTGAGTGATTTATGGCTTTCTTCCATGCATCCTCAAAGCCCTAGATTTCTATCAATTAAGGCTTTAGCTCTTCACAAATCATCTCTCAAATCCACAAGAATTGCATAATCACGTTGTCGAATTGGAGACTGAAGAATCATCTTTGCGAATCCAAGCTTTGTGAGATCAATATTGCATATTTTTTCATATCATATTAGTTTTTATTTGTTAGATCATCATAGCATATCAGTTTTTACATATCATAGATTCATATCAGGTTTCATCATATCATTGCATAGAAAATAAAAAAAAATAGATTAATTGCATCCATATTTCATATCAGTTTTGCATTCAAATCCTTCGTTTAGGTGTCGTCAAGGTCACTGATCTCGATAACAATCTGAGAACATCATACTCGCACTTATTAGAAGGTAGTAAATCACCTAGTTAGTTAGCTTTCAATTCATTGCATGATTTCATTTTGCTAACCTCTAATGTTTTAGTGAAGTGTTGTGTCTACAGAACAGGTACAAAATTCACACACACAAATATAGCATAAAATAATGATGTGATAATAAATGATAGGGAAAAGAAAAATAAGAAAAGAGTTGTTGTCCTCAACATTCTTTTTCACTCTCATACCAACAGTAGTGCTAAGACTTGAATTCTTATGGAATATTTTAATGAGATCCTTGTGGATCCTTAAGTCCAATAAAATGTTCACCTATTTAGGGTGTCAACAATATCATGTTTAGGAGGATTATCAAACACTCCCTTAGAGTTGTATTTTTATCTTTACAATCTTTATTTTGATCAATTAATTTATAGGGTACAACTCCCTAATGCTAATTTTATCAAATATGTGTGTGTGTCTTTAAACATGCATACTACACACATACATGTGCATGCATGCACACACACACACATACATATGTATATATGTATGTATTCACACACACACATATGTATATGTATGTATGTATATATATATATATATATATATATATATATATATATATATATATATATATATATATATATATATATATATATATATATATGTGTGTGTGTGTGTGTGTGTGTGTGTGTGTGTGTGTGTGTGTGTGTGTTTACACATACATACATACATACATACATACATACATACATACATATATATATATATATGTATGTATGTATGTATGTATGTATGTATGTATGTATGTATGTATGTATGTATGTATGTATGTATGTATGTATGTGTCTGTGTGTGTGTATGTATATAAAGTGTACCATCCTAAAAAGTAAGCACTCTTATTTAGGTGTTTAATTTAGCCTCATTTTAGTATGTATGGGTTCCCACATTGATTTCATATTGTCCTAAGGCTTATTGGACCTTCAAATTAACATTATAAGTCCTACATTGACTCAATTTCTTCAAAACTCAAGGTTGGACCTTATTTCTAAGTGTGCCCCTCTACTTTTTCCTCCAATCAAATAATTCATTTCATCACCTAGGCCCTATATCCTTATTTTTGGCCTTCATGACCTATCTCAACATTAAAATGACCTGATTCCTCATTTCCCACATCTACCCTATATCCCAGGCACCTAGACCAAATTTTGGCCCATTTTTCATGGGAAATGTCACCAACGGTGTCATCCCTAGGTTTTTGGGCCCAAGTTTCACTTGAACCCTGATGTCAATTTTTTAGCGAGGGAAATGTTTTTGTAGTCGGCTTGGACCAATTTTGAATCCCAAAATCATGGGTTGAGTATATAAACACCCTACCAATCCTCATTTTGGTATCCATTGTGAGGTGCAAGCATTCATGATCAAGAATCAATCAAGCAATCAAATTTCAAGAGCATTCTCAAGGCCTTTAAGCATTCAAGTCTTCAATCTTTCAAAGCATTATTCCTTCTTCTTCATCAAGCATTGTGGAAAAATACAACATCCATAATTCAAGGTATTTCTTTCATGATTTCCTTTTGGATCAAGCTATTGCATCAACATTTGTGATCACATCCAAAGAAGCATTGTGTCATCAAGGTATAAGGTGATTTAAAATTCAGATCTTGTTTCTATTTCATGTTTCCTTATGCAATTTATTTTATTTTTCAAGGTTGATTTCTAAATAGGGGTTTGAGTAAGGTGAGCTCCTTTAGCCAACCTTCTTCCCCATTTTTCTATGTGCAAGAACAAGTTATGGAGTTGTAAGACAATATATGGACAAATCGGGAGTAGTTGAATGATCTATGAAAACATCAAGGACACATCAGAATTCCCATCATAGCCCATGGACATATCATCATTATGGTCCTATCCCTACCATTTTGATCATAGATTTGGTAGGAAGCCAAGTTAAATATTTCAGGTCTCAGATCTGTAGTTATAGATCATTCTGGAACTCTAACAGTCGAGAATTTGGGTATGGAAACACACTTATCCTTTCTCATTTCTAGGTGCATTCAAATTCCTCTTCATCCTCTTTTACATCATTTTTTCTCAATTGGTTCATATATGTTCTTATTTAAAGTCTCAAGTGCATATCAATATCATTCCTCTCCTTTCAATTCTAAGCAACAAAGGAATAAAAACCCTTCAAGCATGGATATTGCATTGGCATCTTTTAAGTGGTGTTAAAATCATATTTGTCTTCAGATGGTTTTGTATTCCAATGTGTCATATGAATTGGGGAAAATAAACCTTTTATGTGGTCCCCTTTTCATTCCCTAAAAATAGTTTAAATTTGAACCTAATTTATTAAGTATTTTATAGAACTTATAAGTAATACCCCAAGTTGCTCCTATAGACACTTAAAATAGCCTATTGTTCTAATACAATGACATGACTAGCATTCCTCCTAAATTGTTAAATAATAACATTATTTAACTAATCGTGTCATTCTACCTATTCTAAGATCAAAATCGTCATTTCTCCCTAATTATATAATTAAGTGATTTTAATTAATTACTTTAATTGTTGAACTTCTAAACAATTAATTCATCATCTATTCATCTATAATATAATTAAATAAATAAAATTATTTATTTATACCCTTCCTTATTATAATTAATTAAATAACCAAATTTAATTAATGTTCCCTCCTCCTAATTATTGCATTTCGGTAATAATTAAACCAAATTATATCTCATGATTAAATAAATGATATTTATTTAATTAAACTAATTATTCTGGTCTCATGATTAAATAAATTATATTTATTTAATTACAACTAGCAATCCCTCTCATAAATAAATAAGTAATTATTTATTTATAAAATATTTCCACATGTGCAAATAAATAATATTTTATTTATTTAAATCATAATTATCCTCCTAAATCCTAACTCACACTCACTTTGAGTTAGCTTTTCAATCAAAACTCTTCACTCCACAATTCCCTCTCCTAGCTATTCAATCCACATTGTTAATTCCTCCCTCAGCAATCAGTTAAGTCTTCCATCAATTCAATCTTTTAATCCACGCAATCAGTTAACTCACTGGTCTATTATGTTATCTCACCAATCCATTCAAGTTATATCTTCAATCTATTTTTTGACATATCAATCAATCATGTTAAGCCAAGCAATCAACTCAGTTGAACTCTCACTCACTCTAAGTTCAATTCCTCAATCATAGTCAATCAACCATTCAATCGTGCATTCTTGGTTGAAACCCCTAAAATCTTATAAATAGAGAGCTAAACCTCTTATTAAAAGAAACCACAATTGCTTTGAATTCTTATGCTGGTACAATCTTGAGCTCAATTCTAAGAGCCCACATTGTGTGAGAAGGAGAACACAAAGGAAGGATTTGATGGTTTGCATATTCATGTTTTGGATTGATTTCATAGTGTTTGATTGATTATGCTTATTATTTGTCTTACATCCTTTCTTGAATATTGGGAATACTAATTTCTCTAACAATTTCTTTGTGGTTGAGATTGTATATGTTATCACAGGTTTCTATTGATCCAATTATTACCCGATTACAAAATGGTGAACCCGATGTGAAATTTGGTCATATCTTTCAAACCACTTGGAATTTTTTTATGATTTTTGTTTTCAAGTTTGCGCTGATATAGAGAGACTACATTCTAAAATTTATAATTTTTTAGATTTTATAAAAAAAAATTGATATTTCATAAAAAAAAATCAATTTTGGGCACAAATGAGCATATTTCTTTGAAATTTTTACATTTTTAGAAAGCTATTGAAATTCTAATGGGGGTCTATTCTTTGTGATTTTAATTTTGTTGGAAAATGTTTGCAAAAAAGACAGATCTATTAAAACTAGTATGTTCTAATAAAATGGGTCCCTAGGGCATAAAATTAAGAATTATTATTTGAAATTATCTTTGCAGGTTTCTTTTGACATAGGGAATCGACAATCAAAATTTTAGATTTTTCTTCTTTTTTTAATTTTTTATAATTATTTTATGAGATTTCATAAAAATAAAAAATTTGGACACAAATCAACATTTATTTTTGAAAAAATTACATTTTTGGAAAGGTCTTGAAATTCTATAGGAAGTCTATTCTATGTGATTTTAATTTTGATGAGAAATATTTTTAATATGTGTGTGTGTGTGTGCAGGTGCAGGTGATAATCATTTTATCAAAAACATTGTTTTGAAACTAAAAAATAAGATTTACTTCTCCTTTGTCTAAAATATGATTCTCTACTATAAAATGGCACATAATTATTATTGAAAATACGCACTCGATGTAATACACTTGACCAAGAAAACACAAAAAGAAAGTCAAGATTCAGGAACCTGTTGAGCAGGGAAGAAGAGAAAGAAAGGTAAAACAAAACTTGAGATATTAGCTAAGATACAATGAATCAACGCTTTGGAGGTATAAATAAGAGAACAAGGAGTTATTGATACCTATGTAGAAAAGGTATAGAGAATTTCTAAATATTTGAATTTTCACGACATTAACCTTATTTCTAACAGAGAATTCTAAAACTAATTGCTAGGTTTTTTTTAGGGTACTAACTTTTCCTTTTAGCATGTGGCTTGGCAGTAGGCTTTAATCTTGTTAATCTAAAATCGATTCATCTTTTATTTTAGTGCTTTAAAATGAAAAATGCATGCTCAAACTTCACATTCCATATCTCATTTTGGTGCTTAAAATTGACATGGTGGTTAAAAAATCGAACAAGGCAAGGAACATGATTGGTGCAATAAAATCAAACAAGGCAAAATACATTTGGACTTTGGTGCATCTAAAATTAGACAAAACAAAACTCATTTGGTTTGGGATTATAATTTAACTCATGTGCTTGTATGAATGATAGCTCAGTTCACATTTGACTATTGGTGCTTAATACAATTAATCTGGTGTTTGAAGTTCTTGGTGTGCTTGCACAATCTGTTAGATTAGAAACTATTTTTTTTTAGAGAGGCTTGTTTGGAGGGTTTTCTTAACCCATTATAGAGGATGACCTCAAACTAGAAAATCCTTCTGGTCGGTATATAAATAAGACTCCAAGAAAACTCTGGTCTTATCTCCTCAAGCTCGGGTGAGGTGTGTTGATGATATTTTGGACTAGGTGAAGTATCCCTAGGTAGCCATCATGGTCAACTAGGCTCTTAAGTGAGTCACACGCATACAAACTAATTGGGGAGACCCCACAAAACTTACTACAACCTGTTAATTAGAGGTCACCTATTTTACCTCTGAACATTTGTCTTATTATAGTGCAAGGGGAGGCTGAAAAAGAATCTCCCCACAAGATTCCTATCATATATGTCCCTGGGATATTATGTTGTGAAAGAGATCTTTGCTAACACGACAACAATACTAGGAAAAGGTGATAGCATAGGCACCTTCAAGGGTTTTTTAGCTCTAGTTGTGTGGCACTTATGTTGTGTGAGCTAATGGACACCCAAGCAATGGGCCTATAATATTTCAAATGAAGCAAAATTTGACCATAGATTAAATTGCTTGTATACTGCTTCCATTGTGATTGACTTCAAGAAAACTTGTAGCTTGAAAAAGTTATTGAATATACACATGTCATTTCTTTTGAGTCAGTCTTGTAGCTACACACTGATTATTGAGTTTGTTGAGATTGGTCCTACAACATTTTTCCTACAATGATTGGTCCCACAATAATTAGTCCTACAAGATTTGTCCTACAATAATTGGTCCCGCAACAAATGGTCCTACAAGATTTGTCCTACAATATTGGTCCTACAACATTTGTTCTACAAGATTTGTCCTACAAGATTTATACTACAAATAATTGGTCCTACAAACATTTCATCCTGGTTCCTTGTGATCAACATACTTAGATAGACATATCTTAAAATCTTGCATTTTTGCATAGTCGTCATATTAGTGTCCAAATTTTTTTTTAAATCTCAGAAACATAGCGTGCATTTCTTAGGGTTAAAGTATTACACTTCCTATAATCATTTTTCAAATTAGAGGGTCCATTTTCCTAGGACATTATAATAGTGGTCTTGCATTTTATCTTTACATCGTCAGCACAATCTTTATCTATTAGCCTCAGCATAGACACCTTGTCATTTTGGTTAATATTTGTCTTAGACATACACTATTGCCATAATTTATCACTTTTATCCTACCTTTTGGTGTCAAGATAGTCCTCATTATCATTTGGGTCATTTCTTGGAGAGTTTACCTTCAAAGTTTCTAGAATCTCTCTTAGAATAAAGTACTTACACCTCAGACATAATATTTGTTTATTCATCCCAATTTTCATTATCATCCCATATCAAAAAATCTAAAAAAGATAGAATTTATTTTCCTTAGTTGTCCTACATTCATCATAAACTTGCATATGTCGAACACACAATCGAAGAAGAGTAAGGATAGAATGGAGTACAATCAAATCTCCAACCATGATCTCCATTAGGAAATTGAATTTGCACTAAGAACCTTGGCACTAGACTACAACAATCCTAAGTCATTTTTGTGCCAAGAGAAAACACTAGATGATACTTTACAATTGCATGTACTAACCCCCGTAGAAATCAAATCCAAATGTAGGAAAGAAGAGATTAATGATGGTTTATGTGAAGAGAAGATGAAAGAAATCTTATAATCCATGACAAAGGCTAACCCAAACAAATACCTTCACATGCTCATACAAAAAGGTGCTAAATTACCAGCTGGGATCAACACATCCACCATAGTGGAAGACATACATGTACCACCATCTTGGGTAGCCTCAATGGAACCCCTACCACTCAGTTCAGTCATCCCATCCACCAATTCCATGAAAAATACTTCCTAGGTCACCACATCTTCTAGTACCTTAGGGATCCAGTACACCATTCCCTTATTTGCTAGTTTTCCATCTGTATTTGCTACACTTGCTACCACAATAGCACCATCTATATTATCCTTGACTCATCTTACGAGTATTTCATAAATAATGGCAACAAGTTCCTCTAGCACAATCCCCCAATCAAAGCAAGGGCTACCCCTACTAGGAGCATCTCAACTAAAGCCTCCTAGTGGTGCCCCGCTAGGTGTCTTTTCCAATTCAAGACATCCCCAAATCAGTCAAGGAGCACCTCCAACTAATCCAGATAACTTAGTAATGTTTTCTAGTTTCATCCAAAAATTTATGGCAAGTGGGCCTAACACTTCCCATCTTATAGCAGTACCTCAGCATAATCTAGCACCCTAACATATATTGGTACCTCAGCATAATCTGACACACCAACATATAC
This sequence comes from Chamaecyparis obtusa, assembly GCA_027943335.1. Lineage (NCBI taxonomy): Eukaryota > Viridiplantae > Streptophyta > Pinopsida > Cupressales > Cupressaceae > Chamaecyparis > Chamaecyparis obtusa. The sequence goes on from BSBK01003000.1 coordinate 1,525,456, forward strand.
TAGTACCTCAGTATAATCCAACACCCTAGTATACACTACTACCTCAACAAGACCCAACATCTCTTTATGTTCCAAATCTAGCATCCCAACATAATCTCATACCTTAGCAAAATCCAACATCTCAATACATCCCAATACATCAACATAATCTGGTATCGCAACATAATCCAGTATCCCAATACATTCCAATACCTTAGCATAATCCAACATCTTAGTACATCTTAGTACCTCAATACAAACTAACATCTCAACATATTTTGACACCATATATATACCTACAACATCCTAAAATAGTGGAAACCCTTTTGGTGACCCTAACTCACCGCCTGCTACACCAACAACCACTAATCTAATTGATGAGTAATTACAAACCCTTCAGCAGTAGTTCATGAATCTACAAATAGGTGCTTCTAAAAGGTCTTACACCATAGAATACCTCAGTCCTCATCCCTTTGATAGAACACTACATATGCCACCTTTTCCAACTAATTTTTTCACACCTAAGTTCAATAGGTACAAGAAAAAGAGTGATCCACGTGATCACATAAGGGAGTTTTTCACAGCTTGCATGGAATTTTCTCATGATGACACATATCTTATGATACTTTTTTCATGTAGTGTTAGTGGTATATCCATGGATTGGTTTTCTAGACTCCCTCCTAGGATAAGGACATAGAATGAACTAGCAAAAAAATTCATATCACACTATTCACACAACATTATCATGGAAGTAGCATTGATGGATCTTTGCACCACTAGGGAAAATAATGGAGAGAGCTTTGCCTCTTTTCTACAACATTAGATAAATGTTGCCTCCAAGACATCCTTCCATGTGCCAATTAAAGAAAAGATCCACATGTTCATTAAAAATTGTCAGCTAGACCTAATGTGTGAACTTAACTCCCAATGCATTGAGACCTTTGAAGAACTAGTTGAGCAAGGGATAAAAGTAGAAAAATCCATCACCTTGAGGGGAATCATAAAAAAAGATACCAATACTCCAACGCCTTATGACAAAACTAAATACTTGTCCAAAAATAAAACATGACAAATGATGGGGTTGTCGATGCTAAAATGGCACAGTTAGTACTACATGTGCAAGCACCAACACCAATCCAACATACCCAACCAAAACAAACAACCCACAATGTTAACAACACAACTCCTAGTAAAATTCTAGAACAAACACATACTACAACCCAAAAAAGTTATGCAAGAAGGAACCATGCTCCTCGACGAGATTTTACACCTCTTACAGAACCTCTTAAGACGATCCTGAAGAAATTGATATAGTCCCATTTAGTCACTTTACTTGAGATAAGACATTACGAAGGTCCTAGTACACCATCATGGTGGGATTATAATAGTTACAGTAACTATCACATAACCAAGGGACACAAAATAGGGAGTTGTATGCAACTTAAGCACATTGTCCAAGATTTCAGTGAGTGCGGTGAAATAAAAGTTGTCACAAATTCTGGCACCACCAAAAAAGACCATAAGATATTCCAAAAAATCCATTGACGAATCATGGAAAATACAAGGCATCCACAACCAAATAAGATAATAAGGTTAACCTTGCATATAAGAAAGAAAATCCCAATTTGACAATTAATACCATCACTATCAGATTTCTAGACAATGATTGTGTTGTTACTAATAAAGAATTTCCCAATAATTCACCTAATGAGGAGTTGGATATATGTCAAGGCACCATTTCCAAACATGATCAAAATCACATACCTATGTCTAGCAAAGTCCCACAAGCAATCTCCATATCTCCCACCATTTCTTCCTCCGCACTATCTCCACCTAGCAATGCATCCAATAATGAAACATTTCCAGTCTACCCACAAGGGATATCCATAATACAAATCCCAGCTACTCCATCCTTTAGTACAAGTCCCTTCTATAATTCAACAGTCTTAGATCCAATGTCATCATATAATCCACCCCCAACCAAAGATACTCCATTGAGTCCCAATCAAAGTGCTTCCACATCATGCCCAAGTGTCAAGTCCTTTCAAGAACCCACCATAGATATCCAAACTAATGTCCCATGTCAAGAGGACAATCCAACATATAAAGAAACAAGTCCTAAAACTGGTCAAGATCAAGGTACCAAGAATGTTCAATCAATTTATCAAGATCCCATATTGCCAAAATCTCATGATAAGCCCCTTATCCATTTGTTTCCTATCCAACATGATCCCCTTCCATCCCAAGAGAAAATCATTCCTCTAAGTCCCATTCATAATCCACTCCCTAAGAAAGAGCATGATGTCCCTTATACTCCAACCAATGATCCTCTTCCATGTCAAGATCAAAGTAATCCTCCATGTCCACCATAAGATCCCATCATCCTTCTATCTCCATGTCATAATCCTGATTATCCACTACAAGATCTCATCATCCCTCTATCTCCATGTCCACCACAAGTTCACATCATCCCTCCATCTCCACGTCATAATCTCCCATGTCCACCTCAATATCCCATCAATTCTATCCACGTTAATAATGAGCCTATTACATATCAAGTTGGTTCATCCATATTCATTTGGTCTAGTCTACTTTATAGTCCTACTATTCCATATGTGCCTCCTCCACCTCAAAATGGACTCACATCTTGTTTAAAAAATAATCACTATCCAATTTCTAAGAAGATTTGTCAGAAAATGCATTATCAAGGAAAGGGTTTAAGCCTCAATGAACAAGGTCTATTAGAACCCTATGATATCAAATAAAATCCATATTGTCAGGGCCTTGACTATATATTTCACCATCAAGATGTTGATATCCCATATATATCCAACATTCCCCCATATAAAACCAATCATATGCCTTACCCCTCATTCCTTCCATCTATCTTAGGTTCATATATTCCTTCATCCACTAATTCACAATCCACTTACCCTTTCCCACATGCAAGTTATCAAAGGCACACACCTTTGAGAATCATCTACCCATCCAAAAAGCCTTCATACAATGCCTATCCACCCATTAATACCACTTACCTTTCAAGTAATTTGGGTTCCAAGCATAAAATCCATAAGTCAAGCAATCCACATGCAATCAAGGATCAACATGTCCTATCTAGTCAACATGCAAAAATAAAGCAAAATATGATCCAAAAACAAAAAAATAAATATCCAAAAGGTCACAAAGCCTAATAAATCAAAAGGAAAAGTCAAAAACTACATGGGTTTCTAAATCCCTTATGCAAGCAATGCATTCCAAGGACCCATAAAATAATGAAAAATTAAAAACCATATGAATTCCCAAGAAGCTTCTCAAAGCGCAATGTCCCAACAAAAAATCAAAATTGGCATCCAAGCTTGCTATTCCAAAGGCTCCCATAAATCCCCCACATAAATGTCTTCCATCTTCCAAATCTATTTTGGGTCTCTATGTCCAAAATTCCACTACCTTATATACTCCATCACCTACTCCATCCATTTTGGTTCCTTGTGTCCCAAAATCCATGTCCACTCCTCCATCTAAATCCCAAAATCCAAAATCAATTTTCTTTCGATCACTCCACCACCCCTCAAGGTGTGTGCCAACGTTGATCTTTCCAATATTTATTTTCACCCATACACAAGTCTTCCAATACCCCACTCATTATCCAACACATATTTTCCACCCGTCCATCCCACTTATCTAATCCCATGCATAAACTATTACCCTAGTCTATTTTATCATCCATTGCATCCCCTTTTTCCACCACCCTATCAACATCTTTGAGTATACTTTCAAATAGTCATGTTCCATTACAACACGTCCTTTATGAGTACTACCCAAAGAACAAGATGCTTGAGTCCTTCCTTCATGTCATTTCCTACGTCCATTGTCTTCCAAAAATGTTATTAAAAAAAAAGGAAAAAAATGGTTACCTTGGTGAAAACCTGGCAAACAAGTGTCTTGTGTGACAACAAAAAAATAGAAATCAAGAGAAATAATTCATCCTATGGTGAAAACCACTTCTTGTGGCACCTTGGGCAAGTACCATGATGAAAACCTGGCAAGCAGGTGTCATTTGTAATCTATTACCCTCTACATTTGGGGACAAGTTTCACTCATGCAATCCTACCTATCACATCCTTCATAGTCCTACTTCCATCCATATCCCTTTTTTCCATCTTTAATCTTGACAAGGCTTCATACATCCTTTCTACTTCACTTTATCCACACCCTACAATAATCCTTTGTCTTAACCATCCCTTACTTTTATCATTTGTAGTCATCTTTCATATTGCCTATCCCAAATCCCTTCCTTGGTCTTGATCAAAATTAAAGACATAAAAAAATGAAGAACATATTTTTAGAAGTCTCTTGACATGTCCATTCCCTGTAGATCCCATGCCATTCAATGTGTCATGTCATTTCCTACATAGCCACATATTTGGTCCCTTAGCTTGGGTAAACATGTTATCCCATTGTGAGATAGTCCTTGCATCCAAATCAACTTTGATTCTATTTTTTACCTATCTATAATTGTCCCATCAGCTCATTCATCCATTCATAGTGTTCCATGCCTTGTTAGAGAAAATAAATACAATCATGTTTAAGAATAAATCTTGATATGTGTCTTTCACCTCATTCAGTAATTTAAAAGAGTCCTTCAAAATACCAAAAACATTTGCAAAACCTCAAAAAAAAATTAAAAACATCAAAAAACATAAAACATTTATCTAAAGGTGACCATGTTTAGGGTGTCTGTGATAAGAGCCTTCACTTTTTGTGATACACCACACATATCTCAACTCCAAACATACGAACCCTATGATGGACCAAAAACATTTGCAAAAGATCCAAAAAAATTATCAAAGATAACCAAACAAATCAAAACACAACCAACAAAAATCCTCCAATAAATATCCTTTGTACATAGTTGTTTGTTTGATTAATAAATTCTTTAAAAGTGGTGTAAATAGTTAGGATGTTATAGGGTGAGTTTTTGTTATATTCCTTCTTAGAGTGGAAAGTAAAACATATTATGGATCAAATTCTCTTGTGTATCCATTGTCTCTTACTCCCCTAGGCTCCTATACAAAAAGTGGGTAATCCAGATCAATTGCCCATTAAAATAGTAGGGGCCTCTCCCCATGTATTGTTGAGGGGGTTGAGCCCTACTATTATAAAGGGAAAAACCTCTCAAGAAAAAGGTTCAAACCGAGAGAAATAATCAGAGGAGCTAGACCAGATCGACCTGAAGTTGTTGGACTCGACCAAATACTTATCTGGATGTTCCAGGTGAGCTCACACCCCAAATAGATTCATTTCCCCCAAGGACAAAGTAGGAAGTGCACCCATATTAATCTCAATCGACACTCCATATAATAGTAGGACAGGTTCCAGGTTTGGTAGGATTGTAGCATTAATTTGGTTTTATAAATACCGAATAGAAGACTCCTCTTAATGATTCAATACCTCCCGTCAAAAAAATGATATTCTTCTACCCCTCCCCTAAGTTTTAAGTTGATCTTTCTCCTCTCAATGTCCTATTTGAGAAATCAAATAATATGACATTATAATAATGATCACTTGAAATCACTCCTAATTCTCGCTAGAGATCAAGTTCTGTCAGGCAAACTCTAGACTTTCTTACTATGTTCCCTTTTGAATGCAATAGGCAACAGCAAACCATAAGATTGGCTCAACATGGATAATAGATGTCAACCTTGCCAGAGAATCAAACTCTATGGCTAGCACATGTTGTGTGCCAACAAATATTACTCTTTTGTTTGGTCGAATGGGGAAATGACTTACAATGATGGGAAATAAGTAGATACTTTTTTCTTTCTAATCTCTAGTAGGAAGAGAAGCAGCGGAGTATAAAATCTATCTTCTCCTATTTCTTATGGTTCTTGGGAGGTGATTCTTGTTTAGACTTAGAGGACCTATTTATCCTCACAATAGTTTCTATTGCTTCCTTTTCTGCCTTAAGCACAATTGTCCTTTGTGATGATCTCCTAGGTGGTGTAGGAGTAGTTTTAGGTACAACAACCACTACCAGAGGTGATTTTGACACTTCAATAGTCTCAAAAGTATGTAGGAGTGTATAATCTAAGCTTTCCATACCATAGGACTTCTTTGCAGCCTTCTTTCTAAACTTAGACATCTCAACCTCACTAATTCTTTGTTTCTATGCTATATTGTCAATAAGTTTTTATGCCTTCCTCTTCATGTCACCTCTAGTTAGCTCTTCCCCGACCTTAGATGACTTGTCCTCATAGGTACCCCATATTTATTCACTTGGATCAATATCAATAGATAAAAAATGATCAATGTGTAGTGTAAGAACTTCAACACTAACTTCAAACCCCATATGAGGGCACCACCTCATTCTAGGTTCAAAAGATTCAAAGCATACACAATCTATCTCAACCATTAAACAAATTGTAACCTTGTATTTTTTAACTATTTCTTCAAGGATTCTCTTTCTCTCCTTCATTTCTCTTTGAAATATTTTAAACATACCAAAGAGCTCTCCATCTACCCATTTACTATCTTGACTTATATAACTTTTTCTTACTTGAATAGCAGTAGGTTAATTGTCATTCCATGCCCTAGGATGCTTACTAGGGAACTTATGCATTATATGGAAGAAGATATGTAAGATGAGTGATCCAAACTTGAATTATTTTGACTTGTCTCTCTTGATCTTGCTTACATTCTCCAGTAATTGTAGTTTCATAACTTCACATAGATCATACTGAACATTTTCTTTTACCATTTTATATGCCATCATTATAACTCCAGCAAAAGTTTGGTCAGGTGCTATAATGCAATTTGTATCCCAAAACCATTGAAACTAACCTTAAATCCTATTGAAAGATGTCTACGATCGTCATTGCTCTCTTATCCCACTTCAAATGTTTTCGACTTGCTTATTCATGTTCTTCTCCATAGTAGGAATAATGCTAGAATTGTTCAATATTGTGACTTTATGAATAAGTTCACTTGTGACCTTTATAGGTTGTTCTCCAATCCAAAGAAACTGGTCGTGAATTCTGCTCAACACAATTTTGGTCCTTTCTTCTTCATCGAACTCGTAAAATTCTATCATCTGCATGATGTTTAGATTTTGCAAATGTGCAAACTTAGGTTTCCATGTTTTATCTTCATTCAACATATCCTTCATCTCCTAGAGAATCTCAAAATCTCTAATTGTCTCATACCTGTAGTGGATGTATGCCCTAATATCTTTGAAGTGTAAAACACCATGACGGGTCTGAGAGAATGCACCCTCGGGGTCATCCTTCATCGATTTGTAAGGATATTTCTTGAATTTGTACCTTGGCCTCTCAATTACATAAAAATCTATGGAGTATCCATGATAAACAAAGTTTGCAGATATAATCAAATAACTTTCACATAGAATTAGGGTAAGCACAGTTCGCAGTCACTGGAATGCCCTAGCTTCTTCACTTGCTGATCTTCTCTTCACAAATAGTGATCAAAATGACTAAGATATTTCACCTATAACTCATAATTCTCAAACCTGACATAGTTCCCAATGAAAAACCATAAAGCTACTATACTCCAGTCTACCATCAATTTGCAGGTGATCATCTAATGCAACATGTATAACCATGCGATTATAGATATGTACTCTAGATACATTCTTATATTTGTCCATAAGCTCGCATCTACTTATTTTTCATGCAAGGGGCTGGATAGTTTACTGTTATGTTTCTCCAAATCTCCCCGTAAGGCCATGCTTGGCCATTTAGGCTGATGTGGCAATAGTAGCATCAGGTGAAGATTTAGTACCATCTACTAATTCTCCCTAAACCTCAATCTCATTTTGTTCCTTTATCTTCCATTCCTTAACGTTGTTCTTTCTTTCTTCCTTTGTAAACCTTTTAATGAACTCGTCTATATACTCATCCATGCTCTTACCAACATCACTAATGATCCTCTTTATCACTATAGGTGGTTTCTTGTTTCTTGCTACTCCATTAAATATGCAAAACTTCACTATATGTCCTTGATTATTTCATTTGAAACATGTAATATATCATCTATTTTGTTTAACCTAAAATCTAAAATTCCTTGCAATGTGTCCAAATTTGTTGCATTTGTAATAAGTAATCTTATCTGCACTTTTCTTACTGATGTAATCTTGCTTGTTCCAGGACTGATATGGTTTTCTTCATTCTACCCTTTTGTGCCCCTATGCATAACAATTGAAACAATAACTAGAGAAGGACTTATAAGGAGTCTTACCTCTATGATCTCTCTTCAAGTGATCAATTTTGTTGCATGCAAAGCATCTTCCTTTAAAAGGTTTGATCTTCTCTCTAGATTTCTCAACTTGATTAGGTTCTTCTTGCTGATTAAGTATCTCATCTATTTTGCCTTCAAATTGTTTTTCTTGAGATTTAGAACATTCAACTTCATCAAAACCAACTCTAGTCTTATCACCTTTAGGATTTTTCTTTTCAAGCTTCTCATCAATATTTTTGCTACTCGCATGAAGTTTCTCAATGTGATTCTTCCCCTCAACAAGTTCTCCCTTAATGACGTGGTTATATTTCTTGAATTCCTGGTAATCTAGTTCAAATTGCTTTTTTCCCATCTAAACATTCGTAGCTTTTAATGCTTTGTCCAGTTTTCTCTTTTCTTCTTTTACTTGCTAAATTTCCTCATCCATCTAAATAGTGGTAGATTCATGTTCTTGCTTCAATGCTTCATTTTCTTGTTCAAGTTGTTCAATTAGATCTGATGAATCATTTCTAGATTCCTCCTGTATTTTTTCCATGAGTTCTTACCTTTGGTTTGTAGAGAGTTCAAGTTTCTCCTTAAGCTTCTTGATGTAACCTTCAACTCTTTTAAATTTGAACTTTAATTTATCATTATCAACATTAGCCTTGTCCAAGTCCTCAATTTATGCCTCAAAATTATCTTTCAAATTACTTAAATCCATTAGGATCTCCCTCAAGTTGTTAGGCTTTCTCTTCAAGGGTCTCAATCTCTGATTACCAATTGTTAGGATCAAGCAATACTAAGAGAGGGGGGGGGGAGGGGGGATGAATCAGTATTGCAACACTTTACTAATAAATTTAAACAATTCAAACTAAACCATGTAATTGCTGAAATGAAAAGAACATATACATAAAGTAAATAACTCATGACACCATTGTTTATTCTCAAGGAAACCATGACCAATGGAAAACCCCGGTGGGGATGATACAAACAAATTATTCACTAAGAGTATAATGTCCATGTTAGGAGACTGAGCCCTATTAGGAGCTTAATATTACATGTAGTACAAATCCTTGTTAAAGGATGAAAACCCTGTTAGGAGTAATACAAGGAGCTCACTTCTCTTACAACACAAAATTATTGCTTGACAATGTAATATTACAAAAGATGAACTATAGTAGCATATTCTATGCTTAAGTAGTTCAAGTTATAGCTCACAATTCCTTCAGTTTTATTCTAATATCATAATGCATTCACACACAATTGCCATCATTGCATCTCAAAAACATCTCTACTTATATACCCGATCTCATAATATGTCCACTCGACTACAAGTGCATCACCAAAGTGTCTAATGCATAACCCAAGAGAAAATAAACAATGGTAAATCACATATACATCAAGATGGGATAAGACCCAACCTAAATCCAAAATAACATTGTTGGAATCCACACGTTACTCCCTTAATCATCACAACCTTTCATTTGCCATGTTCTGCTACTATAATGTACTCACATACCATAAAGATGTTGTAACTCTCATCAAATGACTCTAAAATACAAGTTACCATAAATGAAGCCATGAAACACTCCATACTACCTTCAACTAAGTGTGCATGACTTAACTTTCCATATACTATGCTCGCCAGACAAAACTATGCAACTGTATCCAGGAGATTGCTTGTGGACTTAGTCATTTTTCCAAGACTAGATACCCAAGACTGAATTGTACTCCAAGTGACCATACCAATAAGTAATGTTTACATAAATGACAACATATATGCTATATATTCTTGGCTCTTTCCAACACTTACAAGGTATTAAATGTGACATCTTGGAAAATCTATCCACTACCATAAATATAGAATCATTACCTCTTTGTGTCTTAGGAAAACCAAGTAGAAAATCCATGCTAATGTCTTCCCAAGGTCTAGATGGCAGTGTCAAAGGTGTATACAATCTAGTATTCCGACTACTTCCTTTAGTAATTTGACAACTCTACAATTTTGAACAAACTTCCTTACCTCTTTCTGAATGTGAGGCCAAAAGTAGTTCTCACTCACCAAAGCTACTATCTTATCAATGCCAAAATGTCTTGCTAATCATCCACAACACTTTTCCTTAATCAGGTTATCCTTCATTGAAATCCCAGGTATACACAACTAAGATCCTTTGAATAACATACATTCCTAATTAAATTGTCCAACCATTTTCTTTGGTCTACTGCAACCGTTTCTTTACAGGTTTTCCAAGGTTCAACAAAATCAAGGTCATCCTCATACAAGTTCCTCAACTTATCAAACCTAAACACTTCAACCATTATTTATGTCAAAAAATGCTTGTTTTACTTAAAGTATTAGCAACCTTGTTTGACATACCACTCCTATGTTGCAACACAAAATTATAACTTTTCAAGAACTCTACCCATCTCATGAGTCCCTAATTCAACTTACCTTGGATGTTTAAACACTACAAATATTGATGATCGATATACAACAAAAACTCCCTAAGCAACAGGTAATGTCTCCACTTCTTCAAGGATTGAACTATGGCATACATTTCTTGATCATAAACTGAATATCTTCTCTTTCCATCATTCAACTTCTCATTGAAATAAGCAATAGGTCTACCTTCTTGGGTCATCATGGGCCCAATTGCATTCTCACTTGCATCACAATCCACTTGAAATACCTTATTGAAATTAAGTAAAGCTAACATAGGTTTTTTTAGTTACCTTTTTCTTCAGCAATTCAAACCTCCTTTTTTCTCCCCATGTCCACTTGAAATCCTTCATATCCAATCTTATTGTCTCAGTCATGTAAACTAAAATTCCTAATAAACTTTCGGTAGAAACTTGCCAATCCACAAAATCATCTTTACCTCTCCAATATTCTCAAGTGTAGGACAATTAATAGTTTCTTTAAACTTCTCAGGATCCATCTTCAATCCATCTACTAAGATCACAAATCCCAAATACACTATCTCCTCCTTCATGAAATAATACCTCTTAAAATTTATCAACAACTTTTCTTCCCTTAACCTCTGTAACACCTATCTCAGATACAAAAAATGATCCTCCATTCTCTTACTAAAAATTAGAATGTCATCAAGATAAAAAAAATTATAAACTTACCTAATAATTTATTCAATACCTCATTCATCAGCCTCATGAAAGTACTGGGTGAATTAGTCAGCCCAAAAGGCATCACTAACCATTCATACTATCCTTCATTTGTATTGAATACAGTCTTCCACTCATCTCCTTCTCTAATTTTGATACGATGATATTGACTCTTCAAATCAATCTTTTTGAAATACTTTTCATCATTCAAACAATCCTTTATACCATCCATTCTAGGCAAAGGAAACCTATACTTCACTGTGATCCTATTAATGACTCTTGAATCAATACACATCCTCGATTCTTCTGTGAGGCCTCACCCCGATCTATCATAGCATCTTTTCTTATTCGCATTTTGATACATTGATACACTTGTTGATCTATTCTGATAGAGACTCAAGATACTATATTTTGATGATGATTATTATGCCAGGTGGATCACCTTATGATGTGCATTAGAATTTAGAGTATGTTGAGATTTTGATTATGCATATTTAGTAGTGTGATTTTGATGGGAATATTGGATCATGTTTAAATTTGATTTCTCCAAAGGTGACATGTCATGATGATTATATAATTGTGATGCTTAAGCACTTTGTATGGAAAATTTGGATTCTGCATATAGCAATTAGAATTGAATTATGCACATTGATTATGTTGCTAAATTGGGGATTGAATATGTATAATTCATGTAATGTTATCATCTTGGACTACTGATGCTCGATATGCAGTGTGTAGGTAAGAGAACCATGGAATTAATCGGAGAACCAAGGTTAAACAAATGTGAATTGAGTAAGCCAAGGCTTAATCTGATATGGGATTAAAAGCCTCATTGTAATGTGAACTCCTTGTAAATGTGAATCTTTGCATGTGTGTTATTAATTAATTTCTTGTTGTCATCCAGGACATGACCTTGGGTATGTATTGTGTAATCGTTAGTGTCACTTGACACTTGTTATGTGCTTGTTTTAATCCATTCTAGTTCTAGTCACTTCTAGAGGCAAAAAAGAGGTTCTAAGGGTCATTTTTGGCATAATTTAAGTACCTAATGGATAGGGTTATGGGTTAGGAAGGTTTTGAGCATGTTCCTAATACCTTAGTGACCTTGGTAACCCATTTCATGACCCATTTACCCTTGACTTCGAAATTGGATAATTCATGATCTTTACCCAACTTCACCCTTTCTTTCAATCTTGCATTTATCATGGGGTGACAAGGAAAGACAACAAGGTCATAGAGTCAAGTCTGCATTTATGGATGGTGGGTGGGTAGAAATTTGGAGGCCTTTTTAGAGGCCCTTAGGACATTTAGTGGGTGTTCACCCACTCTCTACATTTGGAGACATTAGGGTTTGGATTGAGGAAGGATAAGTGGATAGTTCTTCTCAAATTTCCATTTCCATCACACTTGTGGAGGTTGGTTACTCATCTCATGGATACCTTTCTACTTGTTCATTAGAGTAGCTTGTATTTTGCTCTCTCATGCATATGAATCTTGGTTCTTGTTGTGATAATGTGTTGTAAGGGAGGGATTTTGGGTTTGATTTCATGGTTTGATCTTGTTCTTTTTGCTTGATTGAGGGAGTTCTTGTTTATGGGTGTAAGGCATTACTCACCCTTTGGGAAGGGAAGAAGTGGCCTATGGGTGGAGGGGTTAGTTGGGCTCTCCATGAGGTGAGAGTCTCTTCTCTTGGAGAAGAGGGATAAGTCCATGGTGTATGGGCACCATGGAAGCCATTATATTCTTGTATTTTGAAGAGGATGTTAAGAAAAGTATGTGTATAAAGTTCTTGGATATGTAGCCTTGAAGAGGCATTTGAATACTCATGGTGAGAAATTTGTATGTAATGGCATTCTCCCCTTGGAAAAGCCCACCTCCACCCTCTCAATGAGCTTGTAAGACTCATTTGTGTAGCCTTGGGAGGGAGTAACTTGTTGTATGTATGTTTGTGTGACTTGTTTTGTGAGCATCTTGTTGATCTTGTTGCATACCCGTTTAGCCTTGGTTCTCCAAGCTCGGGGGTGGTCTCATAAGAGACCTAGGTTGGGTGGTGAGCACCCATGGTTCTCTCCCTTTTATTGTAGGTATTGAAGTTAAAGACCCATGTGGAAAAAGCTTGAAGAAATCCCTTCTTTGATGTGCTTGTATTAAACTCTCATGTGTTGTTGTATTGTTGATCTTGGAGAAGATCCTCCTCTTGTTGTAAATTGTAAAGTGGTTCCCATTCTTGGGTCCATTGTGAAGTGGTAAATGCATTGTGATGAAGTGAAGTTGCTACTTATATGTTGATATCTCATTGAGCATCTTCATCAAATTGTATTATATAATTGTAATGTGAATGCTTCTTCATCATAGAGATATATATTGAAGTTGATGAGATGACTAAAATAAAAATGTAATTCATTTCTTTCATGCCTATTAGATTTTACTTCTTAAGATAGTGGAGTTATTTTCATGAAATGATATTCAAGTTGATAGAAATGAAATGTGATAGTTTCAATGTCATCTAAAAGTTAGCTTATACATGAATTTAGCAAGCTCTCTATTATAGTACGGAAAATTGTCATAGTTATGTAATCAAATTCAAATGAACAAAATTCTATGCTCATCTCAAAAAAAAAATTGTAGTATGAAACAAGGATCAATAACATAATTGATGATAATTGAAATCTCTTCAATAATACCCTATCCATCAACCTCCATAGTATAATAATCAATAAATTGATGCACCCAATAACTCAAATGTAAGCAAGAAAAGAAAAAAAATGAAGAAACCATATATTTCATAAAATGACATTTCCAGATTTTTAAGAGCAAATTGCTCTCTGGAATTTGTATGGGAATGATATTATTCCCATACCACAGAGAATATGCCTTTTCATTTCATTAAATTACTAATTAGAATTAACTTAAAACTAACACCTATCCTAAACTAGCTATAATCACAAACTTCTAGCCATACAATGTTTTAAAATAATGCTTTTAAGTCCTCCTTTAATCTAGCAAAGCTAGTGGGACCCACCTTGTTATGATAGCTTTTAGCTATAATATTAACTAATGCTAATTTAGTCATAAAATATCCCTACCTCTATTTTGGCACAGGAGCTTGGGAAGGAGAATAGTATTGAATTATTATTTGAAAGTTACTTGTAAGGTGGGGCCACCTTGTCATATCAACATGTCTTGACTTACCCTCTCTTCTCTTACTCATCACATGCGCCACCCTCCCTCTTTAACTTTGCTGACATGGTGTTAAATACCCTTGCTTTTGATGCCATTTTCAAACCAAATCTAATCCTAAATTTCCTCTACTTTATCCCTGCATAGGTCTTGGAATGCAAGTTGGAAAGCAACATAAATATTCACCTAGCATCATGGCATAACACCTAGTAATGTACCTGTCACCAAGGGCCTGTGCCTACACCCCCATCCCCTCATGTACTATGCTGAAAGTTAATGTTGTCTTGTCAGACAAGTCAAACTCCACATCCTCTGCCATGCGTATCTCTCAAAGCTTAACATTGGGCAGTATATAGTACCTTGCTGACATGTCTTAAACCTACCTTTTGTCAAGCCACCTACCCCTTCCATAACCTATGAAAATCTCTTGCTTTTGTTAAAACAAACAAGGTGGTGGGCCCCAAATCTTGCCATACCCTTTCCCTTCTTGGATATGCGCACCTAGCTTTGGGTAATGGTTAAGGATAGTAGGGCTATAGGTCATGGGTTAAGATACCTTTTATTACCTTGACTTTGGTTAACACATTCTTCCACTAATAAAAAATTAATTATTAATTAGTTGATTATTATTAAAGTGGTTAGCTCAAATCAACTTGTTAAATTAATGATCTAGTTCATTTTAAATTTGTTAATCTTATCTTTTAGATGTAAATTCTATTTTGTGAATAGCTTTATATCTAATGAAATTATTTACTAATTTATAGTTATAGTTATAGTTAGTATGCTTAGATGTAGTCTTTAATGTATTAACTTCCTAAGCTAATGTCTTATTCTCATTCATTGATAATTCATTTCAATATGGCTAGCAATAGTAAATGAATGGGTATATTTGTGAAATGATACTTAAGATGGTTTGTTGTTTTAATTATTAATTGTCTTTTTGTAAAACATTTATTCAATGATGAAATTAATTAGTTAATAAGGAAAATGATGTATTGTTAGTATGTTAAGTTCATTTAGAAATCAATTAGTTAACCCTTTAGTTCATTTTATTGTTGTATGAATGGATTGTTGGGGTTACTTAATATTCTTTAACCTATGGATAACATTATGCTCTAATTAACTTCGTAGGGCTCATTGGCGCATTAACATTATACCCATGCACTGATGAAGATTATCCCACGAACCCTCATCGCAGGACTGAACATCCTTTCACTGACCAAACGCCTTTTGGGAACCGTATCCTTGGTAGATATACTATTTGTTAGTGTAGTCTTGGTAGGATCAATCGTATAGTCAATGTCCTAGATTGTACCCGCATAACTGATGTTAGCTTTCACTTAACCGTTGAATGACACTCCGTAACATTTCACAAAAAAAAAAAAAAATTGTTACATTTTTGGTTGTTTATTTTTGGGCATGACATATTCTTAGGTTCCAATACCACAAGTACTACACAAGGGCTCAAAATCTCTCTAATCAAACCATTCCTCAATAATTCTTGCCCTTTTCTATTCAACTCCTCATTCTCTGTTGGTGTCATTTGGTGTGCTACTTTGTTTGGAAAACTAGCTCCCAAAACAAGATCCATGCAATGACTAATACTCCTCACAAGTAGCAATCCATCAAGTACATTATCTGATATCAAGTCTTCATACTCTATCATCAACTCTTTTATCTCCTTAGGTTGTTCCTCTTATATTCTCAAATCAAATTTCTTAGGAATCAATGAATAACACATACTGTCACTCTTCAAGCCATCTAATATTTTTCTTCCTTCAAACAAACAAACTCTAACATTGATGCAATTTTCATTCTTAGGATTCTATATCAAAGGTAACAATAATTGTTTCATCCCATTTGTAACAATAGTGTACCTATTATGTGGGGGTGTGATATGGGAGAGAGAAGGAATCCCAACAAAGGTGGGAATTTGGGCAATGAAGGTCATCTAGCAAGGTCTGCAACCAATAGTGGTGGACTGTTAATTTCTCCACAATGTATCAGACAAAATGGAGAGAAGTCAATGGAGGGTGTGGATGGAGATAAAGAATATGAAAAGGGAGAATAAAGAGGTTGTTCCTCTCATTGATCTGGGAGACCTTGAGGGTGCTAAAATTACTTTCAAATTCCAAGACTAGAAAGGAAAGCCACTAGCTAAAAATTGTAAGTGGTCTTCACTTTTTGAGGTAAGACCAACCGACAAGTCTTCTTTCTAGAAATTAACAACAGTTTTGATCCTTAGAAAGACAATTTTTTCATTTTTGTTCCTGATCCATTGATTGATCATTCTATTTTGGCTATGGCTTTGACTCTGGTTGGAGACCTAACATAGATGTGGTGACGTCTTTCATTAAGAAAAAATGGCAGCTAAGAGGGCGGGTTGACATTGTGGTTATGCCAGAAGGGTTCTTCTCATTTGATTTTTATAATGATGAAGACCTTTCTAATGTGTTATGTCGGGGTCCATAGATGTCTGGAAAATCATCCTTGGCCCTACAAAAATGAACATCTAACTTGGACCTCAATGATTCATTTTTTATCTCGGTGCTAGTTTGGGTGAGGCTTCTTAGACTACCGCTGGATTACTGGAATGAGGATGTATTTTTGGGGATAGCTAGCCCATTTGGTGAGCTCTTTTCCAAAGATCCTATGATGGTAGCTAAATCTAGGCTATTTTATGCTAGAATCTATGTGAATGTCCACCAGTTATTAGATTTACCTTAAACCATAAACATTGTCTCAAAACTTGGTAGGTGGTCATAGCTCTTGGAGTTTGAATCACTACCTTTTTCCTACTTTGTCTACAAAAAGACTAGGCACTGGGCAAAGTAGTATCCTCATAAAATCCAAAAAGACAAGAAGAATACTCTAGAGTAGAAGAAGGATCAGAAAAATGTTTGGAAGGAAAAAAAAAACCCTAAAAAAAGTGGGGATAATGAAGAAACCTCGAAAGCAAGAGAAGGAAATCCTAAAGTCTCAGAAAAAAAGAATCAAACTATTAGGATGGAAGAAGATGTTCCCTTAAACCAAGTTATGGAGAAGGGGACAAAAAATAATGTTGGATCAAATGACTTGGAACAAAGGCCTATCCTCAAGGCCTTGGAGGGTGATAAAAAAGACAGTAGACAAGAAATAAAATATAATCTTCAACTCAAGGAAGGAGAAAAAAATGAGTGTAGAACTGAAAATAATGAAGCTAGAGGCATCTCTATTTGTCAGGTTGAAGATTCCTATAAGGAAGTTGAAGGGTCTCATACCCAAAATTATTTTGAAGAAGCATAAGGCTGCAACATCTTGGCAGGAGGACTATCCAACATATCACTTATTAGTGATTTTGTGTGGGGAGATGGTTCAGGAATTCCCAAAAACATTAAATCTTGGAAGGTTCTAGGGAGATGAAGTCCAGGAATAGGACAAACATCTGGATGAGTTGGATGAGGATTCCTAGACAAAATTTGGGCATAAAAAGAGGAAGAATGGAGAAAGCCATAACTTGGCTAGGAAAGGTGAAAGTTAGAACATTGCTCCCTCCTATCAAGGAGGATTAGTAACCAGAAGAATGAATGTTGATGTGGGAACATCCAAATAAAACCAAGGGAAGAAATCAGTGAAGCATATTAGGGAGAAAGAAAGAAAATAGAACATAGCAAATGGTAGACAATTGACTATCCCATAAGTCTTATGACCTATTAAAAAATAAAGATCATATCATGGAGTATAAGAGGGCTTAACAACCCACACAAGCAAGATGTTTTGAGAAATATAGTTAGAGACATAAACCATGTATCATTATGATTCAAGAAACTAAGAAGTTAAAGGAAAAAGTGGAAAAGGTTAAACTCTTTAAGAATTGTGGAGTGGCTAATAGAAATTCATAAGGAGCTTCTAGAGGTACGACTATTTTCTAGAATCAAAATTTTATTCAAGGAGTTCCTCTATTTATTGATAATAATCTAGTTGTTATTAAATTTCACCATAGTAGAGATGACTTTTCATGGGTTTCTTCAAACATATATGCCCCTAATACTAGGATGGTCCGAGAGATATTCTAGAAAAGGATGGAAGATTCTAGGAATTCTTTTCAGGATGTTAGCTGGATAATAATGGGGGACTTTAATAATCCTTTCAAAGATAATGAAAATAAAGGAGGCTCTTCCTCTCAGGTTGAAAGTAGGATGGACTTAATGGAATTTATCAATCAACAAGCTCTTTTGGATGTTGATTTGTAAGGTCTTAACTACACCTGGATGAATATAAGAATTGGTAATGATCTTATTCAAGTAAGGATTGACAAAGCTCTTATTTCTCAAGATTGGATGACCAAATACTCATGTTCCCTTACCTCCCTTTCCATGACTGGGTTAGACCACTTCCCTGTATCCTTCATGGTTGATCCTTTTGCAAGAGAGAGAACTTTCCCTTTTAGATTTGAAAATATGTGTCTAGCTCACCTTGATTTGGAAAGAAGAATTAAAGAATGGTGGAATATCAAAATTGAAGGAACTGCAATGTTCAAAGTAGCTAAAAAATGAGACACTTCAAAGATAAGGTTAGAATCTAGAATAAGGAGGTCTTTGAAGATATTTTGTGTCTAAATCAGAGATTTAGCTTGATTTCAAAAGTGTGCAAGACCAAATCCAGGTTGAAGAATACACTAAGGAATTAATGGATAAAGAAAATGAGGTCCTAGTCAAGTATCATGATATCATATCCAAAGAAGAGGTCTTCTAGAGACAAAGATCTTGTTCTCTTTGGGTTGAAGCTGGAGATAATAATACTAGGTTCTTCCATAAAATGGCCCTTAAACAAAAGGCGGTGAATAGAATATCCCATATCCAAGTGGAGAATGAAAGTATTAACAGATAAAAAGATAAAAGGCTTGAAATGATAAGGTACTTTTCTAACCTCCTTTCTTTTAATTCTAAATTGAGTTCTGCAGATCAGGAGTCTCTTATTTTTTCTATTCCTCCAATTCTGGATGGAGCCCAAAAAATAATTATGTGTTATTCCTTACCTAAAAGAGATCAAAGAAGTTTTTTTTTTCTTTTGAAGGGGAAAAGTCGCCATGGTCAGATGATTTTCCTATGTTCTTCCAAATTTTTTGGTATACTATGTTCAAGGAAGTTTTAGATGATGTTAAAGAGTTCTTTGGTTCCCAATCCATTTTGAAGGAGATTAATGCAACATTCTTAGATCTCATTCCAAAGAAACTAGGATCTGATTCTCTAAATAACTTTAGACCTATCAACTTGAGTGACTCCTTTTATAAGATCTTCTCTAAGGTGTTGACTATTAGGATTATTTCTATCCTCCCAGTAATTATTTCTCATCAACAAAATGGATTTGTTTTAGGAAGAAATTTTTTAGACTCTATTATATATTTTTATGAGAACATCCACTTGCTAGAATTTTCCAATAAGTAGGGGTTCCTTATGAAGCTATACTTACCTAAGGTGTATGATCAGGTGGACTAGTCCTTTATGTGTAAGGTTCTTAAAGCTTTTGGCTTTCAAGATAGAGTGGTAAATCTTATTCTGCAACTTATTACCACTTCTTCGGTTGTTATTATTGTTAATGGAGCCTCTTCAAACTTCTTTAAACCTACTAGAGGGCTCAGACAAGGTGATCCCATCTCCCCAATTCTATTTGCAATTGTGGATGAAAGCCTGGGAAGATATATCAACAAATTCATGTTGGAAGGAAAAGTCCAAGGCCACCAACCCTCCTTTGCCAACATCACCTATTCCCATGAACAATTTGTTGATGATACGATCAATGACGGGATCCTCTACTGTGAAAGAGGCCAAAAATATGAAGCTATCTCTTTCTATCTATATGAATGCTACACATCAACTCATCAACTAGAACAAAAGATCTTTCTTTTTTATTAACACTCTAGTTGATAGACATCACAAAATT
Organism: Chamaecyparis obtusa; assembly: GCA_027943335.1. Lineage (NCBI taxonomy): Eukaryota > Viridiplantae > Streptophyta > Pinopsida > Cupressales > Cupressaceae > Chamaecyparis > Chamaecyparis obtusa. The sequence goes on from BSBK01003000.1 coordinate 1,545,889, forward strand.
TCATCTATCTTAGGATGCAATATTGCTAATCTCCCCTCATCCTATCTGGGTCTTCCTCTGGGAACCAAACCTCCTAATTCCTTCTGGAATTTTCTTATTAATATATTTAATAGGAAGCTAGTAGGATGGAAAGGTGCTAGATTCTGAGTCAAGTTGGAAAAGTCTAGATTCTAAAGTTGACCCTTCAAAATCTTCCTGTGTATGCTATGAGTCTCTTTAGAATCCTTACAAAATTTTCTAAAATGACTAAAAGAATCCAAACAAGATTTCTCTGGTCGAGAATGGAAGAGAAGAACCATCTACCCTTGGTGTCCTAGGATAATGTTTGTAAACCTAAAAGGTATGGAGGTCTTGGGATAAGAACTATAAGAATGGTCAATAAATATCTGCTAGCTAAATAGATATGGAAAATCTTTAGTGAAGATAAGGAATGGAACATGATAATTAGAAGGAAATGCCTTTATGATACTCCTATTCTAGAGTAATTTTTCTCTAATACTCATTGGATTAAAAACTCTCACATTTGGAATAGTATTCAAAATTCTAAGGATCTTGTTCCTCAAGGTAAAATGTGGAAATTGGGTGATGGCAGGAAGATAAAGTTTGTTGGATAAACCTCTATCTGGCCTCCTAACTATTAGTCATTTAGTTGATAATTATAAAGCCTTAGTGGGGACTTTGGTGAGTGATTACTAGAGGAACCATTCATGGATTAATCTCAAGGATCTAAACCCTGCTCTTGAACCTATCAATCTGGCTTTGAAGGCATGGTTCGTTAGGTTTGACATCTCATACAAATTGGTTTTGGCCCATAACCCCAGTGGAAGGTATTTTATTTCTTCCACTTTCTCTATTATTTACAAAGGATGTGAAATCCACTTTTGGGCTAAGGCGTGGGTGAAGTCCCTCATCCCTAAGATTAATATGTTCTATTGGTTATTTTTGCATAACAAGATTTTGAATACTAATAACTATGTAAAAGATGATTATGTCTTTTCAATAGATGTTATCTTTGTCTTAATAAAGCTAAATCTACTTCACATCTCCTTCTTCATTTCTTCTACTCTCTTGAGATTTGGGCTAATCTCTTTCAAAGGTGGTGATGAGACCAAATTTGGTCTATGTTTTATGATATTTTATGCTCTGTTCCTAAAACATTCCTGAAACATTTGTGTGATATTTAAGTGTTTAAGCTTGTATATAATCCATAATTATAGTTATATCCTCAAACTTTTGGGTAGGAAATAGTATACACACTTTGCCAATATTATATATATACATAATGCAGTATTTCATATAGCTGTTTTAATGTGTGTTTTAACATTTGGATGAAATTGATTAAGTTGAATATATGAATGTGCATGCATATGCTACTAACTTGCAAAGAATGAAGGAGAAACTGTAAAACAAATCGGTTACATCAATGAAGGAGTGAAGATGTTTTAGTCACGATCAGAAGACCCATCAAGACAACCGCGGGATAACCTGCAGAATCGAAGGAATGAATGAATGCTTCAGGGAATATAGGGGAGCACAATCATCCTAGATCTCCTCAACTATTAATATTCTATTAAGATGGTTGTTTGATCTTTATGATCTATTATTTATTGACGTGTTCTCCTTCTTTCATGGATGAATCAGTCAAGCGTATCTGAATGTTTTGAATGTAATTCTCTATATATAGGGAGATGTTCGATGGAAATCAAGTTAGACAAAATAATGATGTTATTGTTATATTGAAGCAAGTTGTTCTTCAAGTTTATGTTCTAATTGTAATCCATGTTTTTTGAATATATGAAATGAAGAAATAATTTGAGTTATCTTCTGTGTTAAGTAGTTAGTCAAAACCAACCAAGGGGGGCCCACTTAGAAGGTGGAGTAGACTAGAGTAGAGAGGAGTAGTTATATTGATTTCAACATTTAAAGTAGTGTTCATTGTTCGTTCCTGCAGCATTGTTTTTGTGTTAGTTCATGCAGCATATGCGAAGATAGCCATAGTTCATGCATTATAATGGCAGAATGAGTTAGAGTTAGATTTATGGTTGTTTATATTAGTTTATTTGTTTCACCTTTTCTACAACAATAGTTTGGTTCTTTAAATGCATTTTCCTTCCCTGTAGTAGTTTAAGTAAAGATGACTCTATGTGAAACTTAGTGCACAAACTATACTGTCCCATTTCAAGTATACGTCCCTAGGTTGACAATCTAAATGCACTTTGTGATAGGAAAAATAATACCTAGTTTGAATATACTATTCCTAGGGAAGACCTTGGCATAGTTATTATTACCTATTATGAGGCTGTTCATTTTTGGCACCATTGTCAGGGATGGTGTCAAGTTGAGAATCCCATTGAGTCATTCTTGATAGTTTCTTATTTTCTAGGAGTAGTTTGTAAACTCTGAACTTGCTTCACAAGTTCATCAAATCACTTGTATGCATCGAAGGGGAAGAAGAAGAGATGTTAATGACAGATTTCTCCCAAGAGAACCACCAAATTTGAATGAAGAATCTGGAGAAACCAAATTACCTTTTGTTGATGCGAGTCTAGAATTTCTTCCATCCACTTCAATAGTAGAGGACCCATTTGATCCATCTGACCTTCGGCCTTTTGTTGAAATCTTGGCCAGTTTTCTTGCACACACCACTCTAAGTGCACCAAATGCTAATAGTACACCACTGAGTATAAACATTCCTCAATAAAAAATTCAAGTACAAGTACCAGCAGTAATGGCTTATACTACATTTCCATTTCCAATTCCTAGAGTTATCAACAATGCTAATCTTAAAAATATCCCCACTGATGTGTTACCAAAGTTTTATGGCCTAATAACTGAAGACCCTGATACTTTCTTATTTGAATTTGACATTCTTTGTTGAAGCTTTGACTATAACACTGATTTTCATAAACTCAAATTGTTTCTAGCTACATTAAAGGAGTCAACATTAAGATGGTTTATGGGACTAGGGGCAAATGCATCAATTGATTGGGATGGGATGAGAGACCTATTTCTGCAAAAATATAAAAGAATACTACAAAGGAGGTGATTTGAGAGGAGATGATATCTTCCACATGTCACAAAAAGAAGATGAAACTCTGGAAGACTACATCTCACACTTCTTATACAATTTGCACAAGAATCCTCAACATGCATTGCAGGAGGATTCACAAAAACTCATCTTTTTGAGAGGAGGGAATGATAACTGTCTGGAAGCATTGGACCTTATGGCTAGAGGAGATGTATCCCAATCTTCTTGGGATGATCTCAAGAAAATTTATTTGAACTATTCAAGATCAGCAGTAAAGAAGGGCAAAGGATTTCGTCCAACACTTGCAAAAGGAAGTAGCTCTAGCATATCAAAGATGGAAATCTCAAACTTACTGTCAGATTTCAAGCAAGACATTATCAATGATGTTGCAACCCACTTGGATACAATGCAAGACAAAAATAAGTATGAAGAAGCTGAGTTAAAGTTAGCAGAGTACTGCCCACATTGTTGACAACAAAAGAAGGATTGTAGATGCAAGTTGGTAGCAAATATGGAGACACATCATGTTCTAACTGAGTTCAGGAAGATAGAGGGGGAAGACGAGCAAGTCTTCTTTATTGCTCAATGTCGCCCATGGGCTCCATGACAAGGTATGCCTCAGGACCCACTACAATATTTTAATAATTATAATAGTCAATGGAAGACCTAGAATTCCCAATATCCTTCACAGTCTTTTCATCCTATGTGGAATAATGCATGGAAAAATACCCATTCCAACCAACGATATAGCTCCCAACAACCCCAATGGCCATAGTCACAACCTCAAAATCAATGGCAACCACCATAGGGAAATTGACAGCCATATAACCAATGGAGGGGACCTCAATAGTGGCCTAATCAGAGTTCTGGCTATCAACAATTACCACCTCCCATTCCATAGCCACCACTGATACCACCTCCGGTAGACACAAATTCTCCTCCATGACCAACACAATTGCCAGCTCAGCCACAACCAAATCCTAATAATAAGCAATAGCAATAGTCTACAACACTGAAGCCCAGTAGTACCCTACTTATGCATTGGACATCACTGATATCCACCTGAGATTTGGTACTACTCTGCCAACACCAAAACCACCTGTTATAACTTAAGTACCAGATACTCCTATAGCATCAACACAACAACCAGACATTACCTTGCCAAATCCAACCCTACCAACTAAGATGCCAAACCAGGATGATCCTAAAAGTCAAACTAGACCTCCATTCCCTCAGAGGCTTAAAATGGATAAACTTACACTCCAAAAAGAAGCACCATTTGATATCCTGGACTAGTTGAAGAACATGCACATCCAGATTCCACTATTTCAGGCTATCAAAGATGTTCCACTCTATGGAAAAGCCATCAAAAAAGAACATCTTAAGAAACTTGGAAGAAAGAAAAAGGATCCCCAAATAGTGCATGTAACAGGTCAATTGGCTGATATAATGTTGGGCAAGATTGTGGTTCCTAAGTACTCTGATCCAAGAAGTCCAGTTGTAGACATAATAATTAATGACCAATTAGTAAAGAATGCTCTGATAGACCTAGGTGATGCTATAAATGTCATGACCAAGGACACTATGCATAGGTTGAGTATAGAGGGACTAAGGACAACTCCAATAGTTTTACAACTTGCAGATAGTTCTATAGTTACTCCAGATGGTATGATTGAAGATATAGTAGTCACCCTAGACTCTTGGGAATACCCTATTAATTTTATAATTCAGTAACCTAAAGTAACCCTTCCTGGTTATCCAGTAATCCTTGGAAGGCCTTGGTTAGCAACAACATATGCTAATATCAGTTGTAGATCAGGAAATATGACCATCTCTGATGGCCAAACTGTCAAGAAATTAGCACTGTATCTGTAATACCCCAAAATTGGCACCTTATAATTTCAATCAATTTTGGTGCATTTCTTCGATTTTACATCATTAAAGTCCTATTTTACTAGGAAATTTTCTCTCTCCTACCTAATTTTATTTGACTTGATGTCAATTTCAAAAACCCTAAATTTCATTAATCTTTCACTATAATTAATTCCTAAGTATTCCACTTTATTAGCTAAATAACCCCTATGATAAATTGATTTAATTCTAAAGTCGTAAGTGCTTTAAATTAAATTAAACTCCCCCCTTTAGCTAATACACATAAAAGGAATTAATATTAATTGGTTATTTGAATGGATTATCTTATTTGGATTTAATAATTTAAATTATTCGAAGGGTCACCCATACGTGGCAATAAATCATTCTTTTAATTAAGTAATTCCTCAATATTTGTCTCAAATGGGAATGAAGAGTCAGCCATTTCATTTCAAGAACCTCTTCATCCTCTCTCCTGAATTTTCTATATTATGAACCTTCTTCCTCATTCGAAAAAAAGACAATGGTGAGAGTATCTAAACTATAGTCAAATTTAGTCTCAATTTTCATACTTTCAAGCTTTGTTATTGCATAATTAGTTTAATTTCCATTTCTAGTTAATTGCAATCTCATATTAAACTAGTTTTCTTATTGTTATTAGCTTAATTCTCATATCTCTTTCAAGTTCTTAGATTAAAATTTGCACTTCTTTCTTAGATTAATTGCATCTTCATTCTTAGATTAATTGCACATTCATCTTAGATTAATTGCAAATTGTTTATCTTTCAAGCTTTCAAAATCCTTCATATTAGTTTGGTCTTTTGGTTGTTGGCTCTCATTCTGAGAGTAATTCAAACACCCCGGCTAATTATAAGGCAACAGGTCGAATCGATAGAATCTTACAAATTGAGTAATTCATACTCACCTTCATGATTCAATGATCAAGCAATGACTATGTTGTGTATATGGCTGGATTAGAGGTCCGTGTTTAGCTATAAACATTATGGCACCCACCATGGGGCAGAAAAATCATTTCTGACGTCAGTCTCAAAAAAATTTTGACAAGAAATTTGAACTCTGTCGTGTGTCTGTACTTCATTGTGCATGAAATTTCGCATAAGATTTCAGAGCATGCTATGTGAAGATTTGCTCCTAGTAGCATTCTGTCGCGCGAAGAAACACTTTCTTGCGTAGGTCCTTGTATTTTCTCGCACGCAGTGTAGTACTTTCTCGCACGAAGTTTTGATGTCAATCATTAAATTTTCTAGATTTTGCAATTTATTGTTACTTTTCCTAACATTTACTTTATGCTATTGCTTTCATATTCCTGATTTCTGCTACAATGTAACAGTGGTCTACAGGTCGCTCATCGAAGACATATAAAACTTGCTAATAGTTTGCTTGTAGGATGGTTGTCGAAGATCATTTAAAAAGGTTGTGCTTGTTTACTATTTTTCATTCACATAGTCTAACTAGGGCTTTGTTAAAATTTCTTAAGGGTCCTGATAGCAAAGTAGGGGAATAGGTTCTTCATTACATGGAAGTGATGCCCATTAATGAAACCAAGACCCAGATGTTGCTAGAATGATAGATACCTGGGGAAGCAAAGCAAGGTAGTGAATCTTTAGCACATCTACTTGTTAGGGGATTATGCTCTTCTCTCTTTGAGAGAACCAGAAACCCAAAAGCTTGTGGATTTGTTGGAGTGAAACTAGCTCGGTGATGAATATGCTTGATGTGTTTGGGTAAGGTGAAGAGGTAGAGAAGTATGCTCTTCTCTCTTTGAGAGAATCAGAAAATCTAACCCTCGAATCCAAGCCAAGTTGTGTCACCTTTAGAGGGCCTGCCAGAAGTTGAACCTCTGGGAACGACCCAAGTGAGTATGCACCTATTGCCGATGATTCCACTATAATAAATAATGTTTTTTTGAGTCTAAAGACTCCAAAACCATGTTAACTTCCTTCTCTTGATTTTGACTATCATCTTGAGAAGGCTCTGTCTGTTGTACTGAGCGGCGCCGCTCCTAGCCCTGTTTGCGGGGGTGTATGACTTTTGGGTGTTGGTGTGGTTGTGATGCCTCAACCTTGTATCCAGGTTATTGAAGGTTAGTGTGAACAGAAGCCCACTAAAAACTTTCCATAGTTAGTTGCCTACTTGGATCACCTTTGAAAGGAGACATAATCTTTGCATAGGGAGAGGGAAGAATCTCTCTCGTAGATTCTCACCATAGGCATGCACCTAGACATTTGAAGGTGGTATATGACACTAGCCCTTGCTTCAAGGGTAACCTTTGAACATATACTATTGAGTCCTTGGAAACACCAAAAAACATGGGTGCCCTCTAGGGGGTGACACGACTGTGTGAGGTGAACGCATGTGCATAAGCAGTGAGGCAAATGTTTTGTCTTCTCACCATTTTTTTGTAGGGATAACTATGTGTTTGTTATCAAGTCTTAAACTTGTCCATCATGATTAAACAAAGACTCCCATGATACTGCCAAGTTGCTTTGTCCTTGGTAGGTCTATTTGCGACTACTTCTTGTGTCACCATTGCTTGTTCTAAACCTTCATGCTTGTAAACAAATGCTTGAAACCTTCAAACTGATATTATTGATTCAACTATCCTTTAAACTATCCGAAAACTAGAAATTTTGTTAGGGAATAGTTCAGGTTGTGTCCTTTATACCTTGAAAATTGTGTCAAACTATCAAACTTTGGATCTTTCTCATGCGAAATTTCACTTTCCAAAGCACTTCCTCACACAAGATTTCATTCTCTCGCGTGAAGTTTGGTGTTCTCTCATGCGGCCCAACACTTTCTTGCGCGAACCTGTACCCAGATTTGAAAAACAATGAGCTTATTCCCGTTGACTGGTCAACTTTTTACCTGATTTGATTTTTGTCCGAGGTCTGTTTGCTTATTTTCCTGTCGGTCACTATCTGAAACTAAGTGTCTCGAGCTGTGAACTGATCGATTATTGCTTTGACTCATTTTGTGTCTCCTTTGTTTATCTTATATCTTTGTGCTTTTGTACCTCACATCATGATAGTTTAATCTTGGTTGTTCTAGCCATACTCTTGATGATTCGTACCGGGTGCATCTCACATCTTGGCTATTCTAGCCATTCATCTCCTTTTTGATACCTTAGAGACAAAGTTTTAGCATTATTCTGAGTCTTCTCTCATCGCATCTTCATCAATGAATGTCACAACTATAAGTGGCAACACTTATCTCATTCATAATACTGGTCAAGGTAGAGGTAGATCTCGTAATCAGGAAACAAGTTGTCCCAAACCTATTGTGCAATCTAAACATTATGAGGGATCCTCAAGTTCTTCATTGAGTACTTTGAAAGATAGCCTATCTCAATCATCACCTCCAATGTTCCAAGAGTGTTTTAATCCATTGTTTCAAGCGCAAACTAGTTTCTCATTTCAAGAACAAGACAACTCATTCTTCCAAAATAACTCGTTGTTTCATAACTTTGGAAGACCCCTTCCTCGGACTAGTCCTATCATTGAACCTATCGACCCTGTTGACGATATTGACTCATTTGAACTTGTTGACCCTCTTGATCTTGTTCATGCACCAAAGGTTACCTTAGTTGTGCCCTTTCAGCATCATTCACATCATTTTACTAAGTCTTCATTTGTTGCGCGATCCTACGTTGACAAGATGGGAGATCCGTTTGACTTCCAACCAAGCAAATACAACCAAACTTATGATCAATCTCAAAACAAACAACATCATGGTCAATCTTCTAATGACCAACGTCATGCTCAACCTCAAAATGAGTAACGTTATGATCAATCCCAAAATGATCAGAATCGACACCAAGCTCAAAATAAAGCTCAAGGTGGTCAACTAGCATATCACTATTGTCCTCCTCCTTATGATCAGAGTCAAGATCAGGTTCCAAGCATTTATGAGATTCTTGGCATGATGGTTATGACACAATAACTCAAAATGACATAGATGTTGTGAAAGCAAACAAGGGTCTTATCAAGATGATGGAGATCCTCCTTCTAGAGGAGAAGGAAAAATACTTTCTTGAGTTGGCCAAGCAAGGGGCCAAATTACCCTCAGATTATCAAGTGAAACGCTTGTGGCCAAAGAAGAAGAAACTAAGACCACTAAGTTGCAAAAGATGGTCCGAGACATGCAAGATCAAATTAGCCAACTTGCGAAGAATAAGGACAAACTCACACAATTCACAATGGAAAGCATTTGTCCTTTCCCCTTTGATAGGAGTCTTCACATGCCACCTTTTCCCAAAGGTGTAGAGCTGCCTAAATATGACAAATACTTGGGTACTACTGATCCCCAAGATCACTTAAGAGAGTTTGGCACTTTATCCATGGAATTCATGCATGATCAAACCTATCTTATGCGCCTATTTCCTCATAGCTTGGGTGGACCAGCTATGGAGTGGTTTTCTCGATTGTCCACTGGCATTAAGACTTTTGATGAAATGGTTAATCTATTTCTCCAACATTACTCGCATAATATTCAGCATCTGGTCAACATTCAGGATCTTTGCAATTTGAAACAGCGACAAGGGGAATCTTTTCTAACATTTCTCCAAAGGTGGAGACAATTATGTACAAGGTGTCCTCACAAGCTACTAGAGTCTGAAAGGCTCAACATTTTTTTGGACAATCTTGTCCTAGACTTCGGATACCAAGTGCAATTACAAGGTCCCCTTGTTAGAGTAATTAGTTAGTTTTATTACTCTTTTTTACTTAAGCTATCTCTTAGGTACATTATAATTAATATCTTTATTAATTATAATGTGCAACCTAGCTTTTCTAGTTTTAGGGTTTTGTTCACCTTTATAGGTTGAATCCTATAATTCTTTTTTCATTATCTTGGAATACAATTTTCTCTCACACTGCTGAGATTTTTCAAGCTTTGCTTTTTGTGTCTTCTGCTTCCTTCTAGCAACAGGTCATTTGCATGCAGGTGTTCTTGGTGAACTGTGAAGTTGGATTTCTCAAATTCCACATGGTATCAGAGCTTCCCTACTGCTGCTTGTTCTGGTGGTTTTGAAGCAATTTTTGAGGTTAAGGGTTTCAAGTTTTTTCAGATCTGGTATTCTCTGCAGGACATTATTTTTTGTTTCTTTTTTGCCTGCAAAAAATAATTATTTTTTTTGGAGCACTTTGGGCAAAAACCAACCTCATAGTTGCATCTGGAAGGCCCAAAAACCCCTATTTTCATATAAAACTTGTCTTATTTGGACTCCGGAGCTTCTGGCAATTTTTTTTTGGACTATAAGTGTCGTACAGGCACGCAAATCAAAATTTTTTAAAAAAAATATCAAAAAATGTCTCTAGGGCATTCTACAAAGTGAGCTGTTGTCGTGCTGCTGCCACACCACCCCGGTGCCACCACCGTGCGGCCCCCATGCCGCCTGCCGGCCACCGCCGCCTCCGCCCAGCCACCATGCACAGAGGTGACATCATTGCTGATGTCACCTGCCGGTACTTTTTTCTGACCAGTTTCCTTTTTTTCGACCAATTTCCTTTTTTGACTATTTTTCAAATTTTTTGACAACAATTTTTTTTCAATGATGATGTCAGCACAGGTCATGATGATGTCATCGATGGGCTCATGATGTGCATACGACCGTCAATTTTTTTGCAGTGACTGGTTTTTTTAGGGAGCTTGCATTTTGGGGGTACCTGCACTTTTTTGGTCCTACAAGGCTCATACGAACTCAAAATTTGACATATGATATATCGTCGGAAAGGTCTTTTCAAGCCTGTCACTCTCATGCAGGTTTCATTTCCTATTTTTTTTTCTGTTTGATCCACTTTTTTTGGTGTCAAAGTGGAGGCTTCATTTTTCCTTCTCTTCATCTGGAAATCAAGTTTTTTTCTTGTTATTTTTTGTGCTTACATACTTATTTGAAGTGTATGAGAGATAGTATAATATTTTGTGGGGGGGGGTGCAAATTCTCTTTCTATCATTTATTTCAAAGAGACCCTTCTACTTCCATCTACTTTCTCTCAATGGCAGAATCTTCTATCGCCCACCTTACACCTCACAACTATCACACTTGGAAAGGATAAATGACCAGATTGCTTATGGAAAAAAGGTTATGGTCATGCCTTGATGCAGCTTAGCTAGTTCTACAGTAGCCTTATGAGGCTCTTATGCAGAGAAATAGGATGGATGAGGCAATGGGCCTCATTGCAATGAATATTTTAGATGGGTTGTTGTTCCACCTAGATGGTCTGACCACACCCAGGGATACGTGGAACAAGTTTTCCACCTTGTTTGGCACAATGAATCAGTTCAAGGTTCTCCAAATAGATGTAGAGTTCACCTCCTTGGTACCTAAATCATTCACCAGCATTGAGGACTTCTTGATGAAGTTCAAGTCTCTTCGATCTATTTTACAGGTTGCTAGAAAGATGAAGCCAGATGATGAGTGTATCTTTCTGATACTCTCAAAGCTTCATGGCCCTTATCAGATTTTCACTTCTACCTTCTACTCCACTATGGATGCATTAGGTGCACGACATGTTATGCCCTCTTTTGAGACCTTCTGTGACAAGTTAACTCGTGAGCAGTCCAAGCTCAATCAGATGGATTCACTTACAGGTTCACAGTCACATGCATTGCTTGCCAAGACATCTCAGGATACATAGAAGTCGAAGCTGAAGTAGATATTTGATTCCTCTTCTCAGCACTCTATTGGCCCACCATCTTCTTCTAAGAAGGAGAAATAGAAGACTGAGAGCCCTACATGTTCCTATTGTCAGAAGGGACCTCATGATGAGTCACATTGTTTTCAGAAGAGATTTGATGGCTATGAAAAATAGATTGTAGATTTGCAAGCTCTCCTTCAGAAGAGCACTATTTCTTCTCCATCCTCTTCCACCTCACAGGGGTCTACTTTTCAGTCTTCTACCTCATCTTCGACATCTAGACAAGGTCATGCAATATGGGCTTCCGTTGCATCCCCTTTACAGGTCCCTTGGATACTGGATATAGGTGCTTCTCACCATATGGCATCTTCTCCAGAGATCTTCTCTTCTATTGAGGTTTCTCTTATTCCTCACATTCTCATGGGAAATAACACTATTATGCCAGTCTGCGGGAAAGGTTCAGTAGGCATTCAGGATGGCACATTCAATGATGTATTGTATGTTCCATCTCTATTTGCAAACCTTCTCTTGATTTATCATATTACACTCAGTGGGTCAGGGAAGACAGTTGAGTTCACGCCAGATTCAGTCTTCATCCGAGATAGTGCGACAGGTGGCATTGTTGCTATAGGGACAGTTGATCATTCCACTCTAAACCTTCTCACACTTTGGCCCACCATCTCCATTATCAGAGCACAACTCTCCTCTTATGCAAGAGCATCATGTGGGACAGTCAGGTCACTTGAACCTCTGTGTTGTTCCTGAGACCACTTCTGTGACTACCTCACCTCATCTTGTTGGAGTTTCTTCTCTTCAACGGGACTCTTCTTCAGCATTGCCAGACCCTCTAGCTCCATTCATCGAGCCACCAGGTGCAGTTGTTGAGGATTCTACAAAGGACACTCATCTCCTCTCTCCTGACAGTGTCAGCACACCTGTCATACCACCTACATTGGGGGTTCCCTTTCAGGCTCCTCGTGTCTACTCCTTTGAGCATCAGCTCGGCCTTCCAGTGAGACCTCATCTTTTGAATTTACCTCTTCAGTGCTCACTGCCTTTCACTCCTTTGTATTTGTGTCATGGTGGTTTGTTCATTGATCTAGGGGTTCTTTCATTTTGGGGGGGCTTTGGAGCCTTGACCCTCTCTCGCGGGGGGGTTGGTAGCACGCATTGTACTTATGGCTTTGAGAGAGTCTCTTGAAGTCATTTTTTATCTTTTTCTTGCTTTTATATCTCTTTTTGGAGAGGAGTTTTTCCCACTAGGTTTTCTCCTTTGGCTCCAGTTTACAAAGATTTCCTTGTATTGGGTACCTGATCAGGCCTTGTTACCAAGACCCATTTCCTACTTTCATAGCTGTGCTAGGTTAGCTTACCCCCTGAGCTTTGCTTAAGGGGGGGTGTTAGAGTAATTAGTTAGTTTTATTACTCTTTTTTACTTAAGCTATCTCTTAGGTACATTATAATTAATATCTTTATTAATTATAATGTGCAACCTAGCTTTTCTAGTTTTAGGGTTTTGTTCGCCTTTATAGGTTGAACCCTGTAATTCTTTTTTCATTATCTTAGAATACAATTTTCTCTCACATCGCTAAGATTTTCCAAGCTTTTCTTTTTGTGTCTTTTGCTTCCTTCCAACAATAGGTCATTTGCATGCAGGTGTTCTTGGCGAACTGTGAAGTTGGATTTCTCAACTTCTACACCCCTAACCTTTGATAGCATGATTAAATAAGTGGTGCAAATAGAGGCCTTTATGATGAAGAAAGGGGAATTGACTTTGAATAAGGACAAAAAACAAGGATCTTCTTCCTCAAACAAAGATAAAGGGAAGTTTTTCAACAAGAGTAGAGACATTGTGAATGATGGAGTGGTTGACAATGTGACCCTGAAGCCTGCTAAGTCTATTTTCAATCTCTCTTCTAGCATACAGGTGATCAAGGCCACTGAAAAGCTTGTGACAAAAAACTAGCAACCTTCAAGGTTTTCTAGGAACAAACCTTGGGCATCTCGACCCAAGCGTGAGTTCACTTCCCTGGGAGAACCACTTGATGTGGTCTATAAAACTCTTGTGCAGAATCAAATACGTACTCCTTTGGAAAAGCGTCTCTATGACCCACAACCATGACCTCATTGGTGGAATGACAACACATATTGTGACTATCACCAAAATAAGGGTCACAAGACTTCTACTTGTCTTCAGCTGAAACATAAGGTCCAAGATTTGATTGATAGAGGTGACATTATTGTCCATAACAAGAATTCAGACCATCAGGCATTTAAGGATCCCTTCCCTCCTCATGAGAAGGGTGAATCTTCAAAGACTAAGAATACCAATGCTAAGGTCAATTACATGTACACTAACGATGATAATGTCATTGGTATGATCGAACCTATTGAGGTTGAGTATTGCGACGTATTATTATTAAGGGGAGCAGTGATGCTCCCAAACCTAAGACTCCTTTCATCTTGCGTAGTTTTGTGTCTCATTTGTCTAAATCTAAACAACCTCAAGATTGTGCCAATGTTGTTACTTGATCATGTGGAAGGATTGTTTTGAAAGGTCCTGATCTTCTTGTATTTGTTCTGAAACAAATTGTGGATAAGACTATTGTTGGCCCAACAAAACCTCGAAATCGGTCCCTACATCTAGTATGACTAGTTATAGCATCTTAGATCAACTCTAGCAAACCAACGCTTAGATTACCATTTTTGAGTTGTTGAAGATCTCACCTGCTCATAGGCAGATTCTGGATAAAGCCCTCACCGAGGCAAACGTCCCCAAAGATCTTGATCTCGATCGATTCCAATCTATGGTGGGTCATTTGACCTCACCTCATTATTTGTCCTTCTCCGAAGAAGATGATCACTCTCTAAGCCATCCGCATAATGCTCCCTTGCATATAGAAGTCATGATAGGCCCCAAGCATGTCCGTCAAGTTCTCATAGACAATGGTGTTGGTCTCAATATATGTTCTGCTAAGTTGCTTACCCATCTAGGTTATGATGAGGATTGTATAGATTCCCATAAGAAGATTACTATCAAAGCTTATGATGAAGAGGAATGCAAATCCCAAGGTTTAGTTGTACTACCTATCCGTGTAGGACCTATTGAGAGAGATGTTACCTTTCAAGTTCTTGACATTCCTCTTGTCTACAATATCTTGTTGGGTAGACCATGGATTCATGAGATGCATGCAGGTTGTTCTGTCTACATACCATCAATGCATCAAGCTTCCATTCCATAGAGTGGAAGTCACTGTGCCTACTAATACCAATTATTCTTGCAATACCCTTGTGCAATCTACAGATATCTTTGTTCCAGCTAATAGAGAGTCCACTAAGTTCTATGATGCTAAGCTCAAAGAAATGGAACAGACTCTGAAAATTAAGGATACATGCATGGGAGGATATCGAATTGAACCTGTGTTGTCACTGGCTACTCTCCCTCTATCTCCATGTTCTTATGGGAGACCTTCTGAGAGTAAAAAACCTTCTGATGACCCTCCTCAAACATTCTATGATGGCACCTTTGTATGAGCCTCTACACCTTTAGAAGATGAGGATAAAGAAAGAGCCATCACAACTTGGATCTATAAAGGGAAAGAAACATCTAAAATGACTACTCCACCTCCAAACTTAGAGCAAGAGCCCTACAGTGAGGCCTTCAAGATCATGAAGTGCTTCGGCTATAAAGGGAGTGGTCCTATAGGAATGAATGACAATGGTTTGCTGAAACCCATTGAAGCTACAAGTCGCCACACAAAGGATACTACTAGCTTAGGCTTAAAAAAGATCCCCTTTCATTTAGGGATAAATAAATTTGTGCCTGAACCTGAACCAAAATTTGAAGATACTACCCCAGAGGTAAATCCAGAGGCCAGCTCTGATGAAGACACTTTTCCATATCCTATTCCTCTGAAATTTGTTGCACTCTTTGCAGAACCGAATGAACCTGTCATACCTATCCACCTGGTAGGGACTGATAGTGATTTCGATGTGACCACTTTGGTGCATCGACTCACATATGACCAATGGAGAGATACAAATGGCTGATTTTGATTCTCAAGGTGAATGATACATACCACTGTATTTCCAAGAGTGGTTTGAACAAGACCAACTTTAGCAAGACATTAACGCTACAAGGGATGAAGATGAGTTAGATGATATATCCAGTGCTAATGGAATTCCCACATCAAGTACTGACTCACATGAGTACGAGTTTGACTCTTTGTCTGATGCTACTTATGATAAAGATATAGACATGGTGCATACCTATGAAAACCTTCTCGAAGTAGGTAAAGGGTCTAGTGTTAGGATGCATGAATTAGATGCCATTGGTGTTAACTTGTCCTCTACTTCTGACATGGGGTCTCATAGGGATTCAAATGCTCCTTTGGGTGAGATCGCTCTATGTCTTGACTTGCTCATCCGTGCTTTTGATGATTATACTGTGAATGCAATTGAACTAGCCACTACTTCTCTCTTACTCAAAAATCTCGAGTTGATAAACTTGAACTCCCCCTCCTCATCTAATGAAGTCCTAACATTCTAGAATGATTATGCTATAGCCTGTTACCTCCATGCTATTGAACCTGTAATGTCATCCACCAGTGAAGGCAGTGTCAGCATGATAGAGGCAGATATCAAGTATCTTAGTCAAAAAATTAAAAGAAGAAAAAATAGATGCTCTGATGGTGAAAACCATGTTGTGGCAGTATTAGAGCCAAAAATAGTAAAAATAAAAGAAGTATCCGAGGGTGAAAACCTCTCTAAGGCACCCAAGGATAAGATACTTGATACGTTCCCAAGCCACTTTCAGGAGAGATCATCAATATTGATTAATCTAACACAACCAGTGAATTTGGGTACAAAGGCTGCTCCACAAATTATTCATCTAGCACAGTCATTATTTGTAAAAGAAAAGCAAGAGTTCACTAGCTTCTTTCAAAACAAGAAAATAAACTTTGCATGGACTTACTCTGACATGCTTGGATTAGACCCCAATCTAATCATGCACCATTTGTCCATTGCACCAGGTATTAAACCTATCAAACAAAAGCTTTGAAAGATGCATCCACAGGTGGCACTTTTAGTCAAATCAGAGCTAGAAAAGCTTCTTAAGGCTGGTTTCATAAGGACTATTGACTATGCAGAGTGGATTTCAAATATTGTTCCAGTCACCAAACATGATAAATCCATTCATGTGTGCACAGACTTCCGGGATATAAATAAGGCATGTCCAAAAGATGACTTCCCACTACCCAATATTGACATGATAGTGGATATGACAGCATGATACGAGATGTATTCCTTGATGGATAGCTTTTCTAGCTATAATAAAATAAAAATTGTGCCAGAAGATCAAGAAAAGACCACTTTCACGTGTGCTTGGGGCACCTTTTGTTGGAATGTCATGCCCTTTGGGCTTAAGAATGCTGGAGCAACATATGAGAGAGATGTCACTACCATTTTCCATGATATGATGCATAAAACAATGGAAGATTATGTGGATGACACTTTAGCCAAAAGCATGTAGCGGAAAACTCATCTTGTAGATTTGGGTCCCATACTTGACCGCATGGAACAATTTAGTCTCAAACTTAATCCCAAAAAATGTGCATTTTGTGTCACTTCTAGGAAACTCTTGGGTTACATCATTTCAGCTAAAGGCATAGAGGTTGATTCTGAAATGGTTCAAGCTATTATGGACATGCCTCCACCTAAAAACATTAGTCAGATGAGAGGACTTCAGGGAAGGCTACAATCTATTTGGTGTTTCATTTCACAGTTGGCTGACAAGTCACAACCATTCACTAAAACTTTGCATAAGGGTGTGACTTATGAATGGAATGAAGAATGTGACAAAGGACTCACTCAAATTAAATAGTATCTTGCTAATCCACTTATATTGATGCCTCCTATTCATGGGAAGCCACTCATACTATACATCTCAGCCACCAACACATCTTTGGGTGCTCTCCTAGCTCAAGAGGATCAGAACAACAAAGAGAGAGCCATTTATTATATCAACAGAACATTGGTTTCTTATGAAATAAACTATTTTTTTTATTGAGAAAGCTTGTCTAGCAGTAGTGTTTGCTTCACAAAAGTTTCAGTATTATATGCTCGGTCACACTACAAGGCTCATTACAAAAATTGATCCACTAAAGTACTTACTGAGCAAGGCTTCCATCATGGGTAGACTAGCAAAATGGGTTATGATACTCAGTGAATTTGACATTGAGTATGTGGAAAGAAAAGTTATTAAAGGACAAGAAATTGCTGATCAGTTGGCAGAAGCTCATCTGAAAGATTACCAGCCTTTGAACATTGAATTCCTAGATGAATCCATCATGCTTCTCACACATCAGGCTTGGAGCATGTTCTTTGATGGATAATTCACTCAGCAAGGATCAGGTGCAGGCATTCTGTTTATAACACCTTAAAGATACTCATTGCCCAAAGCTTATAAAATGTTGTTTCCCTGCACAAATAACATCGCTGAATATGAAGCTCTCATTAATGGTATGAAGATAGCCATTGAATGGTGTGTGGATGAGCTCAAGGCCTTTGGAGACTCTCAGTTAGTCATCAACCAAGTTAATGTTATCTATCAAACAAAAGATGACAAGCTAGTGCCTTACAAATGAATGGTGGATGATCTCAAACAGTATTTTGCACACATTTCTTTCCAGCAAATTCCAAGGGCCGACAATAAAGCAGTCAATGTTATGGAAACTCTTACCTCAATGTTACAGATGCCAGAAAATGACTTCAGACATGAATTCCTGGTGGAGACATTACGCTACCCAGCCTATGACATTCCTGAATCTAGAATGATCTATTCAGTCATTGGACATGATTCATCCCACTGCCACCATATCTATTCCTACCTCCATGACCAAATCATTCCCGACACCTATATCTAGAATGAAAAGCATCACCTAATTCGTAATGCTTCATGGTATGTCATCATAACAATCGACTTGTATAGATGGGGTATAGACGGTACCCTCCTTAGGTGTCTAGAACCCGATGAGTCCAAACATGCGCTAGTTGAGGTACATGAAGGTATCTGTGGGTCTCATTCGAGTGGTCTGACGTTAGCTCATAAACTTATTAGAGCTAGTTACTACTGGCTAGATATGGAGAAAGAAGATGTTCAATATGCTAAGGCTTGTAAACAGTGCCAATTTCATAGAAATATGATCCATGCTCCTGCTAAAGAGCTTATTCCTTTCATTAGTTTCTAGCCATTCCAGCAGTGGGCCTTTGATTTGGTGGGTCAGATACATCCTTCTTCTTCAAGAGGACATAAGTTTATCATCACAGCTATAGACTATTTTACTAAGTGGGTTGAGGCAGTCCCTTTGACTATAGCTGATGGCAAGTCTGTGGCTATGTTTATACTAAACTATATCATCTATAGATATGGTCTACCCTCATCCATTATCACTAACAATGGGGGACAATTCAAGAACAAGGACATGAAAGAGTTATGCACCAAATTCAGGATCATTCAGCATTAGTCATCTATCTATTATCCTCAGGGTAATGGAAAAGCAAAATCTTCTAATAAGATAATTCTCAAAATCTTGCACAGAACAATTCATAAATTTGGTAGAGATTGGCACCTCTAGATTAATCTGGCTTTATGGGCCTATAGAACAAGCATCCAAACACCAATGAGGGCCACACCCTTTGCCTTGGTTTATGGAGTAGAAGTAGTATTGCCTATTGAGGTTGAGATTCCTACATTGCGAGTCTCTCTGAGGGGCCTCATCACTGATGAAGAAAACAGAATATCCCAACTTGAAGAGCTAGAATTACTGGATGAACGTTGGAAGGGGGCATTCGATCATCTTCGAGCATACCAAAAGAGAATGTCGAAAGCCTACAATAAGAAAGTTAGACAAAGGGAATTCCAAGTGGGTGATCTCATCCTGAGAGAAAACCCCAAAAATCAGCAGCAGCAGGTCCAAAAAGGGAAATTTGAACCAAACTGGCTCGGTCTGTATGTTATCACTATAGCATTTGGGTTTGGTGCATACCAACTATCTACTACTAAAGGAGAAAAGCTCAAAGAGATGATCAACACCCTGCACCTGAAGCAGTTCTACAATTGAGGCATTCTCTGTGTGCTCATGTACATATTTATTGATCCTGAAAAAAAATCCAAAAAATGGTATATTGGCAAAAATCCTAAAAATTGCAAAATGTCTTGAAAAAAATGATCATATAGTGAAAACTTGGTAAATAGGTGCTTTGATGTATCTATTATTCTAGTGAAAACTTGGTAAACAAGCGCCTTGATAATACTAAAAAAAAATAGAAAAAAAAAAGAAAAATAGAAAAAAAGAAGAAGATAAAAGAACAAAAAAATTAAAAAAGAGAAAAAATGTGCCATTGATGAAAACCTGGCAAACAGGCGTCATGGTAGCAAAAATAGAATCTCTGCCAAGATGGTGAAAACCTAGTAAATAGGCACCTCTTGTTTCCTAAAGCTATATAGTATCTCAGCGCCATTTGGCTCTTGCTTTCCTACTTTAGTGTGCTTTCCTTGTTTCCTGCTTTAGTTTACTCTCCTTGTTTCTTGCTTTAGTTTGTTGGCTCATGCATTTTCTTTCAGTTATCTTTGAGATTTTGCTCAACTCTACATGGATTAGAATTGGTCACACTTGGGGGCACCTTCTTGGTCTAGGGGGCATTGTCCTATCACTTTTGAAGACGCTTTCTTGCATCAGTCACCAGTGGTTCTCACTATGTCTTCCTGCTGATGCCTAGATATTTTTCAGATCTCTCTCCTTGAGGGTCTCTCGTGTATCAGTCACCAGTGGTTCTCACTGTGTCTGCCTACTGATACCTATCTATCACTTGGATCTCTCACCTTGAGGATCCCTCGTACATTAGTCACCAGTGGTTCTCACTGTGTCTGCTTGCTGATGTTTCGCTAGTAACTCTAAGATATCTCTCCTTGAGGATATCTCTTGTATCGGTCACTAACATTTCTCGCTACGTCTTCCTGTCGATACTTCATTTAGCACTCTGATTTTCTCTTCAAGATGACTTCTCACGTCGTATTCTTCCGATTCGACTTTAATCCACTTGAACACAAACTTAAACTAAAACTAAAACTAAATTTGTGATTCTATGAAGCATGCTAAGCTTTTATTTTGTGTGTTCATCTTTCACTTTATCATTCCTCCTCAAGCAACTCTAAGACATCTTCTTGACCAAGAGAAGCAATGACTGGGGGCATGATCTTTTCTTACTTTTTGTTTGCTGGTTTAGTTCCAATGATCCAAAGGATTCACATAAGAGGGGTGTCCATCTGTAATAATCTTCATCACGTATTGGATGGCCATGTGTACCTCGACTCCTTTTATATGGAAATTTTGCTGAGGTTGGTTCTTCTTCTTGTCTATTTTTGAGTGACTTCTGTAATGCCCAGTTAGCCAAGCCGCAACATCTTCTCCATCTGTGGATCCTGAAAAGGGTGGTGGCTCAAGTCGTAAGAGGTTTCTGATCTGGTCCCCTGTATCATGGGGCACTCTTGGCACTATCACTGGTGGTGGCTATGGCATGTGTACAGACTCATCCCCATGATTTGCCTGCTCCTCTACTTGTCTAGGTGGAGGACTCCTACTCTGCTCCCGGACCTTAGCCTATTGGCCTCCCGGAGGCAATCTATCCATAATTATATCAACCAAATTTTGTAATGCATTAAGGATGTCCTAGTTGGGATTAGGTGGTAGTATAGGAGGGGGCCCCTGCATGTCACCTACTCCCTCGGCTGTACATTCATCTCCCTCTATTGCCACACGGCTACCTCTAGGCCTTTGCCCACATCGGCGAGCACTACACGTGACTGGAGGCATCCTACTACTAGCTTCTCTTAACTAAGGTTTTCCCTGAAAGGATGGACATCTTAGAAAGGACAATATGAGCTCTACTAGCATGACATAATATACATTCATAAAGTTGAAGAAGAGAAAAGCCTATACTTCTTATACACACACACACACACACACACACATATATATATATATATATATATATATATATATATATATATATATATATATATATATATATATATATATATATATATATATATATATATATATATATATATATATATATATATATATATATATATATATATATATATATATATATATTTATATATTTATATAAGTATAAAATTTATTAAAATTTAATTAAACAGAACTCTAATGTTTACATGAGTAATTCATTAATTTCCAGCAGCACTAAAGATTCCAACATAATTTAGGTTAAGCTATAATGCTATTTTTACGATGACCAGTATACTGGCCGCATATATTGGCCTCATAAAAATAACATTATCAAGTTCAAATGAACTAGTTTTTTTTTTAACTAAAAACTTAAATTGCACTAAATATTGAAATGAACCTGACGACAACTAGGGTTACACATACTACTAGATTGATACAAAACTAAAACAGAAAACCTAGTCACCTATCGTCACATAGGGGGATCATGACATGCGTTGGTGTGCCAACATCCCTACATCGATCGATGACATTAGGTAACAAAAAGTCCTTAACTAGGATAGGCAGAAAAAGTCTAGGATTGAAGTTCATCTCAAATTAAAATTAATAAAAGACTACTAATATAACGAAGATCACTCCCCTATAATAAGATACTAGGTACTAAAAATCTTACAAATTTTACATCCACTTGTTATCTCAATAGTCTAACTTACTTTTACTTTATCTTGAAATAACTAAATTAATTAACGACCTTAGTTAAATATCATTTAAGAGGATGAACGGACATCAATATTCAATAATACATTCTATTGAATTAACCATTCATACTCCTAATAAATAATGAAAATGATTTACATAAAAGATAATATCTAATTAATTTGATCCTTAATCACTATATGATTATATTTTAATATCGTTTTAAATATTTAAATTTAGTGACTATATCACTAAAACATAACAATATAATCATTCCCACTTAATATTAATTTCACTTTAATTCTTACTAAAAGTTTTATGACATCGACATTAATATTTCACACCATATTTTAATAATAAATTAAATGAAAAAAAAAAAAAAAAAAAAAAAAAAATCTTATTCGATATATATATTTGCTTATTTCTTACAGAAAGATTTAAGACATTTACTCTAATATTCAAAGAAGAGACAATAATTAAATATAATTAATTAACTATTTAGTCCATTTAATAAATTAATTCTTAATATCACTTAGTTAAATTAAACATAATACTATAACCCTTATAGAATTAACATCTACTTAACATTTTAGAAGACTAACTTTACAATTGCTTTTCATTTAAATAACTAGTTTAATAACGACCCTAACCAAAATAACTTTAAGAGGATGAAACGGTCCTATAAAAAATAAATTCAAATAAATACTAATGTATGTATTAGAATACCAATTACGTGATCCACATAACTATCAATTCATAAAAGGTCTTAAGTCTAATTGATTAAGTCATTAATTAATTTTAGTCTTAAAATCAATATTGCACTTAGTGGTACATTAATTAAAATTGAGATTTGACAATAATTATTGAACTAGGTTCAAAATGAAAAACTACATAGTAGTTGTTAGGATAATTTTAGTTATAGGGGACTTATCCCTTTGAAAAGAATGAATATTAAATACATAAACAAAAGGTATTACAAATCATATTATGATACTAATTTAATCCCTAATACATCCTCAATAGGTTAACCATTTCCCATAAACCTAATTAATATAAGGGAATACCAAAGTCGAAAATAAATAAATAAATAACAATAATAGTTAAATAGATAACCCACTTCATTATTTCAACTTTGAAATAAATAAAATAATAATATTCCCTTTCCTAATTTCCCCCTTTGAAATGAGACCCCCTTAAAGGAAATTAAATAACATAAGTGTTTTAGAGTGTAGAATATATATTACAAAAAATGATTATGTCAAATTAAATCAACATAAATAGCTTATTAAATTTCATTTACTATAATGTATAAGACAAATATAATAAAAGGAATTTAATCCTGAAACAAAATTATAACATTACAAATTATTAAACAAAACACATAATTTCTTTTCAACATGATCTAATCCAAAGTTTTAAGAGTTAATAGCCCCAAATGATAATGGCAAAATGCAGATAATAACTTTCAATATTGTTTCAAAATAATAAACTTTAATAATAATAATTTCATACTATATCAAAGGGGAAATAAGCTTATCTAATTAATTTCCCTTAAATCTTAAGAAATTTAATGTCACTAAAAAAAACTTATAAAAACATTAGTATATAATATATAAAGAAAAGTCAGCTTATCTAAGTGGCTTCCCTAACCCTAATTCGAAATTAGGGTTGGGACCACTTTTATAAACACTAGAAACCCTAATCTCCCTCATTTTTTTTAACAGGGGTAAATCAGAGAGCTAGGAAAAATGAAGGTTATGCAGGCTATTATACTCATAAGAGCACATGTGTGCTTATACACACCCGTGTGTGTATAATCACACATATACTCTCATGCCTATATTACACACAAAGATGCTCTCTACCATGTCATCTACAGTCGGAAAGCTCCCATCCAAACCATAAGATTTTATCACAGCAGGTATATGGTAGAACCTTTTATCATTTTTTTTTAATCTTTGGTGTACAATATTCTTTCAAGTATTTCTTTATTTAGCTTAGGGTTTCATTTTTATTAACCCCTGATATATATATATATATATATATATATATATATATATATATATATATATATGTATATATATATATATATATGTATATATATATATATATATATATATATATATATATATATATATATATATATATGTATATATACATATATGTATATGTATATATATATATATACATACATATATGTATATATACATACATACATATATATATATATATATGTATACATACATACATACATATATATATACATATGTGAAGGTGGAAACTTCTCATATGGAGACACCTTTATACCAAAACAAAAATTTCAATATTACTCGCGTGCCTTCATAAGGCCCTTCCAAACATACAACTCAACTCCATGAGTATCAACACATCCCTTATGACCCCCAAACAAATATAATAAGGCCCTCAAGGATGCCCATACATCCTAATTCTCATACATAAAGAATTCTCAACTAGGCCCTTGACCCCAAGTCCTCCTCAAATCCTCCCAAGGATGAGGAGTAAACTTGCACACCCATAAACATGAAGCAAAACAAGATGAAAAAACAAAATTAAAGTCATAAACTCACAATGAAACTACGCAATACAAGATTCACACACAAGATACTACAATTTACAAAATTCACACAAGTTCATCTTCTCAATGCAACTACACAACAATTACATGATAGAGCCACCAACCTTTCTCCTAAGCAAAGGCAAATTGGAGGGTTGTAAAAGAGCTTCCCTTGATTCCTAGCTTGCTTCCCTTGCTTCCTAGCTTGCTTCCCTTCTCCAATCTACTAGCAAATCTCTCTAGTCCTCCTCTCACTCCACAAATATAACCTAGACAAGATGATGAAGTGTGTAATTCCTAAGCCTCTATCTCCTAAAGACACTCAAAACATTCCTCTCTCATTCCTTCTTCCCAAAACAAATTAGGTTTCTAGATTCTAGATAAAATGACACTTGCCCTTGCTATAGAAATGGGATGTAATTCAACATATGGGAAAGTGAGGCAACCTAGAGAACATTACCATTTTCGTCATTACCAAATATGGCCCATTTAGAGAGAGAAAATGGAGGCCTAGGGAAGTGGAAATGGTAGAAATAGGCCCCCTAACCCATGTACTAAACTTGGGGCACTAAAAACCAACCTTAACTACACCCTGGGACTCCACATAGCCCCTCAAAAACCCTAGTTAAACTTGCATCCGAAAATGGAATAATGATAACATAAATCTTGGTTCCCTAAACCACCAACTTAGCCTAGGGATACACAAGACCAATCTAAGGAAAGGGTGGGGTCCATATTCCACTCAAGCATGCCATCTCATCACAATGGTGTCAACTGACACCTCATAGAAGTACACATCACATAACACACTTGGCATGCTTAGTGGATAAATTACATTTATATTTTCACAAAATGAAATTTACTTCTAATAATGCATTTACAAACATTAACAACCACACATACACGTGCATCAAATTTACAAATAAAAATCACATTACAACGAGGTCATTCTCTTCTTAGAGCCGACCTTGGTTTCAAATTGATTGCACTTAGATCCATCCTTGTTTCCCCAAATTTACAACCATGACCATATTCCTGCACACTCGATTCTGATGTCAGTACCTTATAAACTCTTGCATTAATAATCATATCGAAAGTGAAATAATAATCATCTTAACATGATAAATATAAATAAATTGCATTTCATGAATCATAACATAATCCACATTATACCCTAATTCTTCAAGCATCGAAATATCAATTCAATTTTCACATAAGCATGTAACCCTAAGTTAATCATTGAACCATTATACTATCAACATTTACTATTCTATAAGATAAAGTAACAAATGTAGAATACAAAATTCATATATCATAAGGTAAGCATGAAACTAATACGAGCATATAAAGAGTATGACTACCATCATCATCATATAAATCTGTAACAATCATCTCTTAAGATCTAATGATAGCAAGTCATAATCCAAAATAGGTCAAATGTCTCTAATCAAAGTATCATCTAGATGAATCAAATGCCAAAACAACTGTCGAGCTAAGATGGGTCAGGGTAGGACCTCACATCTTCTTTCTGCTACAAGTGAAATTGCAAACACTCGTCCTGCTAAGTGAACATAGGGGTCATTGCGAGCATTCTTTAGCGAAAGAAGGAACTCTTATGTGTCTGGCGTGTTTGTATACAAGCAACATTCAAGTCATTCTAGAAGCTATGCTTTGATGCTTATGTTAACTTGCTAAATCAAAAGGAATAGGTGTTCAGGTCATTCTGGCTTCTTGTGCCTTAATGCTTACATCTCATTCCAACAACTCTAAGACTAAAGTCATATTCATATTCTTATGATTGCAATGTCAATGAGGATTGTATGGCATATTGCAATCATCCCGTACCTAAAAACTCTATGATGATAATATGATGAGTCCAACAACCAATTCCTAGGGTTTGCATCTAGCTTAGGCTTGCATTTTCATTCTAAGCTTGCATTGAGATAGTGTTTTGGTACTCTCTTGATTGTCTTCCTCTGGATCCATCCATCGAAGGTTCTCCTCTTTTGTCCCAGGTTCATCTTGGCTGCACAAGTGTTCGGTCCTCGCTATCGATCTTCGAAACATTCTTTTGGTTAGTACTTGTCATATATTGCAAAATCCTGCATGATATGATTAGTATCACATACATTGCATTTCCATTTGCATCCATGAAATTCATATGCATACATTCTACACTCTCATACTCATTTCCATTTGCATCCATTATAAGCATACATAAAATCATACATTGCATTCACTTGTCTATCATCTATTATTGTAGTTCACATTGCATATTCATATACCATCATAAAAGAAAACATGTGCATCTCATACATATCTAATCCATACATCTAAATCATCTAGCAAACATCTCATAAAACATGAACATCAACATTAAAGCAATATATAAGCAAGTACAATGATATCAAAGAGGCGATCTCATATGTATATATCTCTTGGTCGATCAATGTCATGTATAAAAAGAATGGTACTACTCGAGCACAATATCAAAATAGGGGCTACAATATGAATGTAAAAAATGAGCTAACTCTACCCATCACCACCTAGAGGAGGTGGTGGCGGTGGTTCCTATGGTGGTGCCTATGGAGGTGGCATTGGTGCCTGTGGAGGTGCCTGTGATGGAGGTTCATGTGGTGCTCTAGCATACTCAAAAAAAGGAGGCACGTGCTTTGATAGATCTGGAACAATGTCAACATATGTCACGTAGTAGTAGGCTACCTGAGTGGACTCATATCTCATCTCTAGCCATGCCCTCGCCATCTCCTCTCAGAGCTCTCTGATCTCCTGATCCCTCTCAGCCACCCGCATCTCCTAGATGATGAACCGTGTATGGAAGTCATCCCTCTCCCGCTGTAACTGTAAGAGTCTCTCTCGGCTCTTCCTAAGAGCCTCCTGAACCTGTGTTATCTGAGGTGGCCCCTATGCGGCCTGATCTAACATATCAATATCCTCAACCTATGCCTCCTTGTCAGGAGGTGTCTGCTGTGATGGGTCACATGTCCTCTATCTAGTGGCCCTCTGTTGGGTCCCACTACTCCCAGCACCTACATCTGATCCCATCTGTCTGGCACAGATGTCTATCTTCCTTGTCCTCGGCTTCAATGCTCTCTATCTAGGCCGCTATAATGGTATCTACTGCTGGGCAGGTACCTGCTGCTACTATGCTCTCTGTCCCATCTTGATAGGATCTGTAAATCTAGGGAAGGGGTGCACCAAGAAGTGATCTCGATATGCAGGCATCATCCCTGCATTGGTGACATCCACCATATAGTCCTACTAAGCTGGAGGTACTCATGCCTCAATAGTACACCTTCCCTGATCTAACTTGGGTTGCCATCCCTTGTTCATCTCATCGATGAAGTGGGCATATGAAGCGTACTTCTAGGAGATGTCTTGCTGCCTCCCGAACTACCTCATAACATGTGTGAGCAAGAATCGCTCAATGAAACTAATAGTGTGTCTAATCAGTGGACATGAGATGAACATGTGTGCTAGCTCCCGCCGAGCATCATCCCATGGATGTGTGGCTACCCAAGGCCTCCACACAACTGCTGCCATATCATCTAACTATCCTCACCACTGCTCGATCTTACCCAGTGTTGGTTGAGTCATAGGACCTACATATCTATAGATGTAAGGCTTGAGGGCCTGTCGTGTATCATGAAATATCAGTTTTCAAATAGGGAGATGCTCCCAGGCCCAGATTTGTAATACGAAAACTCCAGTGGCCATAGTCTTGGCCCCCCGATACATGACCTCATGCATCTCATGGTACATTTGTGTGAGCATGCACTCGCCCCATCTGAATCTGATGGCTAGCCTATCCAACATCTTCTACAGCATCTGTCCCCAGTCGCACTCCAATCTATGCTAGCCCCTATCAGGAACCAAGTAACAACTCAGGAAAATGGCTAATACAACTACTAATCAGTGAGCACCATCATATTTGTTGACCAACTCATCCCACGAGATGGCCTGACCCATCAATAAATCATCTCTGAATATGGCCCTCAGTGCCAGTGTACTTTCCCTTGGCTGTATATCATACTCAACATGGGCACCGTAGAAGGGTATCCTCAATATCCTGTAAATGTCCTCAGGAGTGACTATCATCTCCCCATCAGCAAATGAAATATGTTCATCTCTAAATGGAAACACTCGACTAGTGCACCTAGAAGACTGTGATTTACCTGAATGTCAAGTATATCATGCAAGTACGATAATCCTAGCCCCTCAATGTGGGCACCCTCAGCATCAGTCAACCTTTGAACTAATGTGGTGATGACTGGATGGTGCGACCGGAATGCGACATCAAGGAAGTCAACCTGCAAAGCAAGCGATGACATTGGATCAGTATCTCAACATGATGGTTTCAAAGTAATAACATCAAGGCTACACATCTATCCTAAACAGGACTCTCAAATGTTTTAATTGGCTAATTTTATGCAAAATTGGATGAAGATCCTAAATGTTGCAGCAGCTTCCCACATGAGGAAACTATTCTCACGCATGAGACATGATCTCTTCTTGCACGAGAAGATGAAATCTCGCATGGCACCAACTAGCACTTCGTGCGAGCTCACAGAGAAGCCTCAGGCAAGGAAGCCCTAACCCATGCGAGGAAACCATTTCCTCACGCGAGGGGTGACTGCGGCCGGTGCAATGAAACTATTTCCTCATGTGAGGGTTGAAGAACAAGGCCCTAAACATGCTAAATCTAGCCTAAATGACCCAATAAAGCAGTTAAAACTTGAAATGCAGGATGATTTTGTTAGAAAGTAAAGACCACCAAGATAATTGAGAGGGGGGGGGGTGAATCAGTTATCTGATAATTAAACCATTTATCAACTTCAATATCAACTTCAAAAACTTTAAACCATATAATCAATGTAGTAACCAACCATAGAAAGATAATCATACACAATGACACAATAACACAAGATATGTTAACTAGGGAACCTCTTGATCAAAGAGTAAACCTTGATGGGAATTATGCCCACAAAATGATGCACTAATATGGAAGTTCCTTATGAAAGGATGGACCCTATTAGGAGTCTTATGAAATACATTTAGTACATATGAATCTCTATTAGGAGATTTTGAATCCCTGTTAAAATATTCTAACCTTGTTAGGAGTTATGGAAGACAGAAGGACCCACTGCCCAAACAGCTTCAAGGCAAGATCTCTGAACTCACTGTCCAATAGATCTTAGGATTATTCAATAGAATAATATGAAATATGTTACCTCCTTCACACTGTGCCAAAACCACACTCTCTACTACACAAGATCACAAATCTAGATCTCTGTACTTCACAAGTCTTCCTTCGTCACTGAATTAGCTCTTTTCTTCACTTCATGCATACATTCGCATCACAAATTTCACAATTTCATATCACAACTATTACAATCCATTTTTTTACAATAAGGAAAACATTCTTTCCTTTATACCACACTCAAATAATTACAAATAAGTCAGCATGCAAATACAAAATAATAATTTCAACACGCTACATCAAAATTACATAAAAACTGTCAGCTTCTAGATACAATAACTTTTCAATCGTGTGACCTCAAAGTTTGCATTGTGAACCACGTCACCACCAATGAGTCTCAAACTTCCCTTTAACTACACAGAATTAGATTCCATCCTGGTTAGGAGATATCCTCTAATTACCAAAAGCCGCTACTCAGGAACATTGCCAGAATACTGCTTCCACCAAAATGCTTATAACTTTCATGAATAAATGAATTTCCTTTTGTGATCTTAACCATAGGCTAATTACACACCAAAGAACATACCATCAAATATGCATAACTCAATCTACAATATAACATGTGCACAAAACAAAATTGTGCCTGCTTCTCTACTAAACTCCAGAATAACATTGTGTTGACATCAATGACAATCATAGTCATGAATGCAACAACCACTGCTATAGAATGACTACCAAAGGCTTCAACATTCATTCCTAAAAATCTCCCCCATTGGCATTGATGGAAACATAGATGAAAAACATCCAATGTTCCAAAAATCCAATCACTGCTGCTCAACTGCTCTGCTGCTCTTCATCAATCAAATCTTGCTTCGTTATCCTATTCAATCTCTTCAACAAATGTAGTTCCTCAATGTTTTTATGATTCTCTCATCCATTGACATCAATGACATAAATTCTATCACTATTTCAAACAATAGCTCAATGTCAAAAGACACTATTCAGAAAATACATTCACAAGAGTCCTCATGACTCAGCTCAGATACACATACTCCCCCATAGAGGAAGTACCAACATCCAATCCAGAAAATAGATAGGGCCATATTCCACTAGATGGATGAAACCAACTACATCATTACTCAAAATTAAGTTGGGGCATAACCCCAAGCATACCTCTTAGATACTCAAATGTATCCTTAGGCAAAGGCTTTGTAAATATATCTGCTATCTGCTCCTTTGTGCTTATGTACTCCAGTTTGACTTCTCTATCTGCAACTTTTTCTCTTACAACATGATACTTGATCTCTATATGCTTTGTTTTAGAATATAATACAGGATTCTTAGACATAATAACTATACTTTTATTGTCACAATGTATGACAATAGGCTCATCAAACTTGATTCCAATGTCCATCAACATCTGCTTCATCCAAATTATCTGATTACAATTGTTTGTTGCTGCTACATATTCTGCTTCTGCTATAGTCTGTGAGATACAATTCTACTTTTTGCTCAACCAAGAAACTAATCTTCCTCCAAGAAAAAAGGCTCCACCACTGGTGCTTTTCTTATCATCAACGTTGCCTCCCCAATCAGCATCAGTATATGCACATAGGGTAAAATTATTAGAAGTTTCATACCACAATCCATAGTCCATTGTGCCTTCAAGATATCTCAATATCCTTTTTACTGCTGCATAATGTGACTCTCTAGGTTTAGCTTGAAATCTTGCTACCATTCCAACTGAATATTGTATATCTGGTCTAGTGTGTGTCAAGTACTGCAATCCACCAATCATAGATCTGTATTTCTTTTGCTCAACTGCCGGTGTTTCATCTTTACTAGATAGTTTATGTCCTGTAACCATAGGTGTTCCAACTAGTTTACAATTCTCCATACCAAATATTTTCAACAAATCATTCAAGTACTTTTTCTGACTTACAAAGATACCATCTTTGTTTTATGTTATTTGTAATCCCAAAAAGTATTTCATTTCTCCAATCATACTCATTTCAAATTTTGTCTTCATTTCATCAGCAAATTTGTCACTAGCTTCATCTTCTCCTCCAAAAATAATGTCATCAACAAAAACAACCAAAACTAACAATCCATTCTCAATTTCTTTTGTGTATAAGTTACTATCAGCTGTTCCTTTTGTAAATCCCAATTTTAACAAATACTTATCTAATCTAGCATACCAAGTTCTAGGTGCTTGCTTTAGTCCATACAATGCTTTCTTTAGTTTACGTACCATGTCTCCTTCTTGAGTCAAAGGAAAACCTTCAGGCTGCTCAATGTAGACTTCTTCTTCTAATTCACCATTCAGAAATGCTGACTTCACATCCATCTGATACACTTTGAATTTCTTAAATGTTGCATAAGCCAAAAATATTCTTACTGCTTCAAGTCTTGCCACAGGGGCAAAAGTCTCTTCATAGTCAATTCCTTCTTGTTGTGAGTATCCCTTACATACCAATCTTGCTTTGTTTCTAATTACTTCTCCTTGTTCATTCATCTTGTTCCTGAATACCCATTTAGTTCCAATCACATTTTTGTCTTTAGGTCTAGGGACCAATTCCCATGTCTTGTTCTTTTCAATCTGATCCAATTCTTCTTTCATAGCTTTAATCCAATGTTCATCTTCACAAGCTTCATTAGTAGACTTAGGTTCAATTTGAGAAATCAAACATAAATGTACCTTCTTTCTAGTCATAACTCCTCTGTCCAAACTTCCAATCACTTGTTCAATAGGATGATGTCTTGATATATACCTGTTAGGTGTCATAGTCACTAATCTTTCTTCAACTGTAGATTCTTCTCTAGATTCTTCTTTGTTTTCTTCAACATGACTTTCACTCAACAATTCACTGTCAGTCTCAAAAAATTGTTCAGTAGTTTCAATGTTAGGCTGAGGGTTAGTTCCTTCATCAGATTCATAATCAAGCATTCTTTCTTGAATTTTAAACTTCTCATCAACTTTTACATTTTCACTTTCAACAATAGTCTTAGTTCTCTTATTGTAACATCTATATGCTTTGCTTTCCAAAGAATATCCAAGAAAAATTCCTTCATCACTTCTAGGATCAAACTTTCCTACATCATCATCTCTCTTAATATAACATTTGCTTCCAAAAATTCTAAAATACTTAACTGAGGGTGCATGTCCAAACCATAATTCATAAGGTGTCTTGTCTATGTCTGCTTTGATTTGTACTCTGTTCATTATATATACTGCTATATTCACCGCTTCTCTCCAAAATGTCTTTGCCAAATCACCTTCAAACAACATAGCTCTAGCTACTTCAGTCACTGATCTGTTCCTTCTTTCTATAATACCATTTTGTTCAGGTGTTCTAGGGGCTGATAACTGTCTCTTAATACCATTTACTTCACAAAAGGTGTTAAACTCTTTAGATGTAAATTCTCCACCTCTATCAGATCTCAAACATTTAATCCTCATTCCTGATTCATTCTCAACTTTATTCTTCATGACCTTAAACTTGTCAAATGCTTTAGATTTTTCTTTCAAAAATGCAATCCGCATCATTCTTGTAAAATCATCAACAAGAATCATAAAATACCTTTCTCCATAGAATCCTCTAGTCCTAGTAGGACCGCTCAAGTCTATATGAACAATCTCCAACTTCTCTGTAGATGTGAACTTCTTGCTAGGAAATGAACTCCTTTTCTACTTAGCCATCACACATTCCTTGCAAATCATGTTAGTAGGCTTCATAATCTTAGGTAAATCTCTTACTGCAAGTGTAGAACTTTCTTTCACAATATTATCAAAGTTAATATGACAAAACCTTCTATGCCATAACCAACTGTCATCAATCCTAGTCATCAAACATGTCATCTCAGTAGGGTTCAACTGAAATACATTACCTTTGGTTCTAGATCTAGTTCCAATTAGATTTCCATCTTTATCCTTTATCACACAAGTTTTCTCAGTAAACCAAACTTGATATCCCTTATCCACTAACTATCCAACACTCAAAAGATTATGTTTCAATCCATCAACAAAGTAAACATCATCAGTATTAGTCTTTCCATCAAGAGTAATAGATCCTATACCTTTAATCAAACAAGGTGCATTGTTACCAACTCTAACAACTCCTCCATCATAATTGTTAAACTTTATGAACTTTCCTTTATCACCAGTCATATGATGTGAACAACCATTGTCTATAATCCAATCAGCTTTCTTTTCAACTTGGGAAACTAAGGCTTTCTCTTCCTTAACATTAGATTCAGAATTTTCTTCCTTAATTGCTACAAATCCTATGTCATCAAAGTTATCATTATCACTGTCACTCAAATGTCTTTCAATTCTTGCTTCAATTTCTTCATCATTTGCATAATAACATTCTTTAGATCTTCTTCAATTATAGTCCTTTCATTCTTTGTAATCAACCAATAACCTAGTCCTAAACACAAGAGATGTGTCTTCATCTTTTCTTTCTAGCTATCAAAATTTACTCCATCAAACTTAGGGCTTTCTTTCCTGAAATTCACCATGGATCTCCTTAAGTTGTTAAACTTCTCTTTCAAGGACCTACCGCTCTGATACCAATTGTTAGAAAGTAAAGACCACCAAGATAACTGAGAGGGGGGGGGGGTGAATCAGTTATCTGATAATTAAACCATTTATCAACTTCAATATCAACTTCAACAGCTTTAAACCATATAATCAATGTAGTAACCAACCATAGAAAGATAATCATACACAATGACACAATAACACAAGATATATTAACTAGGGAACCTCTTGATCAAAGAGTAAACCCCGGTGGGAATGATGCCCACAAAATGATGCACTAATATGAAAGTTTCTTGTGAAAGGATGGACCCTGTTAGGAGTCTTATGAAATACATATAGTACATATGAATCTCTGTTAGGAGATTTTGAATCCCTGTTAAAAGATTCTAACCCTGTTAGGAGTTATGGAAGACAGAAGGACCCACTGCCCAAACAACTTCAAGGCAAGATCTCTGAACTCACTGTCCAACAGATCTTAGGATTATTCAACAGAATAATATGAAATATGTTACCTCCTTCACACTGTGCCAAAACTGCACTCTTTGTTACACAAGATCACAAATCCAGATCTTTGTACTTCACAAGTCTTCCTTCATCACTAAATTAGCTATTTTTTTCACTTCATGCATATATTCGCATCACAACTTTCACAATTTCATATCACAACTATTACAATCCCTTTTTTTTACAACAAGGAAAACATTCTTTCCTTTATACCACACTCAAATAATTACAAATGAGTTAGCATGAAAATACAAAATAATAATTTCAACACGCTACATCAAAATTACATAAAAACTGTCAGCTTCCAGATACAATAACTTTCCAATCATGTGACCTCAAAGTTTGCACTGTGAACCATGTCACCACCAATGAGTCTCAAAATTCCTTTTAACTACGCAGAATCAGATTCCATCTTGGTTAGGAGATATCCTCCGATTACCAAAAGCCGCTACTTAGGAACACTGCCAGAATACTACTTCCACCAAAATAATTATAACTTTCATGAATAAATGAATTTCCATTTGTGCTCTTAACCATAGGCTAATAACACACCAAAGAACATACCATCAACTGCGCATAACTCAATCTACAATATAACATGTGTGCAAAACAAAACTGTGCCTACTTCTCTGCTAAACTCCAAAATAACACTGTGTTGACATCAATGACAATCATAGTCATGAATGCAACAACCACTACTACAAAATGACTGCTAAAGGCTTCAGCATTCATTCCTAATAGGTTTATCAGCTACTCATAGGTGGGTCATACTTTGACAGTCAGCTATGGTGTCAGGAGCGCTCAAATTAATGTGTATGCACTAGAACACCCTCCATTCTTGCTTAGAGCTCTCAGAATCACTAGAAGACAAAGTGAATAATGATTTGAAAATGACCCCTCCGGGCCTTATATAGCTTTTTGACCTAATTTTCAAAGTGCTCTATTTTGCATGCAAATTGCACCCTTGGCTAAATCGACTGCTCTGAATCCATTTTTAGGATCGAAATCAAAATCTGACATCTCTAGATGGCTCAAAATTATGTTTTAAATTCTAGGATCCTTTGGGATCAGACACTTGTGCAGTCAGCCTTCTAACGTCATTTTCTTGCCAAATTCTCATCTCCTCATCATTTTCTCAGCTTCTTCATATTTTTCATCTAAAGTCAAATCTAGTCAAATATGGTCAAACTTGGTCAATAGGACCTCCAAATTGCTCCAAATTGCTTCTGCAACTTCTTCATTTAGTCTGATTACTTCTATTCTGCAACCCCTTATTGTTAATTGTCCTTCTGATATGTCATTTTTTGATTTCACTCCCAAGGGGGCAGGATGATTTCATCATTTGAATCTTGTTGAACCAGTCTCATATCAATATGATCTAAATCAAAGTCCTCATCGCTTGGGGCATCTCATCTCTAGGGGCATCTTTGGGCCTCGTATCTTGTCATCTATCTTTTAGGTATCTGAGCAATCTAACTTGGATCCTCGAGGATCAAGTTTCATTTTGGATATGGTTCTCCAAATATCATTAGGTATTGGGGCAATCTAACCCTAATTCCTGAAAGTCAAGCTTCATTTTGGAGATGGCTCTCAAAATCTCTTTATAGATCGTTATCTGGGCAATCTAACCTGGGTCTCAGAGGGCTAAGCTTCATATTGGGGCAATCTACCCCTGATTCTGGAGATTAGTCCTAAATATGGATCTGTTATCACCTACTGATGGGCATTGGGGCAATCTAACCCCGATTCCAGTCTCCTATCAAGTTGTCATTAGACCGTTGTCTTTGCAATCTAACTTAGACTTTGGAGAATCATGTCTCGTTCTGGAGGTGGTTATGCAATTTGATCTATTTCAGTGTCTTGGCATCCTAACCTTGACTTCCGAGGGTTAAGCTCTATTCTGGGGATAATCCTAAAACCTCATCTATCACATTAGACTATTCTTTGAATCAACGCACTGCTCGCACATCAATTCAAAGAGGGGCAAATGTAATACCCCAAAATTGGCACCTTATAATTTCAATCAATTTTGGTGCATTTCTTTGATTTTACATCATTAAAGTCCTATTTTACTAGGTAATTTTCTCTCTCCTACCTGATTTTATTTGACTTGGTGTCAATTGCAAAAACCCTAAATTGCATTAATCTTTCACTATAATTAATTCCTAAGTATTTGACTTTATTAGCTAAATAACCCCTATGATAAATTGATTTAATTCTAAAGTCCTAAGTGTTTTAAATTAAATTAAACTCCCCCCCTTGAGCTAATACACATAAAAGGAATTAATATTACTTGGTTATTTGAATGGATTATCTTATTTGGATTTAATAATTCAAATTATTCAAGGGTCACCATATGTGGCAATAATTCATTCTTTTAATTAAGTAATTCCTCAATATTTGTCTCAAATGGGAATGAAGAGTCAGTCGTTTCATTTCAAGAACCTCTTCATCCTCTCTCCCGGATTTTCTATATTATGAACCTTCTTCCTCATTCGAAAAAAAGGCAATGGTGAGAGTATCTAAACTATAGTCAAATTTAGTCTCAATTTTCATACTTTCAAGCTTTGTTATTGCATAATTAGTTTAATTTCCATTTCCAGTTAATTACATTCTCATATTAAACTAGTTTTCTTATTGTTATTAGCTTAATTCTCATATCTCTTTCAAGTTCTTAGATTAAAATCTACACTTCTTTCTTAGATTAATTGCATCTTCATTCTTAGATTAATTGCACATTCATCTTAGATTAATTGCAAATTGTTTATCTTTCAATCTTTCAAAATCCTTCATATTAGTTTGGTCTTTTGGTTGTTGGCTCTCGTTCTGAGAGTAATTCAAACACCCCGGCTAATTAGAAGGCAAAAGGTCGAATCGATAGAATCTTATGAATTGAGAAATTCATACTCACCTTTGTGATTTCATGATTGAGCAATGACTATGTTGTGTATATGGCTGGATTAGAGGTCCACGTTTAACTATAAACAATATCCTCCAGCCCAACCACAAGCACATCTAAACAATCCTATATGGCCAAATTTGGGAGATGGGGAAGAGGAAATAAACTCTGTTGCTCAGCTAATCATGTTACATAGACAATTTTTTCTGAAATTACAAGAGGATGATGATATACTCCAAATTATCCTCACAAATGATTGTGTTATAGCAAGAGACATTTCTCAAAGCTCAATTTTGCAATTGACTACTTATAAAAACTGTGTCTTGCCAATAGAGCCTGAAATCATACAATAATTGTTACCTTGTGAGCTATCAACTAGCCCTGTATTAGAAGCCTCTATGCTAGATCTAACCACTACTTTGCAACTCTCACCTAACCATAACCTTCATGATAACAATAAATTATCTCAGTAGCAATTAAAATTGTTAACACAACTCTTATGCAAACATGAAAAAGATTTTGCTTGGGAATATGGGGACATGAAGGGATTAAGTCCAAAACTATGTACCCATAGAATATACATCAATGAAGGGAGTCTACCTCTATGAAAACCATAGAGAAGGATCAACCCATCCCTCAGGGAGATTGTGAAGACCGAACTGCAGAAACTGCTAAATGTTGGTTTCATATATCCAATCTCAGATAGTAAGTGGGTTTCACCTCTTGTGATAGTACCTAAGAAGGGGGGTAAGTGGATAATATGTGTAGATTACAGAGAGCTTAATAATGCAAAAAAATGGGACCATTTTCCATTACCATTCATTGATTAGGTGCTAGATACATTAGCAGGCAAAAAGTACTTCTCATTTCTTGATGGCTATAGTGGCTATAATCAGATTAGCATTGCACCTGATGACCAAGAAAAGACAACATTCACATGTCCTTGGGGAATGTACGCCTAATCTATTCTACCATTTGGGTTATGTAATGCTCCTACAATCTTTCAGAGGGTCGTGATCAACATCTTTACTGACATCTCACATGACTGCATGGAGATTTATATGGATGACTTCAATACATTCGAAGTCACATTTGAAGAAGCATTGAAGAATTTGGAGAAAGTTCTAATCAGGTGTAAAGAGCATAACTTGTCACTTAACAGTGAGAAGTATTTTATGATGATGCAGGAAGGAGTCATTTTGGAACACTTCATTTCAAAAGTTTTCATACAAGTGGATCCAACAAAGATAGAGGTAATTCAAACATTGCCCACTCCTACTAAGAAAAATGAGGTTAGATAATTTCTAGGACATGCTGGATACTATAGACGTTTTATTCAAAACTTCAGTCAAATAGCAAGTCCATTGTACACTTTTCTTACAAAAGATTTTGAATTCACATGGACCCCAGCTTGTGAAGAGTCATTCCTATAGCTTAAGAACCTTCTTACAAAAGCACCAATATTAAAAGGCCCTGATTGTACTTTTCCATTTCACATACATACTGATGCATCTGATTATCCACTAGGAGTTGTCTTAGGCCAAAAGTCTAGAAACCTTGAAAATGCTATTTAGTACATTAGTAAAAGTCTACATGGCCTAGAGCTAAACTACACAGTGACATAAAAAGAACTATTATCAGTAGTATATGCTCTAAACAAATTCTGGCACTATGTAACAAGATACCCCATATTTGTTCATACTGACCATGCTGCAATAAAATATCTCATGAACAAACCTGCCATTTCAGGCAAATTAGCTAGATGGCTACTTTTGTTACAGGAATTTGATCTAACAATAATAGATAAACCTAGAAGAGCCAATGTAGTAGTAGACTATTTGTCCAGATTACAACATGTAGACACAGATACTTCATCGATAGATGACACATTTCTAGATGAGCATCTATTTCACATTGGTATTAAAACTCCATGGTATGTTGATATAGCAAATTATCTTGTAGCCGACAAGATGCCTGAACACTTCTCTCCAAAGGACAGGAAGTTGCTAGTGGAAAAGAGCTTTGAGTACTCATGGATTGATAATACATTAGTCTACATAGGTCCAAATCAGGTTATGAGAAGATGTGTTCGAGAAGATGAGACCTATGATATTTTACATGCATGCCATAATGAACCTTGTGGAGGACACTTTGCGATAAAAAGAACCACAATGAAGGTGCTAACAACATGCTACTATTGGCCAACACTTCTCAAAGATGCAACCAATTACAATAGAAAATATGACAAATGTCAAAGGATGGGCAGGCCAACCAAATCAGATGAGATGCCACTCAACCCACAAGTAGTTGTCACGCCATTTGATAAATGGGGAATGGATTTCATTAGTTCCCATAGACCCTCCATAAAATGGAAAATCATATATCTTGCTATGCACATATTATGTAACAAAGTGGGTAGAAGTGAAAGCAATGAAGCATGCATGTGACAACAAAGTGGCATCCTTCCTGTATGAAGAAATATTTACTCGCTATGGAGTACCAAGAGAGCTAGTGACTGATCAAGGGGCACAATTTACATCAAATTTGATAACACAACTCATGAATGAATATAGAATCAGACATAGGAAGTCCATTCCATACCACCCTCAGGCCAACGGTCAAGTGGAAGTTACCAACATGGAAATTGAAGCAATGCTTACCAAAATAGTTCAACTCAACAAAAGAGATTGGAGCAGTTGATTAACAGAAGTAGTATGGGTATACAAAATCACATGGAAACCACAACTGAGTTGACTCCATTTGAATTACTCTATGAAAAAATAGCAATGCTACCAATTGAGTTTGAACACAAAACATTAAGGACTGCTTTGAAGCTAAATATAGACCTTCCTGCAACTCAACATGAACGTTTACTGAATCTCAACTCCTTAGATGAGATGTGAAAATATGCCCTTGAACGCACAAAAATAGTCCAAAAATAGAGGAAAAATGGCATGACACCCACATAAAGAGTAGGTGACTGGGCACTACTGTTTGATTCCAGGTACCAAGAGACACAAGGAAAGTTGCAAACATGATGGCTAGGGCCATCTGAAATGACACATGTTTTTGCAAATGGAGAGGTTCAATTGACAAGAATTGACTCAGTGTAGTTCAAGTTGTTTGTTAATGGCTATAGACTTCATCTATACCATCATCCACAAACCAAGACAGAGTTCCTGCAGCAATTCACAGATGATGAGCCAAAGGTAACACAGGTAATCACTCCTGTAGTAGAAGGTGACAACCTTCTTCCTACAGCTTCACCCTAGCATACAAGAGCGTACGTCCATAATAAAACTTCATTTTCAATGAAGTCCCATTCTGCATTCACTTTTCTAAAATTCTCTTTCCAACCCACCTCATTTCTTTACCTTCCACACGTACAAATTCCATGTCACCCACTTTGCTCAATTTTCTAAGTTTTCAATAAAATCCACGTCAGCATAAATTCATTTAGGGACAATCAATTTCAAGGCACAACCGATTCTCATCTTTCAAGCACACATAGAAAACTAATGATAGGTACATATATTCAATTTATTCAATTAATTTCCACTTTTAAAACATAGATTTATGCAATTATATTTAGTACTGCATGTGTCTATATATTATGGCATTACGCCAGTTTTCTCTCCCCTGCAAAGGAGGACAAGTGTGGACACTTGTCATTCTTTTGTACGAGGGAAAAAAGTGTATTAATTTCCAAGTTCCTATATCCTGTACCTATCATTTCAAACCAGATTGTACGTCAACCAAATCAATACTTATGTGACGTGTCATCAAGTCCTTGCAGTGTTTGCACAAATTGTCATACTTAATTGCTCATATTATTCTTGATTCCTACCCTAGGTGACGTAATTAAATTTGTGTAAGGCTTAATTGCACTTAAATGAAATATAATTCCCCATCGTCAAGTGTCATTATCATTTGTATTTCAAAATAGTATGACACAAAGATTGAAGGGAGATGAAGTGAAGTGTAGTTATGAGCTAAATAAAAGGGGTTATTCAAGGAATTTAGAATATTTGGGGTTTCAGAGCAAACAAACATTGTGAAATTGTAGACTGAGGAAGATCTTGAGAAAGAATTTGAGAAGGAATTTTGAAGGCAAAATTTAACATAATGGATGGATAGTTGATGAGGCATGAACCTATTGTTCATACTATCTTATTGATGGATGTTGAAGCTGTTCGTAGGTTCCATGACTGCAGATGGTTGGGTTACTTCTTGAAATTAATGGAGTTTGATGAAGAAGTGGCAGAA
The DNA here is from genome assembly GCA_027943335.1 of Chamaecyparis obtusa. NCBI lineage: Eukaryota > Viridiplantae > Streptophyta > Pinopsida > Cupressales > Cupressaceae > Chamaecyparis > Chamaecyparis obtusa. The sequence continues at coordinate 1,588,174 of BSBK01003000.1, forward strand.
GAGTTCATGAATACATTCGACAAGGGAGAAGCTACTATGTGGGGAGTGACTATTCTAGCAACATAGGAAAGAATTGTGGAGGTGATGGGCTTACCTGCAGTGGGAGAGCATTACCCAAATGAACACGATGCTAGGTTTGCACGAGCCCAATTTACCCAACCTGTCGGCCCTTAATTGGAAGTAAATAAGAAAGGATGCAAAGGAATGCCATTACCAGTCCCATATAATGAGTTGGCTACACATATCATCATATATTTTACATGTGAAGGGAGATTTTCCAACTTGCATGCTCATCATTTCAAGTTACTTAGTTGTATCAGGAATAATCTTCAAATAAATATTCACAACTTTCTATACAACATGTTAAGTATCAGTGCTGAGGAGACACAAAAGGGTAAAGAAAATTCCATTTTCCATCATGCCCTAATCAAAATTCTATTTGAGAGGGCCCTTAGGGATGTCTCTCCTATGGAATGGAAAGAATTTGTTAAGAATAAAACCTTATAGCCCCAGAATGAGCCTATTGAACAGTCAATTCCTAAAAATGAAATACCCCCTAAACAAGTGGAAGTATCCCAAGAAAAGGAATCAGAGAGTCCAAAAGAAAAATCACCTCCTATTCCAGTTGAAAATGTACCTACCCCATCCCAGAGGAAAGAGAATCAAAAGGTTGATGAAGAAACTCCAGTTTCAGAAGCAAAATCTCAAACCCTGTAGATTCAAGAAGTTAAAAAAAAATCAGCTCCTGCAGCAACTGATCCTATAGCAGAGAGACTGAAGAAGGTTAGTAAAAGGAAAATTGTAGAAATGAAGGAAACTCCCTTAAGAAGAAGCTCTAGGATGAGAGGACAGATTCCTAAGGATTCCCTAGAAAGTCAAAAATTTCCACCAGAGAAACCTCCTACGGAGCCTCATATTCATGATGTTGATTCTCCACTTCCACTAGATATTCCAGAACCCCCTCTCAATGTAGATAATTTATCTCTTGATGAGCCTCCCTCACAAAAAATAGATGGTGATTCTGAGGAAAACATGCAAACAATTCAAGAGGACCAGCAGTTGCCTAGGTCACTTGTCTACTCCTACACCTAGAATGCCATAGTTCCTTTTAGAAGGACTTGGTATATAGATTATGTAGAACAAGCTCACATTGCAGAGAGGAATCAGAAAACTCAATCAGAGGAGCTTGATCCCCCTACTTTACAATCAATTCTATTTGGTCTATATACCAAGTTTGTTTTCAAGAACATCACGTGGGGAGAGGAGAAGAAAAGAATGAAGAAGGAAATTGATGAGCATAAGGAAGAGATTGAACACCCAAAGGAATAATTAGAAAATAAAAAATAGAGAATGGATCATGCCCTCAAGCTGGCTGATCAGATTATAGCCTGTAGGCCACCCCCAAGGGTATATGCTATTTGTTTAAAAGAATAGTTCCTTATGTTCCAACTCATGATGACCATTCAGAATAAGGATTCTGAGTTTAAAACAGTCGAAGACTTCTATGGTCTTTATCAAACACTTCCTACTTGGCAACATAATATGCTATGTGAATTATACATTCATAATTTCATTATTCCTAATGAAATTGATTGGGATCCTCTACTCTATATAGGAGATGTACATTTAAGAGCATTAATGTCCTAGATGCAAAATGAATCCAACTATGACAGACAGCTGGATAACTACAGAGATCAAGAAAAATATGATCCTTTGCCTCTAAGAGTTGAATCCAGTAAACTAGATGACCTTTTAAGAGATTGGTTAGCACTCACCTATGGAAATAGAAAACCTGAAGTCAAGGACAAGATCTTTGCTCTTAGAGATAAAGTTTACAGGGAATATTAGGGACTACCTTATTTTTCATTTCAAAGGGGCCTGGCTGGGGTGAGAAGTAGGTGGAATAGATTGCTTGAGATTTTCAAGAAATCTGAACCACATAGCCCAATTAATTTTGAAGCAGTTGTGAACAAGGCAATGAAGTACATGCAGCTAGGAAGGCAGATCAAAAGAGAACTTTGGTTTCCTCTAACTTTACAGCCACCTATGCTCCTATGGCCACTATATGAAATTAACACTACTAGATTAGACTAGCTGTAGGAAGATCATAGAATGGACTACTGGGAGCAGACCAGAGGATTTTATTACACCTTCAAGAGTAAAAGGAGAGGTAAGACAGAGGTTGGTGAATTCAGAATAGTAACCAAGAAGTGTAATGCTTGAGGACAAGCATTATACTTGTTAGGGGGGCAAATGATGAGACCAAAGTTAGTCTATGTTTTATGATATTTTATGCTATGTTCCTAAAACATTCCTGAAACATTTGTGTGACCTTTAAGTATTTAAGCTTGTATATACTCCATAATTATAGTTATATCCTCAAACTTTTGGGTAGGAAATAATATACACACTTTGCCAATATTATATATATACATAATGCAGTATTTCATATAGCCATTTTAATGTGTGTTTTAACATTTGGATGAAATTGATTAAGTTGAATATATGAATGTGCATGCATATGCTACTAACCTTCCAGGAATGAAGGAGTAGTTGGAATCGATTACATTAATGAAGGAGTGAAGATGTTTCAGTCACGATCAGAAGACCCATCAAGACAGTCGTAGGATAACCTGCAAAATCAAAGGAAGGAATGAATGCTTTAGGGAATATAGGGGAGCACGATCATCCTAGATCTCCTCCACTATTAATATTATGTTAAGATGGTTGTTTGATCTTTATGATCTTCTGTTATTGATTGATGTGTTCTCCTTCTTTCATGGATGAATCAATCAAGTGTATCTGAATGTTTTGAATGTAATTCTCTATATATAGGAAGATGTTCGATGGAAATATAGTTAGACAAAATAATGATGTTACTATTATATTGAAGCAAGTTGTTCTTCAAGTCTATGTTTCGATTGTAATCCATGTTTTCTGAATATATGAAATGAAGGAATAATTTGAGTTATCTTTTGTGTTAAGTAGTTAGTTGAAACCAACCAAGGAGGGCCCACTTGGAAGGTGGAGTAGACTAGAGTAGAGAGGAGTAGTTTAATTGATTTCAACATTTAAAGTAGTGTTCATTGTTCATTCCTGCTTATTTTTATCTGTGTTAGTTCCTGTAGCATATGCGGAGATAGCCATAGATCATGCATTATAATGGCAGAATGAGCTGGAGTTAGATTTATGGTTGTTTATATTAGTTTATTTGTTTAGTTGTGTGTTTCACCTTTCTTGCAGCAGCTTAAGTAAAGATGAGTTTATGTGAAACTTAGTGCACAAACTGTGCTATCCCATTTCAAGTATACGTCCTTGGGTTGACAATCTAAATGCACTTTGTGATAGGAAAAATAATACCTAGTTTGAATATACCATTCCTAGGGAAGGCTTTGGCGTAGTTATTATTACCTATTATGAGGCTGTTCAGATACCATGTGTATCTTAGCAAGGGGTTATGTAATTATTTTTATATTAGGAAAGCCTAATTGGTCAACGTGATTATTTATTGTAATAGGGTATATATGTAAGATATTTTCTTTTGAAAAGATAGGTAGTGTGTAAAAATGTAAAAAAGGATTGTGGAAGCTGCGAGCTTGTATCTGCTAGATGTAGAGAAGAGGATAGTTTATACTTCATTGGAACTAATCAAGAAAATATAGTTGCTATTAGACAGTTCAAAAGGATTGTGTATTTCTTTTATATACACTTGTGTTACGAACAGTGAGTTCTGGAGGTGGACATAACCTTCTTTGGGAAGTGAGCCTAGGCAATGATCCTACATTTCTTTGACTCCTAACAAGGTCTTTCCTTCAATAGGGATTGTCTATTGTAATATTTTAATAAGCTCCTAATAGGGCTAGATATTTTAACAGGGATACTATACTCTCAGTATATCATTTGTCGGTGCTAATTCCCACCGGGGTTTTACCTTTAACAGGGTTTCCTCGACAACAAAATATTGTGTTATTATGTTGGCATTTACTGTGTTATCATTTGATTTGGTGTAGTTGCTATTTAAAGTTTAAAGTTCAATAATCTGTCTCACAACTGATTCACCCCCCCCCCCCTCCCTTCTTAGTTTTGTTGGTGGACTGTTATTCATAACAATTGGTATCAGAGCTACTGGTCCTTAGAGAGAAAGCTTAACTACTTGAGGTGAACTTGGAGATGGCATTCTATAGGAAGGATAGTCCAAAATTTGATCCTGAAAACTTTGACAACTGGAAAAACAAGATGTGAACACATTTACTATGTTTGGGTATTGACTACTGGATGATCATGAAGAATGAGGGAACCATGAAGGATGAGGATGAATTAGATAAAGCTACTGACAAAGAAAAGAAGACATTTTCATATAACATGGTTGCAAGGGAAACACTGATCAACACACTCTCTAAAGGAGAATTTACTGAGGTGAAAGATTTGGATTCAACACACAAAATTTGGGGAAGATTAGAAGCATTATATGAAGGAGACAAGTTTACTAAGAAAGCAAAGTTACATAACTAGAAAACAAGGATGGAGAATCTGAAAATGAAAGATGATGAAAATACTAGGGCTTATGTATAGAGAGTTACTGAGGTTGTGATTGGAATCAAAAAATTTGGAGGCACTTATGAAGAGAAAGAAGTCATTGCAAAGATTCTTAGATCGATGTCACCTATTTACAAGACCAAATTTTAGGCTATAGAATAGATTATAACTTTTAATACAAACTTTACCAGAGAGATGTTGATTGCAAAGATAACTACCTTTGAGGCAGTAGAGATGTAAGATTCTTTACCTAGAATTGAAACAACATTTAAGGCATCTACACACAAAAATACATTATCTTGAATTGCAAGCACCAGTAGTGGTAATATAAAAGCAGAGCTTGGTGAGTATGTTGATGAATGGGAACAGATACAAGAAGAAGAGAGAAAGATAGATGAAATCGTTGCCTTGATCGCTAGAGGAGAAAAGAGAGGTAAGGGTAAGTTTGAAGAAAAGTTACCTTTGAAATGTTTTTCATGCAATAAGATAGGTCACTTTGCATCTAGGTGTCCTACAAGAGTTCCTAAGCATAAATCTAATTTTTACAATCCTAAGTATTCAAAAGAAAAAGAATGTTATTATGCCAGTAAAGGTGTTTCTGATGATGATTTAGATAATGAGGAGATTGGATTTATTGCTATCAAAGATGAAAGAACTTTAGTGTCACGTGTTGATAAGAAATCTGAATGGATTATACACAATGGTTGCTCACATCATCTGACTCGAGATAAAAATAAGTTTGTTAAAATAAATAAGTATGATGGTGGTGTTGTAAGATTTGAAGACAATGTTCCTAAGCTTATCATTGGATTAGGATCTATTTCTTTGGATGGAAAGACTAATACTGACAATGTACTACTTGTTGATGGACTTAAGCATAACTTGTTGAGTGTTGGACAATTGATGGGTAAGGGTTATCAATTGAAATTCATTGATGGGAAAAGTTTTATCAGAATTAAGACAGGAAATTTGATTGCAACTGGTACTAAATCTAGAGGTAATGTATTTGAGTTAAATACATATGAAGCTTCTTGTTTTTTTGCAAAGGTAGATGAAAGTTGGTTATGGCACAGAAGGTTTTGTCATGTTAATTTCGATAATATTGTGAAGGCAAGCTTGGCTAATGCAGTGAGATACCTACCTAAAATTGTAAAACCACCTAACACTATGTGTAGAGAGAGTATTATGGGAAAGCATACTAGAAGCAGTTATAAAAGAAAATCATATTCAACGAAAGGAAAGTTAGATCTAGTATGTACAAACCTATGTGGACCTACAAGGACAAGATGAATTTTCTAGAATAATGTGGATTACTTACTTGAGAGAGAAATCATAAGCATTTGACAAATTCAAGTTATTCAAAGAAAAAGCAGAGAATGAATCAAGCTAAAAGATAAAATATTTGAGATCAGACAAAGGAGGAGAGTTTACTTCAGATCTATTCAATTTATATTGCAATGTTGCTAGGATAATGTTGCTAGAAGGAAATGTATCTCATGTACATTGGAGAGAAGCTATTGGGACAACCATATACACATTGAAAAAAATTCAAATTAGAGAAGGTACAAGTAAAACTCCTTATTAATTGTGGTTTAATTATACTCCTACTATAAAATATTCCAAAATATTTGGAAGTAAGTGCTATATCAAAAGAGATGATGAAATAGGGAAATTTGATGCTAGAAGTGATGAAGGAATTTTTCTTGGTTATTTTACTAAAAGCAAGGCTTACAAATGTTTTAAACTGAGATTGAGAAAGATGATTGAAATTAATAATGTGAACATAGATGAAAAGTTTCAGATACAAGAGAGAATGTATGATTGTTATCAGAATACAAAAATCAAGGAAGTTGCTACCACAAAAGAAGAAGAACATGTTGAGATTGACTATGAGAATAAGATTTGTGGTGATGACTCAAATGAAGTTATTGAGACTCCTAAGAATCCAAGGTATGTTAAGAAAAACCATCCTGAAAATCAAATTAATTGTAATGCAAGTCAAGGAATAATGACTAGATCAAAGATAAGGGAATAAATTTGTTTGATTTCTCAAGTTGAACCAAAGACTACTGATGAAGCTTGTAGAGATGAATCTTGGATCAAAGCTATGCAAGAAGAGTTAGATCAGATAAATAAAAATAACACTTGAGAATTGGTTCCTAGACCTTAAGGCAAAAATGTAATAGGAACTAAGTGGGTTTTCAGAAACAAAATGAATGAAGAAGGAATTGTTTTAAGAAATAAAGAAAGACTGGTTTGCAAAGGCTATTCACAACAAGAAGGCATAGATTTTGAAGAGACATTTTCTCTTATTGCTAGGTTGGAAGTTGTAAGACTATTTCTAGCTTATGCTGCACATAAAGACTTCAAGGTATATCAGATAGATGTAAAATATGTATTTCTAAATGGGGATCTTGAAGAGGAGGTATACATAGAACAACCTGATGGATTTCCTCTAACAAAAGATGAAGACATGGTTTGCAAGTTGAAGAAGGCATTGTATGGACTGAAGCAGGCACCAAGGGCTTGGTATGCAAGGTTAGACAAATACTTACTTCATCTTGGATTCTAGAAAAGGAAATGTTGACAGTAATTTGTACTTAAGAACTAATCAAGATGGAATTTTGATAATAGAAGTTTTTGTTGATGATATTATTTTTGGAGGAAATGATGAGATGTGTAAGAAGTTTTCAAAAGAAATGGAGAATGAATTTGAGATGTCCATGATTGGAGAGATGAAATTCTTTCTTGGACTGCAAATAAATCAGAGCAAGAATGGTATTTTTATTTTTTGGACTAAGTATCTTAAACAAATGTTGAATTTTTTTGAAATGGAAGATTGTGAACCTATTGGTACACCAATGGTGACTGGCTATAAACTGACAAATACTGATGAGACCAAGAGTTTTTTTCAAATGAAGTATAGATCAATGATTGGAGGATTACAATATCTAACTCTGTCCAGACCAGATATTGCTAATTTTGTTGGAATTGTGGCTAGATATCAGGCAGATCCTAAAGAGACACACTTGGATATTGTGAAAAGGATATTTAGATACTTGAAAGGAACACTGGAATATGGCTTATGTTATGGTAAAAATGATGACTTTCAACTACATGCTTATATTGATGTTGATTGGGCATGAAACATTGATGACATAAAGAGTACTAGTGGAGGTGCATTTTTCCTTGGGAAAAGGTTGGTTTCATGGTTAGGTAAAAAGCAGGATTGTATAGCTCAATCTACTACTGAATCTGAGTATATTGATGCTGCTATTAATTGCACTCAGATTGTTTGGATAAAATAGATGCTAAAAGATATTGGAATAACTTTTGTTGAACTGGTGGTTATACATTATGATAACACCAGTACAATGAATATGTCAAATAATCTTGTGATGCATTCTAAAACTAAGCATATTTCTATTAAGTATCAATTTTTAAGAGACAAGGTAGCAGAGAAAGAAATAAGGTTGGAATACATTAGCACAGAGGAATAGATAGAAAACATCTTTACAAAGTTGTTGCCAAAATATGCCTTTGAGTATCTTAGAGGTATGCTTGGGGTACAAGCCCCTCCTAGTGAGAATTATATGATGCAGGGATGCATCAGTCTAGAGGTTTTCAAAGCTCTATCATTTTTTGGACTTGATGTATGGATCTACTCCTCAGGGGGAGTGATTGTTCGAACCTTACAAAATACATTTGGGTGATTCAACACCTAGTTGATGAAGACTAAACAGAAGATAGTTGGTGACTTATGGCACCCTTTTCCATTATTGTTAAAGGGGGAGAGTTACTATGAGAAAATCCTTACTATATGGGGAAGAGTTCACTATTTGGGAAGAGATTACGTTGAGGATATTGAGAGAGTATTTTTGGGTTTATGGATTTTCTCATTTGTTGCCATCAATGCCAAAGGGGGAGATTGTTGGATGTTATTGGAATTGGTTAATAATGATGTTGTCATTTGTGTTTTGTCACTGATTTCAACATATGTTTTTATGAAGAGAACATACTGGTTATTACAGTGTACGAATACTGTACAATTGATTTAAAATGAGAAAACACAGGTTTATGTACATGGAGGTGTTATGATCTTATATCTAAGATCACATGCTATAATATTTCATATTGGTTGAGTAACAAAAGATTTGGTGAAGACTAGTTTCTAGACTGTGATAGTAGAATTTGACAGAGTTAGTCTCTGTGTTTTGAGTGTATCTTACAAGCGATGTGGATTCAGTGTATGCAAGCTTAAGGGATGCCATATAATGTATTAAGGAAGGTTATTTGATCTTAGTAAGTCATGGAAGCATGATGACATCATTTGTGGTGTGTGTTCTAGAGGGGACCTATTTGGGGCCAACTTCAGAGTTGTAGCGTGTATTATGGATAACAAGCATGGATTATAGATGTTGGACCTTAATTGTTGAAGTGTAATTATTGTATACTTGTTATAGATACAGTGTGTATCTTAGTAAGGGTTTATGTTATTATTTGTATGTTAGGAAAGTCTAATTGTCTGATCTGATCATTTATTGTAATAGGGTATATATGTAAGATCTTTTCTTTAGGTAGTGTGTAAGAAATGTAAAAGAAGATTGTGGAAGCTACGAGCTTGTATTTGTTGGATGTAGAGCAAAGGATAGTTTATACTTCATTGGAATTGGTCAATCAAAGAAAGTTGCTATCAAACAGTTCACAAGGATTGTGTATTTCCTTTATATACACTTGTGTTGTGAACAATGAGTTCTAGAAGTGGACATAACCTTCTTTGGGCAGTGAGCCTACATTTCTTTGACTCCTAACAAGGTCTGTCCTTTAACAGGGACTATGTACTGTAATGTTTTAATAAGCTCCTAACAGGGCTAGATCTTTTAACATGGATACTATACTCTCAGTACATCATTTGTGGGTGCTAATTCCCACCGGGGTTTTACCTTTAACAAGGTTTCCTCGACAACAAAATATTGTGTTATTATGTTGCCATTTACTGTGTTATCATTTGACTTGGTGTAGCTGTTATTTAAAGTTTAAAGTTCAATAATCTATCTCACAACTGATTCACCCCCCCTCTCAGTTGTGTTGGTGGACTTTTATTCTTAACAATACCTGGTGAATCTGGTATTGTGGAGAGGGTCTCATTCATAGATTCTTAGTGTGCTTTAAAAGGGGTTTTACTGGCAGTTGTGGAAAGATAATAACAACTGGCAGTTGGGGATTGATGAAGACAAATTATATCATATAGAGGCTAGCTGAAACATGGTTGAATATCACAAATTGCAACCTATTTATTTTCATGGCGTACATGCTGGAAAGTGTGATTTTCACCTGCAGAAAATAACAGAGTTTTATTTGGATGGCGTAAGGATATAGGAGACAGAACAACATCTTCAACAATTACTACTTCAACAAAAATAATTGCAGCAACTCATGACGATTTTATCCCAAGTTTTTTGTTATGCAAAATAACATTTGTCTCTTACTAGATTTATTCATAAAATTCAACTATATTTGTTATTAGTATTTTATTTAAAAATAGAAATAAAAGTTGCAACAGTAGATTACTATCATTTCAGTCTTTCAGTCATTTTCTTGTTGTTTTACAACCCATATTGAGAAAACACAAAAATAGAATTCAAAGAAAAATAGTACAACAAACAAAGCCTGTGAAGGGTTCTTACATGTCTGCATCCCTTTGGTCCCTCTTCCTTATCCTATCCACATCGCTTTGGTATGTATCCCTTATCCTATCCACATCACTTTTGTCCATATTTCCTATCTTATTGCAACCTTCAATCTATATCTCTCATCTTGTACATTCTTGATCTTGCTTGTCCTATCATCATCCTATCCAAATCCCTCTATTGGTCTTGATAGAAAATAAATAAATAAAATAAAATAAAACATTTTTTCAACATCCTCTTGACATGTCCACTCCTATAAGCTACATGCCATTTAATGCACCATTTCATTACCCTATCTTGTCTTATCCAATGCATAAACTTGGTAGAAAAAATTATATCCCATATTATGGATAGTCCTTGGCATCCAAATAGCTTCAAGACATACCAAGAGACCTTTGGCCTTCATTCTTCTACGAGTTCATCCATCAATCCATAATTTCCTTGCCTTGCTAAACACTGGGGAAACTCAATAAATCTTGCTTAAATAGTTAAAATGTCCTAAAAAAATCCAAAAACATTCAAATAAAGTCCTGAAAAATAAATTTTATTTATTTTTTTTAAAAAAAAAGTCTTGAAAAAACACCTAAAAATTATAAAATGTCCTAAAAAAATGATCAAAAACATCATATATGATCATGAAATAATCCCCAAAAATTAAAAATATCAAAAACTCATCTAAGGTAACAATGTTTGGGGTGTCTATAATAAGTGCCTTCACTTATGTGATATGTCACACATACCTCGACTCCAAACATGTGAATCCTATGATGGACCCAAAAAAATCAAAACATGTCAAAAAAATCCTACAAAAAACACATCTCTGTCACAACAAACAAAAAGTGATGATCAAACATCTAAACTTAAATTGAAATGATGAGCTTCATATATCAGTAATGGACTCATGAGACCCATTTTTGTCAACAATCCAATATGTTATCTATCGATTGATCAATCAATCAATCAATCAAAATGATGGTCTTATACAGTGATGGATACACTTGAAACCACATAGGTTAATCTTATATGAGTAGTCCAAATCTAAAACTAGATGTATCCACAATCAATCCATTCAAGCATCAAATCAAAACCAATCAATGATCAGTAAGGTTGTTGACAAGGTTGGTCAAGTCAGCCCATTATCAATTTATCTTTCTTGATTGTGTTCCTATGATCATCAAGGATAACACTGAGTGGTGAGAGTGGATATTGTTGGAGTTGATGAGAAAATCAACCCTACAACTCTCAAGAATTACCTACATGCAAACACCTGTCATAGAAAAATAGAAACAAACAACTATGGAGGCCTGAACTCAATGATCCATGAAAGATGAATCATATTGATGTGCAAAAGAAAAATACAATAGAATGTTTCAATATATTATGATTACAAGAGAGATCAATCCTTATAAAGGAGACCAAAACCCTAAGAGGAAACCTAGGTTGCATAATAATAATTAATAATTATATGTCTAAACTTTAGCTTAAGAAATAAAAGAGATAATAAGTGACTTAATAATTAAATCAATATGATTTAATTAATAGAAAATACCTTATTACTCTTACACCCCCTTAAGATAAACTCATGGAGTAGCTAAAAACCTATAAATAACTACTGAAAGAAAATAGGTCCTAACAACTAAGGCTTGATTAGGTACCCAACTACAAAAGATAGTCTCTATAAAGAAGAGAAATAGAGAAAACCACAAGGGAGAAACTCTACTCCAAAAAGAGACAAAGACTAGTGAATGACTAAAGAAGCCTCTAAAACTAGAGAATGTCCCAGAAAATAGGAACAAAGAATGAACATGAAGAACACCACTAAAGAAGAAGCTAAAAAAATTGTCAAAGAATAACTTCTGATATGAAGAACCTCCACTGAAATAGAACATGACTAGGTATAGAAGAATGTAATCTACATGACTGCCCTCAAATGACACTACTTGAATCAGGAGGCAACCAAAGGTAAACAACTTGAACTCGAAGATACAGATGGCATAAAACACCAAAGCCCAAAGAGTTGATCAATCAAAGATGGAAGGTTGCCTCCAAAAATAGGAATGAAGGAGTGTCCATATGGTAAATGATCCATCTCACCAAAATGCATGGGTACACGACTACTACATCCACCTAGTACATAGGAACAAATACTAAATACATAGCTCACTCCAAAGAACCAAGGAATCAATAGAAGAACCCCCCCCCCCATAATGCAAAAAAAGGGAGAGGTGACAGGTATATTTAAAAGGATGACCAACAAGAACTGCATGATGGAGAACTAGAAACATCAAAGATGTAGAGAAAGTATAAACACATAAATACTAGTGCCATTGACACACATCCTGAGGCTAATTTCACGGAAGGAAAACTCACTTGACAAAGGTACATGGTAAACAAGGCAAACATCAAACTCCCCCCATGGAACTTTATAATGGAGTGTGAGTACAAAAGGCACAAAGATTTGCATGATCCCAAGCATGAAATAGAGTGGCACTTAACCTCAGTGTGTTTGCAAAAAATAAATGGTTACAAAATATGTCTAAAACACTCAAAGAAGACAAAAGACCGTAGATACATGAATAACAACCAAAGATGAGTCATCCTATACAAAGAAAAAGATCCCAGGATCTGAAACATCCAAGATATTCACCAAAGTGCATAAATGAAAAAAATAAATTAAATGTACATGGAGCATAATATGGAAATAAGACTCATAGCACTAAAAAGTATATAAAACAAGCTTTCCAACGATATCTTGTTTGCCAAAAAAGGAGTCTGAATGCGCAAGATATGGTTCTCGCAATACAAAAAAGAACTTTTGGCTTAAAAAAATAAAACACCATCAAAAAAGAAAAATCAAAAGATAAAACCTCTATATTTGGATAGATATCAAAAAGATCTTTCCAACGATATCTCATTTGCCTTATTTCGACACCATATGAGCAAGTTATGGCCAAAAAACCATATGGTGGTCCAGAAGGGCCCAGAAGGTGCATGCAAGCTGCCAATGTAGTCCCGACGTTAGCATATCATGGCCTTAAATTTGATGGTTGTATGGCCATCACCACAAAAAAAAGAGGTTCGTTAGAAAAACTCACCGAAAAAAATAGGGGTCGAAAAAACTCCATGGTCATCAAAATATTCCCTAAATAGCCAAAAAATGTCAGATGGCGCATAGGTTGCGGATGGGTGGCAAATGAGGATGGGTGATGTGGAGGGTGACAAGGCCAATGGAGGAGGTTGCAGCAGTCATGGGCCACTGGTGGTCATAGCAGGGGCCACTAGTAGTTATTGTTCGAGTGGTCGCCAGGCTAGTCGTGGACCGTTGGTCACTGATGGTCACGACAGGGGCTACTAGTGGTTACCGGGCTGGCCACATCGGTGGCTGCCTAGCCAAAAAAAAAATTATATTTGTTTTTTAAATCATTGCCTCAAACTATGTGTCAGGGTTGTACAACCTTGGTGCAAATTTTTTTTGCCTCAAATGGCAACTTTGTCCAAATTGGACAAATTTTACATGGAAATAGGAGTTTTTGGGAGCTCTAAGCACAAAAGTGAGCTCTATTTGAGCCCAAAGTGACCAAAATCAAAGGTCTCCCCAGATCCAACATAAAACCTTCTGAAAACTATAGATATGAAGAACATGGCCGAATCTGTCATGAGAAGAGCAGGGGCATACAGATCTGAAGCTTTGATGCCATATTAGAGTTGATGAGAAAATCAACCCTACAGATCCCAAGAATCACCTACATGCAAACACCTGTCACAGAAAGAGAGAAACAAACAAATATGGAAGTCTAAACTCAACGATCCATGAAAGAGGAATCATATTGATGTGCAAAAGAAAAATGCAATAGAATGTTTTAATTTGTTATGATTACAAGAGAGACCAATCCTTATAAAAGGAGATCAAAACCCTAAAAGGAAACCTAGGTCACATAATAATAATTAATTATTATATGCCTAAAGTTTAGCTTAAGAAATAAAAGAGATAATAAGTGACTTAATAATTAAATTAATAATCAAAACACCTTATTACTCTAACAACTATGATTGTTCTTAATCTTGTTTTTTTTTTTTTGAAGTGTTTGATAAAATTATGGGGCAAGGATGATGTAGGATGAATGTGATAAGTAATGTCATGCATCTGGCAGCCACACACATCCATGATATGAGACAACCCTGAGAAAATGTCAAAACATTCTTTGTTTTCTTTTTGCTTGCTTCAACAGAGATTGTAGTGGTATCCAAATGGTCAATATTTGGATGCATTTGGCTCTCTTTCTTTTCAATAAGGCACAATTATGAAAAATGGTGAAAATATCTAGCAGCGACTCGGTACATCAATCAACGTGATAACATAAGTTCAATTCTTCTAATTTATTCTCCTAATTCATTCCTCTCACTAATTCATGCTTCTCACTAACATTTCTTCTATCAGTCAAACCAGTCAATACATGAATTTGTTAATTTTCTCCAATCAATTTATTAAACAGTTAATCAATCAATGATCGCATGTCTTATATAGGATGTACCTTTCCTGAAACTAGACGTTGTCTCTTGTCTTTTACAGTGTATGATCAATTGATTTGTATGTCCATCCTTGATGTTTCTAACCATGTCAATTTTATTTCACCTTAGATTATTTTTGTTGGACTAATGTGTGTGGAAGCTACTATGGATGCTTAGGAGGTGGAACAATCACCACTAGGTGAGTAGAAAAAAAGTAAAAACCAAATCTTCAAAATGCACCTAGCCTTTGCTAGCTTTGAACAAGGTAGGCCTGAAACCCCTTGTAATTTTCTTAGATTGCAACAATTCTTTTCATAATATAGGTAATTAACTTTCAATTTGGAATGAAACAAACACTAAATCTAAAAGCCCTTTATTTTCCATTAGATTAAAGGCTTGGGAAAGAACAATCATGTTTATTGTGCTTGGAAACTAAAAGTAGTAGGGATATGCTCTCATCCTTCTTAGGGTGATTAGATTCTTCGACCTACTCTTAGTTTCATTTCATTTCTTTTAGTAGGTAGACTAATTTGAGCCTTTGGGGCATACCTCTTGAGATTTTCCTTAACGGGGTTGGTGAGAGGGAAAGCCCAAACTAGGATACACCTTCTTCAGCTGCAGTAATCTAACCCACTATAAACACATGTCAAAAAAATCCTACAATATACACATCTCTGTCACAACAAACATAAAGTGATGATCAAACATCTAAACTTAAATTGAAATGATGAGCTTCATATATCAGTAATGGACTCATGAGACCCATTTTTATCAATAATCCAATCTGTTATCTATTGATTGATCGATCAATCAATCAATCAAAATGATGGTCTTATATAGTGATGGATACACTTGAGACCATACATGTCAGTCTTATATGAGTAGTCCAGATCTGAAACCACATGTATCCACAATCAATCCAATCAAGAATAAAATCAAAACTAATCAATGATTACTAAGGCTATTGACTAGGTCAGTCGAGTCATTCCATTATCAATTTATCTTTCAAGATTGTGTTCCTACGATCCTTAAGGATACCACTGAGTGGTGAGAATGACTATGATGGTTCGTAATCCTATTTTCTTTGTTTTTTGTTTGTGGAGTGTTTGATAAAATTTTGGGGCAAGGATGATGTAGGATGAATGTGATAAGTACTATCACGCATCTGGAGGCCACACACATCCATGATCTGAGACAACCCTGTGACGATGTCTAAACATTCTTTATTTTCTTTATGCTTGCTTCAACAAAGAATATAGTGGTATCCAAATGGTCAATATCTGGATGCATTTGTATCTCTTTGTTTTCAATAAGGCACAATGATGAAAATGGAAAAAATATTTGGCACTCACTCTGTACATCAATCAAGGTGATAACATAAGTTCAATTCTTCTAATTTGTTCTCCTAATTCATTCCTCTCACTATTTCATGCTTCTCGCTAACATTTCTTCTATCAGTTAAATCAGTCAATCCATGAGTTTGTCAATTTTCTCCATTCAATGTATTAAACAGTTAATCAATCAATGATCAAATATCTTATACAGGATGTATCTTTCCTGAAATCAAACGTTGTCTCTTGTCTTATAAAAGGTATGTCTTCCTTGAAACCAGACATTGTCGCTAGTCTTATACAGGATGGGTCCTTCTTAAAACCAGACATGATTTTTGTTAACAATCTCTATATCTAGTGTCGATCAATCAGACGTCATCATCTAGTAACATTCTTCACTTCTTACTAACCATTCTTCTCTATATCTAATGTTGATCAACCATACATCATCATCTACTAACATTCTTCACTTCTTACTAACCATTTTTCTTTGTTATCGTATATCAACCTGTCATCTAGCATTCATCTTCTTATTTTGAGAGATCATTTGTTGCACAAAAAATCTCTCGAGGGGGCATAAATCCACCTTTTATCATTGGGGCAAGATCCAAATCAAATATTCTTTGACACAATGCTTAAAATCACATTGTATCAAAGAGGGGTAAATGTAGACACCTAAAAATGGACATAATTATGAGCTAACATTAAGTCACTAATTATTCTTCTATTAGTTAATGGTTATTTAATCATTAATTAATCAT